>ML777905.1:1072982-1142037 GCA_009831015.1 Picea engelmannii | reverse complement strand
CTGAGAAACTAGGGGGTTGGAGCCTCCTTCCAATTGCAGCTAGAAAACAAAGGAAGTTGGTGCTTCCAATGAATGTAATTCTTCAAGACATATAAGAAAAAACATTCCGTGGTTTTCTCCCGATTTGGGTTTCCACGTAAAACGCTGGTGTACTGTTCATGTGTGTGATTGTTTATTTATTACTGCTCATTTTTGGATAATAATTCTACATTGATATAACATTTGAAGAAAAAGGATTATAATTACGTTATTACTGATTCACCCCCCCTCTCAGTAATCCAATAGAAGTGTTGGATAATGTAGGAGGACATGAAGTTTACTCATTCACTGATGGATTCTCAGGCTACCACCAGATCAAAATAGCACAGGAAGACATATAGAAGACCACATTTTCTTCATAATGGGGATCCTACTAGTACACAGTCATGCCATTTGGACTGAAGAATGCACCAACAATATTTTCCAAAGTAGTCATCGTTGCATTTAAGGATTTTATCTACTAGTTTATGGAAGTATACTTGGATGATTGGATAGTCTATAGTCTATTGAAATACCATGTAGAGGTCTTGCGGCTGATGTTAGAAATATGTAGACAGTGTGAGATATCATTAAACATCAAGAAATGTATCTTCAGAACACCATTTGGGATATTATTAGGCCATATAGTATGCAACCAAGGATTACTAGTAGATCCTGCAAAGATTGCAGTAATTGTTAACTTTCCACCACCAAACACAGTCCGTCAACTAAGAGCGACATTGGGACACATAAGATACTACATAAAGTTTATCAAAGGGTATGTGCAGATTACCGCGCCAATGGAGAAACTGTTAAGGAAAAATACAAAGTTTCAGTGGAATGAAGATTGTCAACACGGTCTAGATACCCTGATAGAAAATATGGTCATCGCACCAATACTAGTATTTCCAGACTGGGAGAAGACATTCCATGTACATGTAGATGCATCAACCATGGCACTTGGAGCTATTTTGGCACATCCAGGAGTGGGAGATTTGGATCACCCTATAGCATTTTCGAGCAGAAAAATATCAGAATCAGAGAAAAACTATAACACTACAAAGAGGGAAGGCCTAGCTATGGTCTACGCACTGCAGAAATTTAGACATTACTTATTGGGAAAACATTTTAGGATGTTCACAGATCATTCAACCCTTAAATACCTAGTCAAAAAGCTAGTGTTGGGGGGGAGAATCTGTCGATGGTTACTATTGTTTCAAGAGTTTGATTTTGAAGTAATAGTCAAGCCAAGAAAGTTGAATGAAGGACTTGACCACCTATCAATGGTCATGAATGGAGAAGAACCTACAAACCTAAAGGACAACTTTCTGGATGCATAGTTATTTTCAGTCCAGATCACAGATGAATACTTTGCAGATATCATTCAGTACTTGAGCACAGGTATTGTGCCACAGGAATATAACACTTCACAGAATAAGAACCCGGTAGTATGAGTTCTAGACTATCATATTATTGTAGGACACTTATACAAAATGGACAGAGATAACATCTTGCAAAGATATGTGCTAGAACATGAAATACCAAGGGTTTTAGTAGAATCCCATGAGGGAATAGTAGGAAGACATTATGCACACAAAGATATTGCACAGAAGGTATTATGCACAGGAATATGGTGGCCTACCACTCACAGAGACTCGAAAGAGTACTGCTAGATATGCGATGTCTACCAGAGGATTGGTAAACCCAATAGAAGGGACGAGATGCCATTGCAACCATAGGTAATGTTGAAGGTATTCAAAAAATGGGAAATAGACTTTGTTGGACCAATTAACCAACCATCCGAGAGGACAGGAGCAAGGTACATTATCACCGCGAATTTTTTTTTGACAATATGGGCAGAAGCAGCACCAGTGAAGGATTGGAGTGCAGAAATAACAACACACTTTCTATTTGAACAAGTAATCACTATATCTGGTTTCCCAAGAATTTTGATGAGCTACAAAGGAAATCACTTCATTAACAACACTATTAAGGCTCTGACTGAAGAATTTGAAGTCCATCATCAAAATAGCACTCCATATAACCTACAGGAAAATGGAATAGTAGAAGAATTTAACAAAATCCTTGAAAATGCACTGAAAATATCTGTAATGTCAACACGGATGATTGAGAGCTCAAAATAATAGCAGTATTGTGGGAATACAGAACTACATGCAATAATTTGATAGGACACACACCATTCAGATTGGTATACGTCCAAGAAGCAGTGGTTCCATTAGAATTTTTTGTACCTAGTCTGTGCATAGCAGTGATTACGCACATGACAGAATGAGGCGCAGTATAGGACAGGATGAATCAATTAATGATCATGGAGGAAAAGAGGATTGTAGCAGGGTTCCACCAACAAGTTCAGAAAGAAAGGGAAAAATATTGGCATGATTGTTGGCACAAGGGCAGACCCAGGGTTCAACGCTAACAATGCACCAACAAAACCCTAACTACCGGCTCTTTCGGCAACAACTGCGAAGCAGATGAAGTCTCACCCGAGGTAGAGGCAGGGGTGGTTGCAAGAATCAGGTGTCTACAACCTTAGTTGGGACACAGATTTATGATTACAATACTTAATAGAGCACTTATCATCATCAATTCATTATTATTTAACCAATATCTACTTCACAGATAAAACATAGCATCACAGCATTCACCCAGATCTAATGTATCTAAGCACTTAGCATAAATAAATGGATTAGATATGGCAGATTCAAGAATTAAGCACATACACCTATATCAGATCTAACATCCAGATTCAAGCATTAAGCACATACACCTATATCAGATCTAACATCCAGATTCATCATAAGAACAAAGCATAAACATATCTATCTATCTATCTATATCAAGCACTTAGCAAATAACACATAAATACATCAGAACATCACACAGATTAGAATAACACAGTATTTACGTGGTTCACCCCCACCCTGGGGCTACATCCACCAACTCTTTTTATTTATTAGCTTCAATTAGTCATATACATGCACAGAGCCACAAAACCCTACTCCACATAGAACATGAGATCTACGCGCACCTCGTTGGATCCTCCTTCCCTGAGCTAGGTCTAGCACACAGTCTTTCATAGTCTATTAAAACCAATTTGATGACGGTTTCTTCCTCGCAGGGTCTTCTGCGCCTACCTCCCGGTCAAAAGGATCGTTCTGTCAAAATTCATGAGCCGAAGCAGCTCTTTTGATCCCCACTGGAATTGTTGTGAAAATATGATCCACAGGTCCTTCTATTCACCCACACGGTCTTCTACACTTAACTGTGGTATTTCCCGACTCAATTTCGGGTCTCGGGACTCTCTGATCCCCGATGCCACGAGAACCACTGTCTCCGCGATCTTCCGATCACCGAATCTATGAAGTGCCGAAACACCCCTATCAGCAACTAGCCCTCGGACTAAGTCTTGACCCACACGACCTCTTCACATGTGACCGCGACCCTATTTCGGGGTTTTACGACCCAAGTGCTCAACCTCCCGTCCTCTAGACCCCCGAAATACCGATATGCGAAATGCCCATATGGCGATTCCCCGGTCTTCTCCTTCTTCTGGATTTCGGTCTTTCAAGTGCCGAAAAGCATGGACTTCTTGTCCACAGGATCCCCGATATCTCGAATGTTGATTCTCCGATGTGACGTCAGTTAGGCCCACAACATGGAGTTCTCGCCTTTTCTCGTTTTCACCACTCGCAAAGTCGAAAGAATTCCTCTTCTAATCTCCGATGCCTGAGTCCCCGATATGGGAAATCTCGTGACATGCATCTGCTCCCAACAAATAGCTCAGATCAAATCTTGCTAATTCGGAACCTTCACTACCAATTGCCCGACTTCTCAACTTCGAGAACTCTGATATCTTGAATGTCGATATCTCGATAAGTCAATCCTTTCGGGACTTTTGTACCTGCTTCTCTGCGCTAAGGGTTAAACCACGTGCAAATCCCTACCGATCCAATAGCTGACGGGTATTTTGATTAGATCCGATGGTCCAGATCTGTCCTTCTTGTGCACTCCTCCTACTCCTTCCTGGATGTGGGAAAAACAACGGTCCAGATCTCTTTTCTCCAATTGATCTGACGGTTGTTGTGCTCCTCCCGAGATTTTGTGCACTTCTTCCCATATTTGGGAGAATTTCAAGTTCTCAAAGGCTTCGACCTTTTCTCTGTTTCTGCGAGCTTCTCAACTTTAAGCCTTGCCTACGTTCTCCACAACGTGGTTCCTCTTGAGCTTTTCTCCTTTTGAATCCTTGAAGGATTCTATGACTTCTGTGACTCTGCAGATCCTTCACATGCACACAGAGGTGTTATCCGCCCGGAGCTTTCCTATAACTTCAACTTCCAAGGAAACTCATTTCTTTTCTTCTTTTCTCCCTCAGATGGAGAATTCAGATGCCCTCCTGGCTATCCTACTGCTCAAGCAACCTATTTCTAAGTCTATCAGGGTGTTCAGCAACCCTGTGAAGATCCCCCAGTGGACTCTTCCTTCATAATATAGAACTCAAAGAGTTCTTTTTCCCTATGCCTATCTGCACAATGTCTCAATGCCCACTTGGCAGAGTGTCAAGAATCCTCAGTGATTCTGACTCCTTAAGAACTCACAACAGAGTTCTTCCTCTGTGCACTCCTTGCACGGGCTCGATGCCCACCTGGCGGAGCTTCACAGAACTCCTCAGAGCTTATGTCTGCAACTGTGTTCTTCTCCCACAGCCTAGCCTCCAAGGTGTTCAACAACCTTGAGGTTTTTCTCCAGAGTTGTTGATTCCAGTTTCTATGCTCGCAGCACATCTTTGTCTGAACCCGTAGTATTCAGAAGTGTTTCAGTGCACTGGTATTCAGAGATTGTAGTACTTTGTCATGCCCTCATGGCATGAAACCTCAAAGACCTTCACCTGAAATCAGACACATTCCTATAAATGAAAACCTACAACATACATATACAGCATACATAAACAACACTCACAGACATTCATTTAACACATAATCATGCAGGAAAAACTGCACTTTGTATTAAATATGGAAAACGCCTGTATTTACAAGGTGTTCTTGAGCATGGCCTGTAACAAGGTCTAGACTTTTTCTCTTGTACTCTCTTCTACTCAACTAAGTCTCCAAGAGATACCACTGATCGTTTTACATGAGGAGGCTCTTAGAGTGCTTCCCTCCAATCTACCTACCCTATTCAATTACATTGAATGGGCTATCTAGTCCGCTATTCGGATCTAGATCTCAGCCTTACAAACATCAAAGGCCTACCTAATCTAATGCCTGCACAAAGGCATGGATTCACAGCTCAACAACTTAAACGTTTAATTACATTTAATTTTAAATCAAAATGAGGACACGCCTCTCTTCAACTTTGAATGCGTGCGCTTGATGTGGCTAGTTGGCTGGTTGGATGATGTGGAGATATGCTCCTGCATCATACTCCTCAACTGCAAAATTCATGAGCTCCTTCTCATGATCTTCCCATCTCATCTTTTTTTTTGAAATCCTCATGGATCCCAAATCATTCTCTGGATCTATTCATCTGCTCCATTTTCTTGTTGTTGTTGCTTCTGTGCTGCTGTTGCTTCTTTCCCTCTGCTCAGCCTCTCCTTGATGGTAGTTTCTGCTGACCGGATCATCAGCTCTTTGATCTCCTTGATCAGTTCATCTAGCTTCTCTAATGGTTGGCCCTGTTCCTGCAGTCTCCTCAGCTACAAAAATTTTCGGCACATAAGTAGATCATCGTGATCCCCCATGCCTTCTTCATCAGCTTCCAACTTCACCTGTTGGATGTGCATTCCCTGCACCTTCACCCTTCTCTCCAAGGATTCAAATTGTCCATACAGATCAGCCAAACTAATGCTATCTACTTCTTCTTCTTCTGCCAACTCCCATGTTGCAGTCTTTTCAGTATCCTGGCTGAAAGCATTGAGACACTCCTCAGAATGCTCATTATCCTCTCTGGCTTCTTTTGTTGTCAGCTTCAGTGCTACATCTTCCTCAGCTTCCTGGCTGAAAACATTGAGACACTCCTCAGAATGCTCATCCTCCTTCTCTGCTTGGGCAGCTTCAGACATCTGCTCCAATCCTTCTGTGACAGTCTCAGCTAGCTGTCCTTCTATTGTTGCTGCATCTGCAACATAGATTTTGGCCTCCTCCTGGGCAAGTGGTAGGAATATCTCGATTCCCCCAATCATTATAAGGCTCCTCAGATCAGCCTCTCGGATGGTGAAATTTTTTAACTTGTCATCATATTCATTCACATGGATTGGAAAACCATATGAATCTTCATCCTCTATCAGCTGCACCTGCTGATCAAAGTCCACCTTCGATCTTATGAGACTCTCAGATAGTCTCATCTGCTCATCCTTGCCCACCTGGCAATATGGGATGTTTCTACTACCCTCCTGGCAGTCTTTGAGATCCCGCAACAACCTCATATCATTGCCCAGCTGGCAATGTGAAATTCCTTGGTTGTCCTCCTGACAGTCCGTGAGATCTTCAACTGATATCAACTCTTTTCCCACCTGGAAAACTGGAATTTCCTCCCTACCCTCCTAGAAGTTCTTGAGATCCTCAGCTGATCCCAATTTTCTTTCATCATCGATAATTTTCCCAATCTTTGGTTCACATATCTGAACCATTTCTCCAGGTCCATTGAGGTTTTCATCATACCTCAACCATACTTTTAACAGTCTACACTGTCTTCTAGCCATCAACTCCTTCACTGGCCATTTTAACTTCAACTTCCTCATGGGCCATTCATACACCCATCTTGGCTTGGTATTTTGTTGCATTTGCAGTTCAAGCTCTTCCATTCTTGCCCCGATGTCGGCAAGTTCTTTCCCCCTTTTGGCTGTACTCATCAGCTCTGGGTTTTTCATTCCAGCATACCTGCGGCCTTCAGTAGCCATGTTGTTGTCTCTGTCTGCACTCCTAGCAAACTTGTTGATGTGACTCTGCACCCCGAGTGTTTCCAGCTTCATCCTGCAGTCCCCCTGACCATCTATGGATTGTTACCTATCTGCAAACAAATCCTCACAGAGTCTCCAGCGCTCTATCCTCTTTTGTCTTCTCCCTTTGCTTGAAATATACAAACAGAGTTCAAGCTTTGATACCACTTGACACAGTGTATAAGAGTGCTCTTTTATCTCCTCGCCTCCCTTGCCTGAAATATACAGAAAAGAATCAGGCTCTGATACCAAACTGATGACGGTCGCTTCCCCGCAGGGTCTTCTACACCTACCTCCTGGTCAAAAGGATCGTTCTGTCAAAATTTGTGAGCCGAAGAGGCTCTCTCGATCCCCACTGGAATCACTGTGAAAATCTGATCCACAGGTCCTTCTATTCACCCACACGGTCTTCTGCACTTAACCGTGGTCTTTCCCGACTCAATTTTGGGTCTCGGGGCTCTCTAATCCCCGATGCCACGAGAACCACTGTCTCCACGATCTTCCGATCACCGAATCTCCGAAGTGCCAAAACACCCCTATCAGCAACTAGCCCTCGGACTAAGTCTTGGCTCACACAACCTCTTCACATCTGACCGCAACCCTATTTCGAGGTTTCACGACCCAAGCTCTCAACCTCCCGTCCTCTGGACCCTCGAAATACCGATATGAGAAATGCTCATATGGTGATTCCCTAGTCTTCTCCTTCTTCGTGATTTCGGTCTTTCAAGTGTCGAAAAGCATGGAGTTCTTGTCCATGGGATCCCCGATATCTCGAATGTCGATTCTCCGACGTGACGTCAGCTAGGCCCACAACGTGGAGCTCCTGTCTTTTCGCGTTTTCGCCACTCACGAAGTCAAAATATTTCCTCTTCTAATCTCCGATGCCCAAGTCCCCGATATGGGAAATCTCGCGACATGCATCCACTCCCAACGAATGGCTCAGATCAAATCTTGCTAATTCGGAACTTTCACTACCAATTTCCCGACTTCTCAACTTCGAGAACTCCGATATCTCGAACGCCGATATCTCGATAAGTCAATCCTTTCAGGACTTTTGTACTCGCTTGTCTGCGCTAAGGGTTAAACCACGCGCAACTCCCTGTCGATCCAATGGCTGACGGGTATTTTGATCAGATTCGACGATCTAGATCCGTCCTTCTTGTGTGCTCCTCCTGCTCCTTCCTAGACGTGGGAAAAATAATGGTCCAGATCTCTTTTCTCCAACCGATCTGACGGCTGCTGTGCTCCTCCCGAGCTTCTGCACACTTCTTCATAGATTTGGGAGAATTTCAAGTTCTCAAAGGCTTCGACCTTTGCTCTGTTTCTGCGAGCTTCTCAACTTTAAGCCTCACCCTCTAAGGCTTCGACCTTTGCAAAGTACTCTGTCATGCCCTCATGGCATGAAACCTCAAAGACCTTCACCTGAAATCAGACACATTCCTGTAAATGAAAACCTACAGCATACATAAAGAACACTCAAAGACATTCATTTAACACATAATCATGTAGGAAAAATTGCTCTTTGTATTAAATATGGCAAGCACCTGTATTTACAAGGTGTTCCTGAGCACAGCCTGTAACAAGGTCTCGGATCCTTCTCTTCTACTCTCTTCTACTCAACTAAATCTCCAAGAGATACCATTGATCTTTTTACATGAGGAGGCTCTTAGAGCGCTTCCCTCCAATCTACCTACCCTATTCAATTACATTGAATGGGCTGTCTAGTCCACTATCCAGATCTAGATCTCATCCTTACAAACATTAAAGGCCTACCTAATCTAATGCCTACACAAAGGCACGGCTTCACAGCTCAATAGCTTAAATGTTTAATTACATTCAATTTTAAATCAAAATGAGTACATGCCTCTCTTCAGCTTTGAATGCGTGCACTTGACATGGCTGGCTGGCTGGTTGGCTGACGTGGAGAGATGCTCTTGCATCACAATTTCACTTAGCTCTACAAGTTTCTCACAATATGCACAGAGCATCTACAAACTATACTTGCACTTAGCACTTAGCTTATCGGTCAGGATACTTATATCACCTAGCTACTTATTTATACTTTACAAAAATAGGCCTAAACATGGGTAAATCCATGGGTCAGCATCCCATACCCGTTACATATTCCCAAATCCAAAAACGGACCCAAAAAGGGGCCGAGATCCTATGATCTTTGCTTCTTCTTGTGCTCTATCTTCGACAAGATGTCGAAGTCTCAAAATAGGTCAACTTGACCAAGGATCTCCCAAAAATTGGTCAAGGGCCAACAGGCCCCCAACACTCACATGTGACGCATCCCAAGTCACTTTGGTCTGACTAGTTCTGCTTCAAACCCCTTGAGCTTGGCTTGAGCTTCTTCGACTTGTTGCTGTACTACGACCTCCTATTCAACAAACTCTTGGATGAATGCATCATTGATAGGTCCCTTTAGACGTTGTTCAGCTGTAGTGACAACCTTCTCTAGCTCTTCTCCTTGGCCTTCTACTTCTGTAAACAATTGATAGGCCTTATCTTGTACAGGTTGGAGCCTCTGAGTTACTTCCATAACTCTACTCGGGATAATGTGGATCTGCTATTGGGTGGTCTGTTGTTCTTGGGATTACTTCATTCTTTCCACAACTAACAAGGGCTTCAACTACACTTGTATATTTTCGGCTTGATACTTCACCTCTTGAATCTATGACTCCAGTGCCTTCAGTTCTGGGTTCTCCATGAGTTGTTCATAGCTCTGGGCACTACAATCAGTGAGTTTCTTACATTCCAGGGTAAGATCATTTATCCTTTCAACTGTGCTTTGGGTGATTGCTTCTCTTTGGTCTCTTACATCTTGTGGGGTCTCGGGTACAATGCGTAGCTCCAAATTTGTTATGTGTTGGTGTAGCTACTAGATGGCTTCTACGAGCTGGTTCACCTGCTGTGTAACTCGGTCTTCTACCTTGATTTCTAAGACTATCACAGAGCGAAGTTCTTTATTGACCACTTCTTTTACTTCGAGTTTCTCGGTGAGAAACTGTTCCTTTTCTTCTTGTAGCTATGTTTTTTCTTCATCAAACTTTTCTTGGAGAGAAATCGTTTCTTATTCTGTAGCATTGTGTTTCTCTACGAGTACTCCTTGTACTTGTGTCAAATCCTGGGTGGCTTTCTCTGTTTCTTCCTGTGCTCATCGAAGGTGAGCTTCAAATGTATCAGATATGCGGTGGAGTTGAGCTGGTTCATCTCCCAATTATGGCTCTCCCTGTGCAGTGGAGACCGTGCAACTGGACTGTAGGGCTTGTTGTACCCCTTGGAGTTTAGTCTCAATGATCATACATCTTCTCTTTCTTTTCTTCTTTTTTCTCTGTTATTTCCAGTGAAGCATCTTGCAGGGATTCTATGAGGAAGTCGAAGTCATTGGAGGTGAGGACGGTCTGCATCTTTTTCATGGTGGCCTTTGATCTCTTCTGGAAGGAAGGTTTCAGAAGAGAACCTTTCCTCTTCTTCAGGGGATCAACCTCATCTCCTTGCTTCTGTTCGACTTCTTTGTCATCTAACTCTTCACCATCACCTCCTCACTCTGGTGATATGGAAGCAGTTTTCACGGATGCGCTATCTAATTCTTGGACCTCTTCGGTCTTCTTTGTTCTGATGGGTCCGGGTGTATCCTGCATAGTTTCTGGGATATTGATGTCAGATATCTCTGCAGGGTCTACTGGAATAAGGAGTTCTACCAAACATTCCTTAGTGATCTCCTCCAATTCCTCCTCTGTCAGCTTGTAATAGGACTGAAGTTGTTGCTTGTGTTCG
Organism: Picea engelmannii; assembly: GCA_009831015.1. Lineage (NCBI taxonomy): Eukaryota > Viridiplantae > Streptophyta > Pinopsida > Pinales > Pinaceae > Picea > Picea engelmannii. The sequence goes on along the minus strand of ML777905.1, from coordinate 1,131,281 downwards.
TCGGTGCATGCTGTGATGTAAATAAAATGTCGATCTACGTTGAACTTCATCAAAGGATTGAACTGGTGTAGATTTTTCAAAGTCATGCGAGGCTCAGACTATATGGCTATCTTCAGCTGATTGTAGTAGGTATGAAAAACAACATTTGATTGCCACTGTTTATTCACATCGCTTGAATACCATAGGGTATTGAAATTCACGGCCAGTGGTTCAAATGGCTCTATTTTCGGGAAGGTCATACCTTCCAGCATATCCCAGGAAATAAAAGCTATAAGGATCAAGAGCTAGCTGAAATGAAATTCATATCCTTGATCCTGTGCTTCTCTGCAGTCAAGTTCCAACTGGTTCATCGGGTACTTCGCCCAGTTCATCTGAAGGCCTTTCGTGCACTTCCCTGCGAGGTCGACTACAAAAACGGTGACTTGGGTAGGTTAGTTATTTTTTACTAACTTCCATGCAATCAATAGACAGGTGAGGCACACTGCGCCACTCTAGATAGAAGCTACCTTGTAGCCTCGCGTTCCCTTCTCGACATCGCCATAAGTGTCCTTGATCTTTTGTGCTAGAGCGTGATTCATGGATTTTCCAGGGTAAAACTATTGAGGATCAGGTCCTTTCATACTCAACCTTGTGATCCGATTGATCAACATCGGATAAACTATTATACGGTGGTTTAGCCACAAATAGCTGCCATGGTAACAATAAAGAAACAGATTGACACAGGCATTGACTTCCTGGTCTCTAGCAAAGTGGGGAATCTCATGACGTTCAACAAGGTGGACTGCACGAGGTTCATAGTCCATGACTGGGGGATTATCTTCGAATTCTTTCCCTTAGTTCTGGTCAGGTACTTATGTGGGGCAAGCATGTTAAAGAGTTTGTGATCTCCAAGGTTGAAGTTGCTAAACTTCAACACTATGATCATATCTTGTTCTACTTGAACTGCGCGTATCCCCTTCGGGAGGTACATTGTAACAAAGGTGTATTCGAAATATCTGGGCATGCTCTCTTGATTTACTACGTTGTTCAGAGGTGGAATATAGGTGGGTAATATGGTCAGGATCAATTTGGCATTCGCTAAATCATCCCTGTGCTTGGTTCACTTTTCATATGATGGTCGGGATGGTCCGAATCCACGAGCAGTGGACGGAGAGGCTGGTAGTCCTCTCTTCGACGATGCTTGTACACCTATAGACATTGACATGACTCTTTCAGTCATGAGGTTGATCAGAACTTCTTCAAAAACTTTCTCTACAGCGCTCAACTTGTATGACATACACACTCGGGGTTAACAATCTTGGGTTCGGAGGGTAACTTAGATACTTCAATAGAATAGACAGCAAGAGTGCAATGATCACTTTATAAAAAAAACTTAGTCTACGGACTCAAACTATTGGTTGGAAAAAGTGTTCTCGGTGCATGGCACGATGGGATAAATAGGTAACTCGGCAACGAGTCTATTACAAATTATTTTGGTCACTTTGATGATGACCCCATAAGCATCTGTTCAAGTTTCCAAAACAATCTTTCACATGAGGAAAATGGCTAAGTTCTTCCCCTACAAGGCACATTTTTAGAATGATGTCACAGGATGACAGTGGTACACAGTGAGAAAATCCTTGATTTCTGCACGCTGCTCTATGCCTAGACCACGGGATTTCCACATGTTGCTATATAGGCAGGGTGTGGTGGCACTTGAAGCTAAGAAAAGGAAGAAGTTTCTAGAAGTTTCTAGAAGGAGAATCTTCTAGAATGTGAGGTGGCGTCCGTATGGTTTTGATCTTACTGGCTTTTCTAATTTGGTGGGATCATCCTCATCCTAGTATCCACTTCATCTTCTCCTATATAATAATGGATTTCTCATGGAAAAGGTTAAGCAAGTTCAAGCAAGACTGATCAAAGAATAGGCTGAATATTGTATGAAGAATCCTAATATAATTGATGCTTGAGGCCTCCATTTGTTCATCAATCTTTGTGGACTATCTTCATGCAAATTGGGAGCAAGTGTATGTGTGTGTTGGAACAAAGGACCACCGAAAGGGAACTTGCGACATCAAGGCAATTCGGTTGTATCTTCCTCTTTTACTTAATATGATACAGTGGCATGTTTCTTTCCCATAAAATCATTAGTGTTTTATTACATGACTCCTTGATCACGTGTTTAGGTCTCCGTTGAATCTACAATTGCTTCTTTCACTTCAGTTGGTTTGTGTCATTATAGAACTGATCTCACAAGAGCATAGAAACAAAGCAGGGACAACAGAGATATAGAGAAGCGATATATAAAGGTATGTCATATACTCCTTCTTTGGTGATAAATTCAATGGTAGAAACCTAGGGAAAGCATCATGTCCTGTCTTGTTTTGTTCTAGATCTAGGTGGATCTAGGGAGATTAGTTTATGTCCACATTCACCGATTTATCCAATAACAAAATTGGCGACTCCACTGGGGATACGAGTTGATTGTGGTTTTTTGTTGGCCATTTGCTCTTTACTTATTATTTTCACTTGAAATAAGTCTCTGAGTTAGTGGGAGATCCATTCAGACTCTTTGGATTTAAAAATACACTTAGATCCTTTGCCCTCTTCTCAAAATTTCTTGATTTAAAAACACCTCCGCACTGTACCTTATACATAGCCTGCGGAAACCTCCAATTTCTTCATCTTGGTTGTTTGTTTCAGTGCGGGATTTCCACACCCTATCATTTTTTGGCCAGCAGAAACTCTTGATTTCTGCACTATGATATGCTATCATCTTGCAGTGGCGTCTGTGAAATTTTTTGAGTTGGGTCTTAGCCTTTGTTGATGCCCAGTTTTTTCTTTAACCAACTGGGAAGGATTTTTAATACCAACATATGACTTTTTTCTAAACATTTGACTTGTTGTTGATTGGTTTCGAAGATTGAACACCTCTCTTTTAGTCTTTTTCCATTTTTCCATTTTTTATTTTTATTGACAAGAGTATGATCTCTGACCTTGTGTCTGAGTGATTGTTCAATTAACAGGTCGACTGAGTGAAACAAACATGCCTACAGTGTGGCGCTGATAACACCTCGGTATCTCATTGATCGAGATGTCTGGGATGTTCCTTGTCAAACCTTCCAGATTTTGTTTGATTGCCTCGTAGGCGTCAGCATCCCATCCGGCTACTACAACTGCCTCCCCTAACCTCTGAATCAGAGATGTACCTGGAGGCCAGTGTGGCCCTACATCTGCATGGTCAAAAAATTTTCATTATTCATTGGATAGAAAACATAAAAAACATCTTATATTCTAAATAATTCACAAAACATCATAAAAAGAAAAATGTTTTTCTTACCTAGATCCCCCCACTGAGAACCCTCTGGTAAACCCAAATCAGGGTCACCTCGGAAGTCCAAGTTAGCATAGGCATAATCATTGATCATCAATATTGGGGGCCTCAACCAATCAAAGAATGCATCATTATATTTCACAATGGGGCCCGCTACATGTCGTGCCATCAGATCAAACCATTGTTTCATCCTCGGATCCCGTGGTGCTGGTATACCCCACTCTACCTATAGGCATAAATGAGGGACCCTTTCTAAGAAGAAATACACCAAAATGGACACATACCCAATTTTCTTTAGGTCCCCGTTATTTCTCTTGGTTAACTGTGTCTTCATACTGCGAAGAAGACCATCACACCAGTTGAACACATGAGTTTCTGTGCATTCCACGACACACTGAAAATAACTTTGGAGGACCATGTGCGAAGATGCACTTCACGCCATCCATGAAATGGTAAAAAAAATGGTCCAGAGAGTTAAATCTCGAACTCTTCTGATAGCTAGCTTACCTTTGCACCTTTCAGCCTCAGGTTCACAATGCTGACAGATGTATTCACTCATCGGCAAACCATCACCTCAACTTCCTATTAAGGTCACATGTGCTCCATGATCGGATAATCCCATCAAAAAGTAAATTTATTCTTTATCCAAGGAAAGAACATGGATACCCACATGAAACACCTATTGTTCTACATCCCACATGTGGACCAGGTATTCTAGTAACCTCAGCTGGGCTCTCATGCCCTGGATTTTGAAATTTTTTAATAATCCACACTACTGTAGGGAATTCATGGTCCTTGGATCATTCAATGCCTTGAATTCATCATCCCTGTGTTCCCATTCTCTCCACTCCAACATTTTTGCAATCAAAAACCTACATGGAAGCGATAAAAACAGATTAGCATCTTCAAACATTGTATTTGAAATTATTTTTTGGGCAAATGCATGGGAAAAGTTTTGAACTTTCAGCCGCCGCAGGAAAACTTTAGATATAGTGCGGGGTTTCCATAGGTGAGCCATAGGGCACCTACGAAAATCCTTTATTTCTGCAGGTCCTGATATTGGCCACCTGCGGCGGCCCCAGTGCACATTCATCGGCCCAAAAACTCACCCAAAAACCACCTTTTAACCAAAACAAATGCATTTTAATCCATTGAAAAAGAAGGGGATGATGAGCTTACCGTGTTGACGGATACCATTTGTTGAATGGTATCTTGTGATTCTCGCAATCAATAGCCTAAAAAGGAGGTAAAAATAGGGTTTCTAGACAAGTTTGGAATGAAATGCAAATGAAATAGAAAATAAGAAGTTTTACCCCTATTTATTCAACTTTTTCTTTTTCTAATAATATTTTATATTATTTTAATGCATTTTGTCTTAACATAAATCTCTAATGGTCCCATGAGTCTTTTATTTTTCGCAAGTGACAAGACTAAAGTCCTAAACAATGCCATATGGATGTCCTTTAATTCTCTTTGTTGTTTATTACATGTACTAGTCCTTTTTAGGGTTTTTTAGAAAACACCTCGAGCCTACTCTTTGTTTGTTCTCGTGCTAAAAAATCAATGAGAAAGCAACCAAGTATACTTTTGTCATTATTTCATACTCATCATGGAAACACAAAAAACATAACCCATGGACTATCCTTTAAGCTCTTTTCAAACTCCATAAAAACGAAAAGATTGTCAAGCAACCTTGTTATGTTCACGCTCGTAAAAGTATTTGAATAAAACATTTGATGGGCGATAGTTTATAAATTTTTTGGTCCCGTAAAACTATTTTACGAAAAAGGAACTGAGAGAGTTCTCTTTGACTGTTTTTTAGACTCTATAAACATGAAAAACCCATGAGTTTTCTATCTTTGGACTTGTTAAATAAACATCGAAAGATCCACATGGGACCGAACCAATCCTTCTTAGGGTTCGTTAAAAATAGTCAGAGGGAATTGTCTGAAGGATGAGCTTACATTACAAGGATATGTTATCCTCCTCAAGCTTGTGTAAAAATAAAGAGGTACTCGCCAGAAATGGTGGGGGGAAATTTGAGAAAGAGATGTGTTTTTGTACCTGTGTTAGTGGAAGTAATAATTGCTCTTGAACATGACACCCCCTTCTTCATTTGAATCTAGGTTGGGAAATCCATTTGTATCTTGTCTGGCCTTCTTCGAATTCATATCTTGGGTCATCTTCAAGTCAATGCTGCCAAGACCAGTTTCATGTCATTCATATGTTCCAGATAGGTCCTAACAAGCCCTCCCTCGAGTCGGCCATCTACATTATCATTTCTTACCATGTTGGCCTTCCCTGTGTTAGTTTTGAATCATTTTCATACTTTGATCTACCCTTAATCTATTAATTTTTTCATGTCACTGATAGGGGATACATCAAGGCCCTCCTATGACGAGTATTTTTCCTGTCGACTTCAACTCATCATCCGGGAACAAGACTTAGAAATCTTTTAGTACCTTAGATCCTGCATGCCTCAATGGCAGGTTTCTTCGCTCTCGACAGTGTATTCACATCATGTGTCCCTGATCGAAATATTTCATCAAGTGTTCAACTTCAGTTCATTTATTCACATTCGTTGGATTGTACTAGGGTACCTTGGGATTCATTGACATCAATGGTGATTTACCTTGCACTTGTTAATGGTTTTCATCAATGATCAGTAATCAAGTGGTTTCTGCCATGTTCGACTTCAACACCTATAATCGCATGGTTAGATTCGTACTTACAGGCGATGGGATTGAAGACGTCGGGTCTTATATTTTTGGCCCAGGATGCGATGGATTATTTATGATTTGAATTGACACACATATCCACTTTGTATGTTTCATGGTTGTGTTTGAATTTACACTTTCTAATACATAGATCCACAGTGTATTTCTAGTGGTTATGTAGAATCTTGATGACATGGATCCACGGTGTATAATTGGTGGCCATGACTTGCATTTTTTATTTCAATCACTTGTAATCTGAGCATGGGAATGCCTACCTCATAAAAGGTATAATTCTATGCAGATGCTTAATTGTTTGCAGGTTCCTGATTAGTGCGCTCCTTGTTTCCAACACACACACACACACATTTTACAAAGTATTTCAGCTGTCACATTTTCCAGCCTCATACTCTGGGGGGCATTCTGTTACACATTATTTTGGTCACTCTGATGATGACCCCATAAGCATGTTTTCACACTTCCAAAAAAATCTTTCACATGAGGAAAATGGCTGAGTTCTTCCCCTATAAGGCACATTTTTAGAATGATGTCGCAGGATGACAGTGGTACATAGTGCGGAAATCCTTGATTTCCGCAAGCTGCTCTATGCTTGGCCCACGAGATTTTTGCATGCTGCTATATAGGCAGGGTACGGCGACACTTGAAGCTAAGAAAATGAAAAATTTTCACAAAGTTTCTAGAAGGATAATATTATAGAATGTGAGGTGGCGTTCATATGGTTGTGATCTTACTGGCTTCTCTGATTTGGTGGGATCATCCTCATCATAGTAACCACTTCATCTTCTCCTATGTAATAATGGATTTCTCGTGGAAAAGGTTAAGCAAGGTCAAGCAATATTGAGAAAATAATAGGTTGAAGACTGTATGAATAATCCTAATACAATTTATGCTTGAGGCCTCCATTTGTTCATCAAGCTTTGTGGACCATATTCATGCAAATTCAGAGCAATTATATGTGTGTTTTGGAAAAAAGGACCACCGAAAGGGAACTTGCGACATCAAGGAAATTTGGTTGTATCTTCCACTTTTACTTAATATGATACAGTGGCATGTTTATTTCCCATAAAATCATTAGTGTTTTATTACATGACTCCTTAATCACATGTTTAGGTCTCTGTTGAATATACAATTGTTGCTTTCACCTCGGTTGCTTTGTATCATTGCAGATCTGATCTCACAAGAGCACCAGAGTGAAGCAGGGACAACAGAGATATAGAGAAGCGATATATAAAGGTATGTCATATACTCCTTCTTTGGTGATAAATTCAATGGTAGAAACCTAGGGAAAGCGTCATGTCCTATCTTGTTTTGTTCTAGATCTAGTTGGATATAGGGAGATTAGTTTATGTCTGCATTCACCAATTTATCCAATAATAGGGTCACTTGCAACGGGAATGAAGCCTTCACTAACTTTGTTCTGTCTGTTATGACATGGTCCCAACGGTCGGATGGCGAGTTGTCTATCCATAAATGTCTTTCTACCCATTCGAAGCATTGGTCTAACGGTTATAATGTCCCCAATGGCTATATTGCTTCGCCATGGCAAAGTGCCATGTGTCGTTGTTCTAATATCTCGGCGAAGATCCAATTTTGCAAATTTTCCTTTTGCAAGGTTCCCTCTGGAACCTTATGAAACTTTTCTATCTTAGCTCTCTTCTTACTTAGCTCTCTATCCTTCTTCCTAGTGAGCTTCGTCTTGGTATGCCTTTTTTCATTCTGATTGTTACCTTGTTTTGGCATAGGTACTTCACGTTGTTGATATTCTTTCCTAAGATTTGAGGGTGATCCTTCTTATTTATCTGGAATAAGTACTTCAATCTTCTGTGGGTCTTCTAGTGTTATTGCAACTCCGACATCTGGGTCTCTGGTGTTAAATAGCTTTGATCTGTTCTTTTGTTCTTCAATCAATTGTGCGATCCTTGTAGTCATAAATTCTTTTAACTCTTTCTTCTAATGTTCTAAAACTTATTTTTCTTCTTGCCTTCTGGCCTGATCTCTTTCAATACAAGGTCTTCCTAGTAGCATGGTAAATGGGGCATTATTCTCAATAAATTTAATAATCTCAAAATCTTCCTCTGTCGAATTTCCATTGGCATTCATAGGTATCAGAGTGAGATTTCCACATAGGTTTATCAAATTTCCTTTGAATAGTCCTATTCCTCCTAATGAAGGAATCATAACAGGCCTCCCTATAGCTTCCCAAGTTCTCTCTATCATGATATTCACCTGTGTTTCCTCATCTAGAACACAATTAATGTCGAAGTCTCCTATTCTTTCTTCAATGCATTCTTTTTCTTTGAAGATCTCTTATAATCTGACATGTCGATGGTCATTTAGGGTTTCTTTTATCTATAGCAATACTTTCTCTGATTCTTTATGGGATTCTGTCATAATCTTAGTTTCTTGATCTTTCTTAGTGTTTTCTTGTCTCATGTTCATTTATTCAAGCTTAGAAATCATTCTAGGACAATCCAATACTTCATGGTCCATAGCTTTGCAACAGAGACAACTGGGTCTTCTCCCAGGGCATTCCTTAGCAAGATGGCCTAGTTTTCTGCAACTGTAACAGAGGGTTAATCCTCTCTTTATTTTAAATGATCCTAGCCTCTCCTGCACTACACGCTAGGATCATGGTAGCTAACCTGCAAACATTTCTTTCTAGGGTCTTCCATACACTTATTAGTCAAAACATTCTTTCTATACATAGGTATAACATATTTTTCACTATTCTTATCATATCTACTCATATCAAATCTTGTTTCATCTATTAATACCCTAGTTTTCAAGATAGGATAGAATCTATCAAACATACCTAGATTCATACTATTGAAACAAATATTCACACTTATCTTACTTCTACAGAGCACAAATCTTTCAGATCTAGAAATTTTCAATATTCTTACCTTTATCAGAGCATAGAGCTTTCAGATCTTGCTTCTTTTAATCAAAAAGTCTCACTTTTTCCTTTCTCAGAGCACAAAGCTTTCAGATCTTTCCTCTTTTCTTCAAATCAGACTTATTTTCCTTAGCACAGATCTTTTCAAACTAAGTAGAGTACTACACACTAGAGCAACAGATATACGCACAGAGCTTTCACAATTCCAGGTCGGATATTTGCACAAAGCTTCTTCTTCCTTAGTTCCCAACAATCACAATTTTGGGTCTCGGCAACGAAACCATTTGTTGGCACAAGGGCAGATCCAGGTTTCAACGCTAACAACGCACCAACAAAATCCTAACTACTGGCCCTTTCGACAACACTTGTGAAGCAAATGAAGTCTCACCTGAGGTAGAGGCAGGGGTGGTTACAGGACGCAGGTGTGTGCAACCATAGCTGGGACACATATCTATGATTAAACTACTTAATAGAGCACTTAGCACCGTCAATTCGTTATTATTTAACCAATATCTACTTCCCATATAAAGCAGAGCATCACAACATTCACCCAGATCTAATGTATCTAAGCACTTAGCATAAATAAATGGATCAGATCTGGTAGATTCAAGCACTAAGCACATTCACCTATATCAGATATAACATCCAAATTCATCATAAGCACAAAGCATAAACAAATCTATCTATCTATCTATATCAAGCACTTAGCAAATAAAATAAATACATCAGAACATTGCACAGAGAAGAATAACACAATATTTATGTGGTTCACCCCCACCCTGGGGCTACATCTACCAACTCTTCTTATTTATTATCTTCAATTAGTCATCTACATGAACAAAGCCACAAAAACCCTACTCTGCATAGGACAAGAGATCTGTGTGCACCTTACCACATCCTCCTTCCCTGAGCTAGGTCTAGCACAAAGCCTTTCATAGTCTGTTACAACAACTTGCACTTATCTCTACTAGTTTCTCTCAATATGCACAGAGCATATACAAACCATACTTGCACTTAGCACTTAGCTTATCAGCCAGGCTACTTATATCACTTAGATACTTATTTATACTTTACAAAAATAGGCCTAAACATGGGTAAACCCATGGGCCGACATCCCATACCCGTTACATATTCCCAAATCCCAAAAAGGACCCAAAAAGGGGCTGAGATCCCACGATCTCTTCTTCGTCTTGCACTTCATCTTCGACAGGCTATCGAAGTCCCAAAATAGGTCAAGTTGACCAAGGATCTCCCAAAACTTGGTCAAGGGCCAAAAATTATAGACACATCAAGAAGAAAACTTTCAAAGAAGGAGACTTAGTGTTGATGTATGACAACAAATCCATTCAGCATCCAGGAAAACTCGGAATGCACTGATTAGGACTGTATGAAGTCAAAACTGTCACAAATGGGGGAGATGTACAGTTGAAAGACTTAGGAGGTGCATAAATTAGTGGGATTATCAATGGGAGTTGACTGAAGTTTTACAAGGACAATCAACCACCCATCTTGAAAGTCACTACGTAGTTTGAAAATAAAATAAAATTAAGAAGGATATTAAATGGTACCAACAGAGGTACAGTGTGTCGAAAGGAGAAGGAGCATGCACACTTAAGAATACAAACCCAACGAAGAAAAGGCCAACGATTAGTTCAAAATGGAAACAAGTGGGAAAGGTAAAGACGACAAAAGAAGTACTAAATGACGAAGGAAAGGGGAATTGAATGTCGGAAATGACTGATGGGATGCCGCATTAATCATGCCAAATGGAGATGGACAGGGAGAGTAATGGAAAGTAATAAGGAAACAGAGGGTTATTGAATCTGTAATAAAGTTAACGTCTTTGACAAGCTTCACACGATGCTCATACAAAGCAAGGACGCGGGGAGAAAAAAGCTTATTATGAAGTCATAAGAGACATAGAGCAATAGAGCATATGAAGCACCGAGCGAATTTCACAGAGGTTGCAGAGGCCACTGAGATCGACGGATGATCTACTTTCACCACCATGGAACCACCCAAACAAGACGAACCGAGCCATACTGCTAGAAAATCTAGATTTAGGACCAGGGCACAAATATAATTGCAAGAAAGAGAACAAAAGCTGCCAGAGGTCGTCAATGTAGATAGAATCCCATCACCGGATACAACACTAATTAACCCCACACCCTTTATGGAGGAAAACCAGCAGACATCACCAACAAGCATGGACATGGATATACCTAAAGAGAGGCAAGGTCGGCAGAATGAGGACACAGCTAGTCAAGTGCAACCAAAAAATCCTGAAGAAGCCCTGAGAGTCAATGGGATGGCTCTGAATCAGGAAGCAACGACCGGGCCAGAAGAATCATAGAAAACTGTGTCAGAACACCCATAGGAGGGAGCAATGGAATATGTCACGAACAATGTAGGCTGGGACCTCGATTCAACCACCACCACCTAGGTCACCGTGCAAACAACCCACCACAACAATTGTTTTGTGGCGCATACCAGAAGGGGTGCGGGTAACATCAAATTTGTTAGGATATGTAGAAAAACTAAAGTACTCAGACCATGATGCAACCAACACGGACAAGTTCCAAGAGTTCACGAAGAAATTCTACCTACAGACTGTGGGTCTAGATCGATTTGGGGCACTGGTTCATCAACCACTCCAGTGGGTAGCAGGATTGGCAAAAACTAGGATTTTAGGTCTGTTGGAACTACCAAACGTTTCCAGAGGATAGTATGCAAGCAATTGCGTCAAGAAATTGATGGCATTCGCACATGGAAAATATTTATGGTTGGACAAGCTTGTCTCAATAGACATAGATCTCATCGCGCACATTACAGGGATTCCATCACGGGGCATGGATCCCGTACAATTTCTCGAAGATGAAACAAAGGAGAAAGAACTCACTGAGGATATGAAAAATAAATACGACATAGAAAGGGGGATGCATAGAATCATCATCAAATGGATCAGTGACATCGTGACAAAAATGGCCACAAAAATCATGGCCTGGAAGTTGGTCATAAAATGCTGCAAGGAGGAAGTCCCTATCAAGGTTGTCATAGTTGCAACATAGTGTGTTGAGGGAACCACAGTCAACTGGGCCCTTTATCTTTTGAATTTGTTTATGGATGATTGCAAGGATGCGCAGGATATGGGAAAAAAATTTCATTATTCATAGATGATCATGCTAATAGCCATTATGGGATGGAAGGAACTGAAATAAGTATTTTTCTCCACCAGACCCAAACCGAATCATGGAGTGAGATATTTATCATTTGGAACCGCTTCAAATGCTAGGAAAAGAAAGATGAACACATCTATATTCGAAGGATATTTTTGTGACCTACAGGAGACCATCACCAACCTATGGAGAATAAAACCACAGGTTGTTGCATACTATTGGGACATAGCTAAATTCAAGGCCACTCGACATGTGATGTGGATCTAGGCATGGAAGGACCCCAACAAGAAGTGGCTACAACTGCGTTATTGCATCATGGAGGGAGACATAGAAATTACTATCAAGGATTGGGAAAACGATTGGAGGATTCCAGTACTCACTCGAGACATGCCTGCAGGGTCAGAGGAGGAGGAAGCAAGGCAATAACATCTACATGATGAGGAGGTATGACAAGAAGAGACACAACCCTAGGAAGTCAAAGTTCCCAAGAAACCAAGAACGAGCCAGACTAAGACAAAGCAGACAAAAGGGGGGACATCTAAGACAGGAACCCAGAAGAGGAAGAAGAATAATACATAGTCACCCCAAGTACAATAGAAACAAGTCGAGGCTTCACAGGGGACTACACCAAGTTCTAATCCACAATAACAAGGCCCGACTAAGCGACCAACTACTCAAACCGGGGGTGCGTGAAAGAAGGTGAAGGCACATAGAACACCTCTAGAATACATGATTACAGAGGATGATGCAAAAATGGTGGCCCAAATGATTCAGGATCATACATTCGAGGATTTTGAGAATGTTGTATGTCATAGGGATAGAATTGAAGAAGAGATGGAAGACATGCGACAACTCCTCAAGAAGATTGGGGAAGTGCAGGGTTCCAAAAACAACATAGAAACAGGGCCATCAACATCATAGACAGGAGGAGAACCTGAAGAAAGTGAGCGGGATACATTCTAGACAATACCGTAACCGACTGCAACGTTTCACATTACACCAAGCATGTTGCGTATGCACGATATCATGGGGAAAAAATCCCTAAAGGACTTGGCTCAATTGTAGTTGGTATTGCCACACATACCAACCAAGGCCCTATATAAACTATAGGTAAGTGTTACGCAAGAGGTACAGTCACATGGACGCATAGACACAGCCGAACTACAGCAGGTAAAGGATAAATGGGATGAGCTAGAATTGATATATGAGTAGGTCAAGCTCGAGACCAAAGAGAAGAGGGAACGTGTGAACGAATTGGAAAAAAAAGTGGTTGGATCTTACGAGAAGATTCCAAAGACCGCGCAGAGGGCCGAAATCACAACAACATAGAGTATTGATTAGATTGTGTAGACAATTGATCAATATTAGCAGGTGATCAAGAATCTTCATTAACAGCTTACACCTACCACTCCACTGGAGGTAAGGGAGTGAAGGAAGTAGGAGGAAACAAGGTAGATATAGGAGATAGAACGATAGGTCCACGCAATGGTCAACCTGTTTGAAAAAGAAGCACAACTCTAGACAAGGCTAGAAGAGGATCAACAAGTCCAGCGGTGGGACAAAGAAGAAGAAATGATAAGCGCATATATCCAAGACCTCAAGCAGAGGGAGAATACAATTTCCATCATGGGGCACGTCAAAGAGGCGCAAGATATGAAGAGATTACAAGCATAACTCACCACTATGCAGATGTTGAAAAAGGAGCGCCAGGATCAAATGGAACCGCTCTAGGAGTGAGTAGTAGAGGTCATTGAACATGCATAGGAAGACAAGACATATATGGCATAGACCCAAGCATAGTGTGCAGGGTTGATGAGGAACGAGACTGCAGTATAGATAGTAGACGCACTCAAGGAGAAGACTGTGCAGGCTCAAACACAAGCAACAAAGCTCAGGGAGAAGTTCCAAGAGATCATGAGGGAGATCGATGAAGCACACAAAGGTTAGGTGGCTCAGGATGAGCCACATGTCAGTGTTGGGGGCCTGTTGGAAGTAGGCCAAAGAAAAAAGAAAGGATATTTTGGGAAGGAAGGCATGCACGAGGAAAGTGACAACTGGAAGGAAGAGTAGCACACGTGCATGCATGGAAGACATAATGATGTTAGGGTTATATTTTTTGCAATACATTGTAATGGTTAGCGAGACAAAAATTTATAAATATAGATACCAAGGTCTAATAGAGAGAGACCAGATTCCGACAGGATATAGAGAGTCTAGAGGAGGAGTCCCATTTTGATAGCTAGTTGTAATATTTTCTATAAGACCTAATTTTGTAAGTTTTTGAGTTGGAGAGGAGTAAGGAGGGTGGATCTTGAGGGTTAGATCATAAGCTGAGGAGCATGGTGCGATCTAGTCCACCTCACAATAGATCTTGACCCAAATGAAAAGAGTTGTAAAGCACGTGACGCTGCAATTTTGGAACTGCTATAATAAAAGAGCTTGGCATCCATATATTTGTGGACGTAGCCCAAGAGGGGGTGAACTATGGTAAAACCTGTGTTATGTGATTGAATGCATGTTTTTTCTTACTGTTTTCAGTAGTTGTTGATATGCTAAATGAATGAGCTGATTATATTCCATGCATAATTGTGAATAACAGTTTATTGTGTTAATAAGTTAAAATAGAACTCTCAGTGCACATTTCTCACATTTCCACTCAATCCTGGGCTGCTAACACATGAGTATTGCAGCCACCCATTAAGACTATCTTGGGTGAGACTGCACATTTCACTATGTGCACTGCATTTCCTTTTGGTTTACTAGGAGGGTCGATAGTTTTAGAGGTTTTGTCGGAACCCCAGGAGACATGAATCCTGGTTCAAACAAGTTAAAGATACAAACTCAGACATATAAATAATAAGAATCAACAACCATGTGAATAGATGTGTTGGGGTGGAACATAAAGAGACACCGTTTGATCATTGATCATTGATGGATACCGTTAACAAACACGATACGACCCACTGATGATGATAATGGGATTCAAGGTACCATGGTACAATCTAAAAGGTGTGAATAGATGAGTTGGTGTCTACCACCTTGTAGAAACTATCAATTAGGGGACATTGTTTTATTCCCACTATCAATAGAGAGGGAAACTACCACTGATAACAACAAGCCCCAAGGTACCATAAATAAATCTAGATCCATGTCCCAAATAAAGATGTGTTGAAGTATATAGGAAGAGATCCATTGGAAGGAAGGAATTAAGGCATCCTCCAACATCCAATAGAAGGGGTAGTAGAAGGCCAAAGATTTGGATGGAATCAAATGAATAGATTTTGAATACCACACTGAGGTATGACTCCAGCATGCACTAGATGGAATAGTGCACGACAAATAATCTTTGAATAATAGCCAATAATGGAGACTACTAACAAATATGAGGAATCCACCAATGGGGTCAAATGGAAACCAAAGTATCACATGAATCCCTATGTGTGAGGATTTTTGTTGACTTCAAACACAAGGGAAATTTCTCAATCAACGGCCAATGATGGTTTGTCATCTACTGAGTGCAAGGAAACTTATCAATAATGGAAATAGACCCAAGGTGTAACTCTAGGTCATACTCTTAGAGTAATGTGTTTGATTTGATAAGAGCATACTTGCCATCAAGAATTCAATGGGAAACTTCTATAATAGCACAAGTGTAGTACAAAGACACTTTTGATGATGAGATGTACTTGAATGACACAGGAAGTCCAACTTGAAATGTTAGATACTTTATGCAAAATGGTCAACTTAAGTTGAAACTTTCATTGAAAAAAAGCACAACACATTATGTGACATAGGAAACATGGATTATAAAATGGGATACATTTTTGATACAGGAGGAATCAACAAACACTTGATATGGTTGGAAGAATAACCAAATGGAGGATATTATACTAAAAAAAGAGAAAACGTCTCCTAATTCCATACTGAACACAAAACATTGACACTGACTCAAAGATTGTTCTTTGTTCAAGGGAGACAAGAATGTTGCCAAGAAAAGAGATAGGCGTGTCCCCCCCTTCTTTTTATTTTTTTGTCTTTTTAATATTATTAACTCCGGAAAAACAATAAAATAATTCTATAGTATAGTGGAGGAGATGAGTGTCACGGCAAAGAAATATTAGTTCCAAATCACAAGGAACATACCTATTCTTAATGCAAGAAACCTCATACAAGATAAGGACACTTAGGGGGTGTTTCCTCCAAGGTTAAGGTGTCAAGTCACAAAGTAATAAATTGCAAGGCTAGCAACTGGTAGGAATGCATAAGAAAATGGTTCAACAATGGAAATATGAAGCCAAAAATAGGCTTATAAGTGTGAATGGTTAATATTAAATGCAATTACAACTCAAAAAAAAAATTGAATTCCCATGGATAAGTGTTACACTCCAAAATTTCACACTTAAGTGTCACAAAGTGATGTATGCAACTTGTTAAGTGTCACATGCACTATCACAAGTGTCGTATGCACCTTATCAAGTGTCGCATTCACGTTTCCAAGTGTCTCGACTCATTAAAATTACCATTAAATAAATTTTCCATGACCCCTAAGTCATGTTGGAGGAAGAAACCCATCGTTTCAAGGCCAAAAACATGCCTTTTACTTGGAAAATTGACCATTTTTTGAGAATTTATGAAGGGGTGGCGCCCCCCTTCCCATGTACAGGGAGAACCGATGCTTCCCTTTCCATGTTAAGGGAGTGCCACTTTTGGACACTTGCACTCTATCTCTAACTAAGGAGGAGATCCACTTTTGGTTAGAGGAAATAAAGGAGAATACCACCTCTTTCTAAGGGCCAATTCTGAGGAGATGAGGTTGGTTTGGGTTGAATCCTATCCTATGGCACTATCCCAGGATCAAATCCCAACTTATGGAGCCATATCCTCAATCAATTCCCAAAATACCTCATGGTGGTTGAGCCTCTCAAGCCTATATATTGAAGGTATTTCCAAGGTGAAAGGGGGGAAGAATTCAAATGACAAACCTTTGATCTTGGGAGAAGAATCACCATTTTGATTTCAAGGTTCATGCAAGGGTTGGAGGAGTATATCTTGGATAAGATTGTTGCATTGTATATCATTCTTTGTAAGTGCATTCTTTGGATTTCAAATTAATATTAACTTGGCCTATTCCCTTCAAGTTCATGTGTTCTACATTTAATTGTCTATTGTCATTTTAGTATTCATAGATAGATCTACTATGTCTTATAATATAGATTAGGAGGAAGGGTTCCTTTTCTAGTCTTTGTAGCACTTCAGTTGCATTGAGTAAAGTGGATATCAAGCCCAAGGATTGGAGAAGTGAGGATGAACATCGCAACAAGGTACACCACATTCTTCTTCTCTCTTGGTTGATTGATTGAGTTAGATCTATAGGGACATTAGCAACAATTTGTTTACTTATGTATTTGGACCAAATATAGGGGTGTTGGTTCAAAGGGGATCTTATCCCATCTGGAGGGTAATATTTCTCACAGTAATAGGTTATCCAACAAGATATTGAGAGGAAGTCATGAGGTCTCGATGCAAAGATATGGAGAGACTTAAAACGTATTCTAAGCCTACTGAAACAACTATAGCATGGGTGTCAAAAATTCTAGTGAGGTACTAACTAGGACACCCATGAAGTGGTAAGATCTACAATTCGTAAACAACACCTTTGAAGCAGCTTGAAGTTATGATGCCAAAAATAAATGGGGTGGATCCTATGGAATATATGTGAATGATATAGAAAAATACATTGTGCAAGTGGAAATGAACCTAACCTAGATGCCAGTAATAAACAAGATACCTGTGAAAGAATATGAAGAGGTGTTGACATAAGTTTAAGCATGTGTTAGGGGCATTCCTGTAGGTAATGTCCAGAAAAATATTGAGAAGAAGATATGCAACTTCAACACAAAGTCATGGTGGGAATAAACAAGACTCCCATACCTAATAGAAAACTTGCAGTATAGGCACCAAAATGAAAAGGGGGTCTAAACGAGAGCGCCCATGGAATATAGGATCTACCACATGAATTACAACACTTCTAAAAAGAAAAGAAGGTTACATGTTGCAACTCAGTGGAGTCGATCCTAAGGAAAAATTAAGCAGAAAACGGATAATTCAAAAACGCATGAAGGGGAAAATCTAACCTATATGTCAATTTCAATATCATTACCTATCAGAATGGATTGACATGGAATGAAAAGGTACTAAATTAAATGTTTCTAAAGTCCTATATAGAGGAGAAAAAACACTTACCCAAAAGTTAATAAGTCCAATATAAAAAACCTCTGATAAAAACAATTATTATGGGATACAAAACTTAAAAACAAGAAACCCTAAAAGTATAATATGTATAGAGGACCGCACATCCTTCCGACTTATGCATAGTTGTCCTCTAGGTAGAGCCCATTGCTAGGATCAATAAAATGGTTTCTTTGGTAACCAACCAGTAAAGCTTCAAGTTGAGAAAGAGGTTGAGGATCTAGAATCATAGCTTCAAGACTTGCCTCATCTGAAGGAAACTTATTGGGCGCAGGCCCAGTTTTGGGGAAAAGCACGACGTGGGAGGCAGATGCATAAGTAGGAAAAGCATCGCGTTCAAGACAAACGTGCATGTAGAAGAGGAAATCATGTGAGGAACACATTCAATAATACCTAGCCATGATAGGTTTATGGTTTTGGTAAGAAGATGTAATGGCTGGTAAGACAAAAACATGTATAAGTAGGTACCTAGGAGCTCTAGGTCTTGATTCCTTTTTGGTTAGTCATTGTTACTATGTCGTTCCAAGATAGAATGATTGTAAGCCTGATCTGTTTTGTAATATTTTCATTTGAGGAGAGGGAATAAGGTAGATCTTGAGGGTTAGATCACATGTTGAGGATCTTGGTGTGATCTAGTCCGCCTCATTGTAGATATCGACCTGTTTGATGAAGAATTGTAATGCACACGATGTTGTAGTCTTGGAAACACTATAATAAAAGAGAAGAACAACCATATATTTGTGGACATAGCCCAGGGGGGGTGAACCACAGTAGATCATGTGTTATGTGATTGAATAGTATGTATTCCCTTTACTGTCAATGATTAGATGTTAGACAAATGCGTGAATGACTAGTTAGATATGTTATTTTACATGCATGAATAAGAATGACAGAGTATTCAATATAAGCTGAATTTTAAATTAAAAAATGAAGATCACATATTTTAATCCCAGATCCCCACTCATTCCTAGGCTGCAAGCACTTGAGCGTTTCATCCACCAATAGAACTATGTTGAGTGAGACTTCATGGTGCACACTGTGTACTGCGGTGCCTTCTGGTTTACCATAGGGGCTGATATTTTTAAAGGGGTTTTGTTGGAAACCATGGTAGACCTGAACCTAGGTCATCCCAAGAGGGGTAGCAAGAGAGAATTAACCAAAAAATGGTTATGTTTTCGGTTGGAACATAATATGATTGAGTTAATGAGATCTACTAAAGAATCATGACAAGAATGTCATATCTGGTGAGGAAACGTTAAAAACAAAGAGATTATAAAAGGGCATGATTAGACCATGGAACCCAATGAAGGTGGAGATCGATAGATGGTCTAAAACGCAGGAGCTGGAATTTGCGCAGAAAGATAACAGAAACCCAAAGTTAACACCATGTAAATATTTGGACAAGTACGTATTTAGCGATTTGCATGAAGTATTTTTTTGTGATTTCCTGCATGTGTTGCATGAGTGGATATTAAGGTTGAAATACAACCAACCTACATATTGGATCATACATCTAGAGTGGAATTACGTGGAGATCACATAGTTACAACAACTTGAAAATAAATTTACATGTACAGTGGATTTCTGGTTAGACAACATTGTTTCAAGATTTATCACAGAATTTGCAGTAGATACTGCAAAGTCTTACAACGTAGCAAAGTAGGAGTTCTTGAAGGGACCTAGAGCTAGGTATATCATATCTTTGTATACTTCCATCAAGATTTTACTGTATAACAAAGGTGTAATGACAATGGCATCATAAAACTAAACTTCCCTGCGTGCATGGGGGAAGGGGGGAAGCACTCACAAGAGACAAAGAAATGGAGGAAGAGATGGATAAAGGTAAGAAGGATGAGGCCTTGGATCCAATCATGATGGAGGAATACCAGATCAAGAAGACCATGGAAACAACTGGAAGAACGCACAGTGGATCACCCTACCAATACAAGATTAACAATAAGAAGAGAGCCATAGCCACGAGGGAAGGCTTGAAAAGTGATGAAGAAGAGGTAGAGGATCCCCGAGTTGTGGAGAAGATTGAGGAAATCATGCACACAACATATGAAAGGAATACAAGAGGTCCAAGGGCATGAACCAAAGTTAGAACTCCTATCCATATCAGTGTCATTGTGGAATGCATCAACCGATGTGTGACCAATACACTAGAGAGAACACCACCATTTAGACAACTGAATTTCAGTGGAAGAAATGCATCAGGAACTACATCTATATAGGGAGAAAAAAATGGGGGAGATAGTTAAGGAAGCATTAGTCAAGGATCTACACCGCACGAAGGTAGTATTCCAACACAGTTTGCAATGGCAGGACATGATCCCATCATCAGGTTACCGAAATTCAAGGGACAGGCATCAGAGGACCATGAGAAGAATGTGTTCATCTATAAAAATATCTGGGAATCAAAGAAGATCACAAATGAGGATACAAAACTTGTGTATTTATCTATCACACTAAGAGACCGTGCACTGGATTGGTACATGAGCTTAGCTACAAACAGTCCACCAGGAACAACCAAAACAATTGTGGATATCAAGAAGTTGTTGATAAATGAATTCCGCAAGCCTAGCTCAGAGGATCAGTACATGAATGAGATTATAGAGATCAGACAGAAACCAGGGGAATCTGTATGGGATATTGACCAGAGATTCAAATGATTAAAGGGAAAGATGAAGTATGTCATGACAGGTATGCAGCATAGACACCTATCTGTGAATTCCCTACTACCACACTTGAAATGCCCTTTGAGACAAAAAAAAAATCAAACTCAGGTAGAGGCTCTACAGGCAACCTTACAACTAGAAGAGAACCAATATGAAAATATAGATCCAACAATAGAGGATATTAAGGAGGATCTAAATAATTTAACATTTCAACTGAACCAGAATAGGAGTAAGGAAAAATGAGAAGTTGTTTGGTGTACCACATGTAGGACATAAGGACATCACAAGAATGAATGCCCAACATTCACGCAGTACATGGAAAAAGGAATACCAAACCCTTTTCCAATAGGAGGACTATGGTGTGAGATCTATAAGACATAGAGGCATGATCCATATCATTGTCCAATGATGCAGAAATACGAAACAGTTCTTAAGAGTTCATATTCCAACTTTTTCAAGTCGGTGGGCCATGATGAAAAGGATTGAAGGAAAATGGAGATGATGAGGGAAATAACATCAAACACATATAGGGTGTAGGAAGAAATGATGACAGGGTAATTTGTAACATAGTTTAACCAAGTACCATCCTAATATAACACTACGCAACCATAGTACAATACTGCGTAGACACAGTATAATCTCATGCAGTATAATCAGGTTCCTCGGTACAATGCCCCATAAGGAGATCGAGCTGGCTACAGAGGTGGAGGATGAGGTAGAGGAGGATTTAGAAGAGGTAGAGGACCAGTGGTATGCCATAAATGTGAAATACCAAGACACTATGAAAGAGAATGTCCACTTCCACCCGTGACACATATGTATTGTTGCGCATCAGATCATGACACAAAATATTGTCCGGCCCTATTGGGGAAGATCCAGGAAAATAGGAATCAGAACAATCAGAACGTTCAATGGATTTCTGCAGAAGAAAGGGATGATGGAAGAAATATCAACATAGTTACCCACGGAGGAGTTAAAACAAGAGATGACACAGTAAGACAAGATCCAACACAACACCAATGGGTGAATAAAAATGCAGAACCACAGAAGCAGTTTGATGCACAAAATGAAAATGAATTATTCAAGCAAGCCAAAAAAGAATATTGAAGCCAGGTATTGCTTCTAAATCTGTGCAACATACTCAGGATGTAACAATGTACGATATTCCTTCATCGTTGGATCACATTAATGAAGCACAACCCCTAGGACAAGTATGTACCATAAAGGATTTTCTGCAATCATGTGTTAAACTACTAGATGATCCATCATCTGTTAAATTATTACAAAATATTCTAGAAAGATGTAACAGAGGTGTAGAGGGAATGTTGGAGTAGAAAACAACTAATCACTTGCATACAAGCAGGAGGACAAGTAGAGAATTCAGACTAAATTCCAACGTTGGAGATTTCAACATGGGGGATATTATACTGGATTTAGTCTCTGAAGTAAATGTGTTACCCAAGAAGACATGGTAATGTATGGGAGAGCCCACATTAGGATATTCACCTGTTTAGCTGAAACTAGAAAATCAACATAGGGTTCTGCTAATTGGAAGGCTAAAGGGTGTGACAGTAGATATGGATGGAGTGTACACTAAAGTCAATTTTGAAGTGATATAAATAGTGGATGGAATAACACCTTATCCAACATTGCTTGGCTTAGATTGGGCATTTAACAACCAGACCATAATCAATTTGAAGACAAGGAAGATGAAATTCGAGTAAGGAGAATACAGATTTGTTGCGCCACTAGACCCATAAGAAAGAGAAAGGTTTGTAGAACCCACTTTCTTAGACCTGGAGGAAATAAACAAGTTATAAAGAACCACCATGAGAGAAGAATATTATGTAAATCCAACTATAGATGGAGTACTCAGCTGGAGAAGCATCACATCATGCACTTTAGACTCAGATATAGGTTTGGATAATTGGAAGCAGAGATTACATCAAGTATCTACAAGAAGGTGCGCAAGAATAGACCGCACAGTAAGATGGGTAGGTACAGAGATAAGAGAACCTCCCATTTTTCATGGGGTGAATGACTTAGAAGAATTCCTAAAAAGATATGAATATGAAGTCTTAGAAAATCAAAGGCTCTTAGCTCTAGACATAGAACTCAAAGAAAGACCTGCAAGATGGTGGGGTGCGCACAAAGAGACATCCAAGTACTAGTACCAATGTAAGTGATTACTACGCATTAGATTTGGTGCAAAACATAGAAGAAAGGAACTGCAGAGATATGATGGAGAAGGGACACCAATATAACACAATGGAAAATGACACCACTAGAAGAATGGACTCATCACTTTATTCAGACACTAGAAGGAATTCCAGAAAATTGGTACATGCACCAGGAACAACACAGAGGAACTGCAGAATGGACATCATTACAAGAAACTTTTATAGTCACTTTCTCATTTGAACATGAGAACCCCAACATTGATTAAGAACTCAAACAAATAATAGGGGTGATATTTATTAAGGAACTAGAGGTTGAGTTCATAACAGAATGCCAACAGAAGAATAAAAAGATAGTGAAAGAACTATTTTAATACTATCATGTACAGGAAGAAGCACCAGATAAACATGACCCACACAACATTCAAGTTAAAGAAATTGAAGGATAAAGAGAAGTGGAAGGTCCATCTTTGGCATGAAAAGTATTTGTTGCACCGATCAAGGTGAAGAAAGTAAATATTGGGACAAATGATAATCCCAAAATGGCCAATATTGGAGAGTACTAGGATGAAAAAACAATAAAAAGAATAGCAGAGTTGTTGCGTGAGTACAGTGACATGTTTCCAACAACCTTTACATAGATGAAAGGAATAGTAGGAGAGATAGGAGAGATGAAGATACCTCTCAATCCTGAGTCTAGATCTGTCAGACAGTGACCATATAGACTAAACCCAATATATAAGTAGAAAGTAAAAGCATAAATTGACAAAATGTTGGAAGCTGGAATCATCGAACCAGTAGAAGAATCGGAATGGATAAGCCCTATGGTAGTACAGGAAAAGAAACAAGGAAGGATAAGAATCTATGTATATCTCAGGAAATTAAATGATTCTTTCCTACATGACCCTTTTCCCACCCCTTTCATATATGAGGTGTTATAGAATGTGGGTGTCCAGGAAGCATATTCATTCATAGATGGATTCTTAGGCTACCATAAGATAGAGATAGCTCCAGAAGACAGGTACAAGACCACTTTTTCCATAGAATGGGGATCCTACCAATACAAAGTCATGCATTTTGGGCTAAAGAACACACCAACAATATTCTCGAGAGTATTCATAGCTACGTTCAAAGAATTTATCCGTCATTTTTTAGAAGTGTATCTGGATGATTGGACCGTATATATTCTATTGAAAGATCATGTAGAAATGTTAAGGCTGATGTTCAAAATATGTAGGAAGTGTCAGATATCACTAAATATCAAGAAGTGCATCTTTAGGAAACCTTTTGGAATACTATTGGGACATATATTCTGTAAAGAAGGGATATTGGTGGATCTTGCAAAGGTTGCAGTCATTGTTAACTTACCACCACCGAAATCATGGATGATTTTAGGGGCTAAATTTCGCTCATGGGCTAATTTTCCATGGTTTTTCCAAAAAAGAGATTCGCTATTTTAAAAATGATTCGTCCAAATTTTATAGGATAAAATTATTTTACCTTAAAAATAGCCAAAATTTTATAAAAACTATATAAAATCCTTATAAATTTGAACATTTTTACAAAAATATCACCAAACATTTATAGTTGGCATATGAAGGATTAGTAAGATTCGCCAAGGTTTCTACATTTTAAAATTAATTTCCATCCTTAAAATCATCCATGATAGAAATAAGTACGCCAATTGAGAGAAACACTGGGACACACAAGATACTATAGGAAATTCATAAAAGGGTATGCAAAGATCACTACGTCGATAGAGAAATTGTTGAAGAAGGATAGTAAATTCCAGCAGAATGAGGACTGTCAACGAGGTTTGGACGCTGTAAAGAAAAAATGGCCACAACACCTATACTAGTATTCCCAGACTAGGAAAATACATTTCATGTGCATGTAGATTCATCTTCCATAGCACTTGGAGCTATTCTAGCGCAACCAAGAGAGGGAGAGTTAGACCATCCTATAACATTTGCAAGAAGGAAACTATCAGATTCAGAGCATAACTATAATACTACAAACAGATAAGGCCTAGCAATGGTATATGCACTACAAACATTCAGACACTATCTACTTGGGAAACAATTTAAAATGTTCGCAGATCATTCTACCCTCAAGTACCTAGTCAATAAGCCAGTGTCGGGGGGGAGAATCTGTAGATGGTTACTGTTGTTTCAGGAATTTGATGTTGAAGTGATAGTCAAACCAGGGAAGTGGAATGCAGGACCGATCACCTGTCGAGGATCACCAACAGAGAGGAACCTACAAATTTAGAGGACAACTTCCTTGATACACAATTATTTTCATCCCAAGTAGCTGATGAATATTTTGTTGAAATCATTGAATATTTGAGTACAGGGATTGCGCCACAAGAATTCAACACTACATAGAAGAAAAATATGGTAGTCAGAGTTACAGACTATCAATTGATTGCAGAACACTTATACAATATGGGTGTAGACAACATCTTGAGAAGATGTGTACTAGAACATGAAAGGCCTAGGATTTAAGTAGAGGCTCATGAGGGAATAGCTGGAGGACATTATGCAGGAAAATCTACCGCATAGAAGGTATTGCATGTAGGACTATGGTGGCCGACCATTCTTAGAGATGCAAAGGGCTACTCCCATAAATGTGATGTATGTCAGTGAGTTGGAAAACCTAATAGACAGGATGAGATGCCCCTAAGACCACAAGTAACCTTGCAAGTATTCAACAAATGGGAAATAGGCTTTGTGGGACCAATTAACTCACCAAAAAAGAGGTCAGGAAAAGGGCATATCATTACTACAACAAAGTACTTAACGAGATGGGAAGAAGCAACACCAGTAAAATATTTTAGTGCAGACACAACAAGATTGTAGCATAGAAGCAACACCAGTAAAATATTTGAATGACCAAGGATTTTGAAGAGTGACCAAAGAACTCACTTAATCAATAGTAATATCAATTCTATGACTGAGGAGTTTGAATTCTATCATCAAAAGAGTACACCATATCACCCTCAAGCAAATGGGATAGTGGAAGCCTTTAACAAGATCCTAGAGATTGCATTGACAAAAATATGCAATGTCAACAGCGATGATTGGGATTTGAATACACCAACAACATTATGGGAATATAGGATGACATGAAAATAGTTGACAAGAGGAAGATTTCATTTTCAAGTCTTTGCAGGACTTTAGTTGTGTTGAGGAGACTAGATATCAAGCCCAAGGATTGGAATAGTGAGGACAAACATCGCAACAAGGTATACCACATTCTTCTTCTCTCTTGGTTGATTGATTGAGTTATATATATAGGGACATTAGCAACCATTTTTTTACTTATGTATTTGGACCAAATATAGGGGTCTTGGTTCAAAGGGGAGCTTATCCTGTCTACAGGGTAAGATTTCTCACAGTAATAGGTTATCCAACAAGATATTGAGAGGAAGTCATGAGGCCTAATGAAAAGATATGGAGAGACTAAAAAAGTATTCTAATATTGAAACAACTATAGCATGGGTGTCAAAAATTCTAGTGAGGTACTAACTAGGACAACCATGAAGTGGTAAGATCTACCATTCATAAACAACACCTTTAAAAAAGCTTGAAGGTATGATGCCAAAAATAAATGGGGTGGATCCTATGGAATATATGTGAATGATATAGAGAAATACATTATGTAGGTGTAAATGAACCTAACCTACATGCCAGTAATAAACAAGATACCTATGGAAGAATATGAAGAGGTGCTGACATAAGTTTAAGCATGTGTTAGGGGGATTCCTGTAGGTAATGTCCAGAAAAATATTGAGAATAAGATATGAAAATTCAATGCAAAGTCATGGTGGGAATAAACAAGACTCCCATACCTAATAGAAAACTTGTAGTATATGCACCAAAATGAAAAGGGGGTCTAAACGAGAGTGCCCATGGAAGATAGGATCTACCACATGAATTAAGACACTTCTAAAAATAAAAGAAGGTTACATGTCGCAACTCAGTGGGGTCGATACTAAGGAAAACTGAAACAGAAAACACAGAATTCAAAAACACATGAAGGGGAAAATCTAATGTATATGTCAATTTCAATATGGAGATTACTAGGATGAACAAAAAATAGAAAGAATAGTAGAGTTGTTGCGCGAGTATAGTGACTTGTTCCCAACAACCTTTACAGAGATGAAAGGCATAGCAGGAGATATAGGAGAGATCAAGATACCTCTCAAACTTGAGTCTAGATCTGTCAAACAATGACCATATAGACTAAACCCAATATATAAGAAGAAATTAAAATCATAAATTGATAGAATGTTAGAAGTTGGAATCATCGAACTAGTAGAAGAATCAGAATGGATAAGCCCTATGGTAGTACAGGAAAAGAAACAAGGAGGGATAAGGATCTGTGTATATCTCAGGAAATTGAATGATTCTTTCCTACATGACCCTTTTCCCACCCCTTTCATAGATGAGGTATTATAGAATGTAGGTGTCTAGGAAGCATATTGATTCACAGAGGGATTCTCAGGCTACCATCAGATAGAGATAGCTCCAAAAGACAGGTACAAGACCACTTTTTCCATAGAATGGGGATCATAACAGTACAAATTCATGCATTTTGGGGTAAAGAATGCACCAACAATATTCTCAAGAGTATTCATAGCTGTGTTCAAATAATTTATCCATGATTTTTTAGAAGTGTATTTGGAATATTGGACCGTATATAGTCTATTGAAATATAATGTAGACATGTTAAGGCTGATGTTGGAAAGATGCAATAAGTGTCATATATCACTAAATATCAAGAAGTGCATATTTAGGAAACCTTTTGGAATACTATTGGGACATATGTTCTATAAAAAAGGGCTATTGGTGGATCTTGCAAAGGTTGCAGTCATTGTTAACTTACCACCACCCAAATCAGTGCACTAGTTGAGAGAAACATTGGGAAACACAAGCTACTATATGAAATTCATAAAAGGTTATGCAAAAATCACTATGTCGATGGAGAAATTATTGAAGAAGGATAGTAAATTCTAGTGGAATGAAGACTGTCAATGAGGTTTGGACACTCCAAAAGAAAAAATGTTCACAACACCTATACTAGTATTCCCAGACTAGGAAAAGACATTTCATGTGTATGTATATGCATCTGCCATAGCACTTGGAGCTATTCTAGTGAAACCAAGAGAGGGAGAGTTAGACCATCCTATAAAATTTGCAATAAGGAACCTATGAGAGTCAAAGCATAACTACAATACTATAGAGAGAGAAGGCCTAGCAATGGAATATGCACTACAAAAATTTAGACACTATCTACTTGGAAAAAACTTTAAAATGTTCACAAATCATTCTTCCCTCAAGTACCTAGTCAATACGCCAATGTTGAGGGGGAGAACCTGTACATGGTTATTGTTGTTTCAATAATTTGACGTTGAAGTGATAGTCAAACCAGGGAAGTTGAATGCAGGACCCAATCACCTGTCGAGGATCACCAATGGAGAGGAACCTACAAATTTAGAGGACAACTTCCCTGATACACAATTATTTTCATTCCAAATAGCTGATGAATATTTTGTTGAAATCATTGAATATTTGAGTACAGGGACTCTGCCACAAGAATTCAACACTATGCATAAGAAAAATCTAGTAGTCAGAGCTTCAGACGATCAATTGATTGCAATATGGGCACATACAACATCTTGAGAAGATGTGTACTAGAACATGAAAGGCCTAGGATTTAAGAAGAGGATCATGAGGGAATAGTTGGAGGACATTATGAAGGAAAATATACCACAAAAAAGGTATTGCATGTAGGACTATGGTGGCCAACCTTTCAGAGAGATGCAAAGAACTACTCCCATAGATGTGATGTATGTTAGTGGGTGGGAAAACCTAATAGAAGGGATGAGATTCCCCTAATACTACAAGTAAACTTGCAAGTATTCGAAAAATGGGAAATAGACTTTGTGGGACCAATCAAACCACCAAAAAAGAGGTCAGGATAAAGGAATATCATTACTGCAATAGAGTACTTAACAAGATGGGAAGAAGAAGAACCAGTAAAATATTGTAATGAAGACACAAAAAGATTGTAGCATGGAAGCAACACCAGTAAAATATTTGGATGACCGAGTATTTTGATGAGTGACCAAGGCACTCACTTAATCAATATTAATATCAAGTCTATGACTAAGGAGTTTGAATTATATCATCAAAAGAGTACACCATATCACCCTCAAGCAAATGGGATAGTGGAAGCCTTTAACAAGATCCTAGAGATTACATTGACAAAAATATGCAATGTCAATAGGGATGATTGGGATTTGAATATACCAGCATAATTATGGGAATATAGGATGACATGCAAAGAGTTGACAGGATAGACACTATTCAGGTTGGTGTATGGACAAGAAGTAGTGGTGCCATTAGAATTTTTGGTACCTAGTCTACGCGTAGAAACAATCACCAACATGACAGAACAAGGTGCAGTACAAGAAAGGCTAAGTCAACTGATGGAGATGGAAGAAGATAGGATTGTAGTAGGATTTCACCAAGAAGTACAGAAAGAAAGGGACAAATCTTGTCATGACAAACATATTAAAAGGAATATTTTCAAGGATGGACACCTAGTCTTGGTGTATGAAAGTAAATTTCTTCAGCATCCAGGAAAATTTAGAATGCATTGGTTGGGACCATATGAAGTGAATATTGTCACAGAGGGGGGATTTGTATAGTTGAAAGATTTAGGAGGTACATAACTTAGAGAAATTATTAATGGGAGTTGACTGAAACTGTATAGGGATAGTCGACCTCCTAGCACCTAGAAAGTTATCATGCAGTAATAATATATGTATATAGTTTATTATAGTAGAAGTAAGGGAGAGAAAATGAGAAAAAAAAATAAACAGAAGAAAAAAGAGAAAATCCATAAAAAGTAAAAAGGGGATAAAACTAAAAATAGATCGACGCACATGGAGGGCCTTGACAGAATAGAACTAGAAGAACAAAACATCGTGCTGCAAGAAAACCAGTGTTCAAAAACACTGTGTGCAGAAGAGAAGTTAATGGGTATAAAGGTACAGTGTGCAGTAAACACAACAAAAAGAGAAAAAGTGACAATTGTCAGTGCGAAACAACTTTCACTTCTTCATCCCACTTTAAGGTTGGAAAAAGGGGAGGAAGAGATCCATTGTGTTATTTGCTAAGGAGAAGAATGCAGAGCCGAGTGAAAGAGTGATAGCGTGCAAATTTGCACTACCATCTATTGATTTGAAATCCTGTAGTTTGGATTTCCTCGCCATGTCACCTCCGAGGGTTGGAGTGCCAAGCACAACTAGATGAAACACATGGAGTAGCACTCAAGTGCCACAAATTAGAAAAAAAGAGATTCCCATAGTGGTGTATGTGGACGAAATCAACACACTGAAGTACGAGTAGACCACATTGCATGTGGAAGAGGATAAGAAACTAGCACAGGATCCCAAGCAACCAAAAGAGGACGTCGAACAGACGGAATCTGACCCGTCTATGGGAAAAGGGTTGCAGCAAGAAGAACTGGCCACGGGTTCCATGCAACAGGGCCTAGAGCTGGAACACGAGCATGAAATAGAGAAAGTGGTCGTACAAGAGTATGGGGTTTCATCCCCACAAGGGAAAAATAAGGTGAGAGAAGAAAATAGTGTGCAGGGTGTGCAACGCACAGAGGAAGAACTAGGTATAGTGATGCCAAAAATTCCCAAGGGAATGAATACCGATGAAAACATGGTAGGAGGAGTCGATAGCCTTAAATACTCTGACCATGATGTCTTTGATGCCATAAAGTTCCTAGATTTGGCAGCACAAAGATACCTCGAGAGCAGGGGAGAAGGCCCATCAGGCGTGCCACTGTTGGAGCCTTCACAGTGGATCCTGGGACTGTGCAACATCATCATCATGAACTTATTATACATACCACACTTCAGGCACAGGAAACACATAAACAAATGTGTCAAACAATTGTTAGAGAGGGTGCACGAAGGCATATTCTGGATGGATAGGCTAGTTCCAATCAACATAGAACTCATCACAATGATTACAGGGCTACCCACAGATGGGGAGAAGTCAGAATAGTACTTAGAAGACAAAAGTAAGGAGAAATCCATTTCAGATGAGATCAAAGAGAATTATGGCTCAGAAAGGGGTAACAGAGGTATCAGGATCAATGACATCAATGATCTTGTGAGATGATTTGCAACAATATTTCTTGGTTACAAATTAATGCACAAGTGATGAAAAGAAGAAGTGCTCGCAGGACTAGTAGCAGCTATGACGCATTGTGCAAAGGGGATCTCGATGAGTTGGGCCCCTTATCTACTGAACACGTTTCTTGAATACTGCAAGAACACACAATACTGGGGATATGAGTTTGACTATTCATAGTTACTTGTCGTCATTGCACTTAAGGGGTGGAAGGAACCTACATACACTATGTTCCTACCAAGGATAGGAAAATGTGGTTCAACATGCTACACATCGCTGCAAAGCACAATAGATCCCAAGGAAAATAAATTCAAAAACGAAATGTTTTCTCTATAATTAACAGATATCCATAACATCTTGGAAGATACATGGAGGATCTCCCCATAAACTATCCAGGAGTTTGGACAAATAGTGAATTTCCAGGCATCACGCCACAACATGTGGCTGCATGTAAAAAAGGATCTAGCTAAGGAGTGGTTGAAGCTGAAGTACTATGTGATGATGCAGGACATCCACATGGAGGTCCATGAGTGGCCTGATGAGTGGAAAGTTCCAAATATTCCAAGAGAAACACCAGCAGTATAAATCCAGACACAAGGTAGCACATTCCACACACAACAGATAGGCATGAATGATGCTAGCTAGAAAAATAATACAACAATAGGTACAGTGGGGGAAAGAATATTAATTCGAAAGAAAATTAGGACAAAAAATAAGTCACGGCGTGGTCCTACATAGGGTCCACCGTGTAAATAGAAGTCACCAAGAGGACTAATAGGACAGGTGAGCGCAAAAGAAGTGCAGATGGAGGCACAAGAGGTAGCCATGGAAGAATAAGTTGGGAAGAATAAAAGAATGGATACAAATATTCCATAGGTATCTGAGCCATCATATGACCAAAGGAAAAGGCCAAGGGAGGAAGCAAATGGCACCAGGAAGAAGGAAAAGGCCCACATAAAACCAATTGAAACATCATTGACAATAGATGATGTGGAGCTTATAAAAATGAAAGTAGAATATATAATGTTGGAGGTATGGGAAAACATGAAGAATCATCAAGCCTCAATTCTGGAGAAAGTACAGGAGGTAAAAATTGCACTGGAGAAGTTGGGGATTAGGGAAAAGAAGAAACAGAAGGAGAAATTAATGCCCACTAGAGAAGAAGCAACTACACGAGAAACAATGCACATAACAATGCATGGAAGTGTTAATTTCATCATAACATCAGAGATTTTGTTTTTCGATGAGGAGACGACACAGAGGCCCTTGAAATACATTGAGAGGTTGGACTTGGAACTACCCAAGATTCCAACTAAAGCGTTGTACAAATTACAAGTGAGACTCATGAAGAAGATTCAGTATAGAGAAAGGTCAGATGCAACGAACTTACAATTGGTGCAGGAAGATAACACCTCATTGAAGGAGGCACTTAGCCATCAAGGTTAGGAGAGAAATCTAGCACAACAAAAAGTGGAGGAGATGGAGAAATAGATAAGTGGAGTATTTCAAGCCATCCCCAACAACGCATAATCAAAAGAAACATCTTTTGAAGAGAAGATGAGGAAAATAGAACAAGCCCTGGAAGAATATAAAGAGCATATTAAGGAATTGGAGGAGCATGCAGGATCTACTACTCCTCTATCACTTTGAGCACAAAGAGAGAAAGACGCGACAACAACTATAGAAAATATTGCACATAACATACATAGAGTGGTAGAACTGTTGGAAAAGAGCGGTCAACTATGGACACAACTATTAGAGGATGGGATCCTACAAGAGTTTCAAGGAAAGGAGGATAAATTGCATGCAACAATGGAAGATGTCAAGTAGCGATAGAGGACAATGCCACTGCCAGAAAATATCAAGACTGTCAAAGAAATGAAGAACCTTCAGGAAAAATAAAAAGTGGTGCATGCATAAAAGATTGCATGGTAGGCTCAGTTGGAGCCCGTACAAGAAAAGGAAAAACATTTGGTAATGGAAATCGACACAACCAAGTATGCCTCGAATAGATAGGCTTGGAGGGGGTCAATATCTTATGACCAACAGTCACCATGCAGGTGGTCGAAGCCATGTTATCAAGGAGAAGTCAGGCTCATGAGAAGTGTCAATGGATAACATATATGTACGAAGCACTGGTACAAGAAGTTATAGACACTAGAGTTAGGAAGTGACTCGGGACAAGCCATGATGTTAGTGTTGGGGGCCTCTTGGGTGTAGGCCCAGTTTTGGGGAAAAGCACGACATGGGAGGTAGATGTGCAGGCATGAAAGGAAACACGTGTAAGGAAGATGTGCATGCAGGAAAAGCAACATGTGAAATACAGAAGTGCCTGCAAAAGAGGAAATCATATGATGCACGCATGCAAGAATACCTAGCCACGATAGGGTTAGATTTTTCATAAGAATATGTAATGGCCGGTAAGCCAAAAACATGTAGAAGTAGGTACCTAGGAGGTCTAGGTCAGGGTTCCTTTTTGGTTAATCATTGTAACTATGTTGTTCCAAGATAGAATGATTGTAATCCCGATCTACTTTGTAAGTTTTTGAGCTGAGGAGAGGGAATAAGGTAGATCTTGAGGGTCAGATCACAGGCTGCAGATCCTAGTGTGATCTAGTCTGCCTCATTGTAGATATCGACCTGTTTGATGGAGAATTCTAATGCACACGACGCTCTAGTTTTGGAAACACCATAATAAAAGAGTGGAATAGCCAAATCTTTGTGGATGTATCCTAGGAGGGGTGAACCATGGTAGATCATGTGTTATTTTATTGAATATTATGTATTCCCTTTACTTTCAATGATTATATGTTAGACAAATCCGTGAATGACTAGTTAGATATTCTATTTTACATGCATGAATAAGAATGATAGGGTATTCAATATAATATGAACGTTAGAGTAACAAATGAATATCACAAAGTTTAATCCCATGTCCTCACTCATTCCTGGGCTGGAAGCACTTGAGCATTGCAACCACGAATAGAACAATCTCGAGTGACATTGCATGGTGCACACTGTGTACTGCGCTGCCTTTTGGTTTAGCAGAGGGGTTGATATTTTTAAATGGGTTTTGTTGGAAACCATGGTAGACCTAAACCTAGGTCATCCCAAGAGGGGTAGCAAGAGAGAAGTAACCAAAAAAACTCAACATCCATGAAACCTGGGCTTAAAATCTCATAAATACTAGGGCTCGAGGTCTTACAAACAACAATATCAGACTCAATAGGAAAAACACAATCCCTCAGAACAAAAGGGGGAAGTGAAGGATCACATGCCCCCATTTGATACACAACCTGATCAATTACCGAGACCTTGTCTCAAGAAGTTGAAAATAACTGGAAATATCCTTTCTTGCAAGAAATTGAACATAGAGGATAAGATGCCACATAATTCACCCCTAGAAGGAAGAGTCCACTCAAACACTAGGAACAAACAAAGGGGAACACTGAGCTGAAATGGAACTAGGATAGTGATTACTAGATGAAATCTCATCAATAGTCACAATGCTTTTGTTGTGAGGGAAATGCATCACACGGACGAGTGTAGACACCACAATATTCATAGCATAAAAACAATCATGCCCAAGAATCATATTAAAGTATAAAGGGCTTGGAACCACTAAAAAAACAGTTATA
The DNA here is from genome assembly GCA_009831015.1 of Picea engelmannii. Lineage (NCBI taxonomy): Eukaryota > Viridiplantae > Streptophyta > Pinopsida > Pinales > Pinaceae > Picea > Picea engelmannii. Next base: position 1,096,197 of record ML777905.1, on the reverse strand, counting down.
ATAGTCTTCCCACCTAATGTGATAGGAAAGTGTGGAAGAATCCCCATACTTTCACTAGGTTTTTTGTTGAAATCCAACAACTCATTGGTAGCTGACACAAGCTTGGAAGAATCCAAATATTTCCAAGCTTAGGAGGACAAAATACTTGCATATGATCCTTCATCTACAATAAATCGATGATTACCTTTCAACATAGGTTAAACCAGAACTATTATTTGGAAAGGTGTAGAAGAAGGAGGGTGAGGCTCGACAAGATCAACCAATCAAAGGAAACCATCCTATGACTTGGAGGGAGAGTACTCGAAGAGAGTGGAATTCCCCCTTATTGAAGGTATTGAACTGGAAATTATAAACATGTAGTAAAAATATGCATCACTCACCAAAAGAGGCATGGGATCGGCTGAAGATTTCATCGATGAGACCACCTCATCACTCTCCAAGAGAAGAGTGGGATCAACTTGCTAAATAGGATTCCAGAAAACATCGTCAAGAGACCAATTACCCCCCAAAACAATACTGGTATCGACCAAATATGGGATCGACATGATCACTTCATCAAGCAACGATTGATTATACTATTGGGAAACCGAAGATGATATAGAACTAGAAGGGACTTCAGACAAGGACACAACAATAGGAGGGAACAAATGTGTAAGGTGATGTTCCTCACAAATCTTTCAAGGGAACTTGGAATTACATCATATATGTATAGGCTTCTCAATTGTATCAATTCCCCCAACATGACTTGTAGTGGCTGGTGGGTTTCCCCTAGCATGACTTGCAGTGGCTAGGTGTTTATCTCCAACATGACTTGGAGACGTTGGTAATTGTTGTGTTGGTTTTGTCACTTGGGTGATAAAAACAACAACACTTGCATGTCTAGATGAGGCTGCTAGACAAGAAAAAAATTTGTGAGTGGGTTAAACAAGCCAAACACATGTAATAAACAAAGAAACAAACTAAGAAAACTAAGAAATAAAAGTTAGAAAGCATGAGAAACTTAGAACCATAAAAATCAACCAATGACAAATATAATGCTACCAATAGATCAATAGATTAGTAAGAAAAACACCATAGAGAAAAATGAGGACTTATGAGTCACCTCTTCCTCTTTGGGAGGGATCTTGAGTTCCCTAATGGAGAGATCTTCTTACAATGGAAGAAAAATGGAAAATGGTGAAGAAAATCAATGCCTATTCCCTCAAGAGGTGAGTGGAATGGCCTATTGCAATGATGCTTGAAGGATTCAAAGAGAAAAAAGGATTCTCAAGGGAGAATTCTTGGCAGCATAAAAATACTATGAAGATCTTGGTTTTTAGTGCACCCATGGATCTTATTTATATCATTTCTTCAAGGAAAAATGTAATTGGTTCTTGGTGTGAACAAGGGGCCTTTTAGGGAACCCTCTAGTCCTTGACCAACCCCCCATTTGGATTTCTCTCAGATATGAAGGTCAAATCAGGTTGGGAGTTGGTCCATAAGTGGTTGGGGGGTTGACAAGATCCATAAATGCATCATTTATATAAGAGCACATATTTTATCCTACACAGTCATGCACTTGGTGCATTGTGCACTTTGAGGGATTTGTTGGCCCACACAAACTGCACACTATGAGTGCGCTTCTTTAAGTGAATTTGTGCATGTCAATTTTTGACCCAATTGTATAGTTTTTTGCCTTTGGAATGCATTTCATTGTTGTAGGTGAACTAATTGTTGTTGGCATTGTTGTTTTTCTTTATCCATTTGCGTGCAATGTTTCATATGAAATTTTAGTGATAACAATGATGTTTTTCCAATATGACTACACATGACTAGAATTTTTCTTTGAACATGACTTAGAGAGGTCGTTTTATATCCCTCAACATGACTCATAGAGGTTTTTGATCCATATCCAACATCACTTGGATGGGTTGGTGAACTAATGCTAGTATGAATCGTAGTGACTGGACTCGTTCTTCCGGCATGTCTCACAGAGGCTGGTTGCTTGCCCCCAACATGACTCGTAGAGGCTAGTGACACGTCTCCAATGTGCCTTGCAGAGGTAGGTGACTTATTCTTCTTAATCATCCTCTTTCTATTCATTTTATACTTTTGGTTACTAGTAGCAATACTTTCACTAGAAGAGTGATCCAGGTGGATATCAGTGGCCACCCACCTTTTCCATCTGGCTCAAAACATCTTTCTAGCAATTTTGATAATTTACTATTTTTAGTAGTTTTTCGGGTCCTGAACTTCCAGAGCCGTTTTGAGGCACTAACCGACGTTTTTTGGGGTATGTTGTGGTTGCAAAATTTCATCATTAAATTTTTTGCAACTGTTGTAGTAATCGGATAGATCTTTCCAATGGGATATCATATGCCTAAAACAGAGATTGCATGCAAAGGTTACGACCCCAGGAAGTTGATGTACTGACTTATCCAAACGGGGCCCACATGACTTTTGGTGCTTCATCTCCTAGGGTTAGGTTTTTGGATGTTTAGGGTTTTTGAAACTCCCGTTTATTGTAAAAAGGCCTTGAGAGCCTCATTGTAATCATCTTCTTGCAAATGAGCATAGCCATCACATCTCTTCTCAGAGATAAGTTTCCACCATTCCATCAAGCTTGTTTTCCGCTGCATTTTACGGTTTCAACTTATTTCCTTATTAAATAGAAAACCAATTTTACTGTATCTCTGTTATTCTTTGTTAAGCATCTAGTAATAATCTATAGTCATTTCATTCTGCTCATAAAATCCAGATCAGTGGTATCAGAGCAGTTTGTTCCTTGTCGTCTTAATGCATGTCCCCAACGAGGTCGAAGTACAAAGAGTTGGGTCTCAAACTTGTTTCTCTTGAGGACAAAATCTCTCGCACACCCAAGTGACCTATCATGGAAGGAGAAAAGAAAGATGACGGGACAACAGATCCTTTCAAACTGTTGATTGAGGAAGCCCTCATGCAATAGAGGAACGAGATGATGGATAATTTCACACAAATCCTTCGACGACTACCAACAGGCGATGCATCTTCTTCAAGCGGAGGCACCGCCCCCTTCAAGGTACAAATAAACTTTGATATTACTATATTTGAAGGTCAGATAGATGTATATGTTGTAGACAAGTGGTTGAATCTACTAGAAGGGTATTTTTCTGTCCATATCTTTTTGAATAGAGAAAAGATTACTTTTGCGAGCCTCAAAGTCATTCCCCATGTCAAACATTGGTAGGAAACTTTGTGTGAGAAAAAGGAAACAAAGGAACCCTCATTATTTACAGTCACGGTCACCTGGGAATCCTTCAGGGATGCTATTAAGGAACAATACTACCCTGTCATAAGTTATGACGACTTGTATACCAAATGGACCACACTGTGGCAAGAAAGAGACCAAGCAGTGCTAGATTTCACAAATATCTTCCATACCTTGTGCACCAAGTTGGGTATCAAAGATTCAGAGTGACATCTGGTGCTCAAGTATCATGTTTCTTTGCATAGATACATCCAGACCGAAATGGAATTTATGGACATCTCATCCTTGGGCGCGACCTACCGATATGTTGTCAAAATCGAGCAGAAGCTCAAACAAAAGACATGACAATTTGGGTCGGGGAAACCCTCACAACAAAAGCTAGGAAGGGGTGGCCCCAACCCATAGAACAAAAAATAGATAAAATATGGACACTATTAGGACAACCAATCCAAGCCGCAAGAAAAGAAGGACACTAGAAAGACAAATAAAGATACCGGGAAGTGATACGACTTCCATAAGATACCTTGGCATAACACTGTCGATTGCTGCTCAAAGTAGACGTTGGTGGATGATGTGAAAGCCTCTGAATTAGATTTGGGTTATGACTTTGAGTTAGAACCAGAAAGTGAAAGACGGATCATTGACGTGGACCCCAGTGCCACCGTTGCTACCACCAATCTCTAGCATGGTGAACCAGACGAGCCAGAAGAAGGAGAGAACCTCTTCTATTCACAGATGTGGGTAAAAGGAACCCTGCTGCACTTCATCATTGATAGTGGTAGCTAGAAGAACCTCATCTCAGCAGAGGTCTTCAAGCAGTTGGCCCTGCCGACAATGCCACACCCACAACTTTACACCATTGGATGGATCTTCCAAGGAAGCGATCTCCGCATCAGCCAACAGTGTCGACTGTCATACGACATCAAGCCCTTCAAAGACGAGGTATTGTGTGATGGTTCTCTTCTCGAATTTTGTGATGTTCTTTTGGGCCAACCTTATTTATGGAAACGTCATGATGTATATTAGTATAGGCCTCATAGTGTTATTATTACTTTGAACAGGAAATTGTACAGGATACTGGAGGTTGTCCCACCTAGTGATATTTCCTTGATCTCTGCTAAGCAATGTAGGAATGTCATCTCTCATACAGGGAAGTTTGTCTTCTTTGTGATTCACTCTCGGAATGAGAGAAAAATCACAGCCACATCCAGGGTCTTTGCAACCGACCTCTCCACATAGCAGAAGAAAGTAGATAAGGTCATGGAAGAATACTCGGATATCTTATCCTCACCTACCGAGGTACCTCTGCACTTCCAGGTCAAGGACCCCATCGATCTGACCGCCAACGCACTGTTGCCCAATGGGCTAGTATATTGTCACTCTTTGTTAAAGAATGAGGAGATCCAGTGATAGATCCAATAATTGCTCCACAAGGGGCACATCCATCGCAGCTCATCACCTTGCAGGAGCCCAATCGTTTTGGTACAGAATAAAGATGGAACCTGGCGACTTTTCATTGATTATCGGGCTCTAAATAAAATCATAGTCAGAAAAATGTACTAGATTCCCCGAATAGACGACCTCCTTCATCAACTCATGGGGGCCAAATACTTCAGGAATATTGATCTGAAGTCTAGCTACCACCAGGTTCCGATAGAACAAACATATGTATGCAAGACCACCTTCAAGTCAAAGGAATGCCTGTTTGAATGGTTGGTCATGCCCTTTGGTCTGACAAATTCTCCAGCCACCTTTATGAGGATGATGGAAGATATCCTGTGACCATTCACCAATACTTTTGTAGTGGTGTATCTGGATGACATTCTCACTTACAGTAAGACTTGGGTCGAACACTTGCAGCATAGTCAACAGGTTCTTCACACCCTGTGGCAGCACAAGCTATACGCCAACTTGGAAAAATTCTCCTTCGACATGGACAGGGTCCATTACTTAGGATACATCATTGATCAACATGGCATACATGTGGATCCAGCCAAGATCCAAGTCATCCATGACTGGCCAACCCCAACCACACTCACTAAGCTTCAGAGCTTCTTGGGCCTTACCAATTTCTACCACAGGTTTGTGTTGGGATTCTCCCATATTGCATGGGCCCTTAGACAAATAACCAGGGGTGGTGGTAAGGAAACATTTGCATGGGGTTGGCCCCAACAACAATCGTTTGTTGATTTGAAGTAGCGCTTGTGCTCAGCCCCAATACTTTCACTACCAGACCTGCAACAACCCTTTGAGATTGAGACTGATGCTTCAGACTATGTTGTGGGTGTCGTTCTCATGCAGTACGACCACCCCGTGGCCTATCATAGTGCGACACTATTAGATGTTGTCCATAAGTACCCTAGTTACGACAAAGAAATGTACTCCATTTTGAAAGCCTGCCGCCAGTGGAGACATTACATTCTTGGGAGGGAGACAGTCATCCACACTGATCATAAGCCATTGCATTTCATGCATACACAAGGAAATTTGCAGAATGATCGCCATCAAAAGTGGTCCACATACTTGCAGCAATTCCACCTCAACATCAAGTATAAAACAAGAAGCACCATCCATATCGTTGATTGACTCAGCAGACCACCAGTCGCGACACTCACCACAATGCTAGACTCATGTGGCCATGAGACTTCTGGATGGCCCCAAATCTATGAGATAGACCCAGACTTCACCACCAACTACCAAATATTGGGTGCAAAGGAAGTTGTCGATAATTTCCATGTTCAGGATGGGTTTTTGTGTCATTTCGGCCATATATGTGTTCCATCGAGTGAGCGAGCGAAGATGATCTAGGAATCCCACTACAGTCAGGTGGCCAGACACTTCAACATCGAAAAGATAGTGGCGATGCTACAAAAACATTTCTACTGGTCGAAACTTTGACAGGAGGTCAGCAAGTATATCAAGTCTTGTACTTCCTGTGCTATTGCCAAAACAACCACTAAGAAACATGGCCTGTACACCCTTCTTCCTACTCCAAATAGGCCATGATAATCCATCTCAATGGACTACATGTCGGGCCTCCCATCCACCAAGAGGTGAAATGACTGTGGTTGTGTGGTTTTTGATTGCTTTTCTAAGATGGCGATTATGGTTTCTTGCAAGAAGAGAATCACAACAGAAGCCACTACCAAGCTCTTCTTTGAACGAGTCTAGGTACATTTTGGAATCCCACAAAACATTGTCTCAGATTGGGACAGTCAATTTCTCATCACATTCTAGTCGAGCCTCTGGTCACTGCTAGACACCAAGCTCACAAGATCCACAGCCTTCCACCCCCAGACAAATGGCCAAACTGAGGTCATAAATTGAATGATCGTGCATATCCTACACATTTATAATTCCAAGCACCCTTGCACATGGGATGAGATTCTTCCCTATGTCCAGCATAGCTACAACCATGCCCTGCATAGCTCAACTAGCCACAACCCCTTTCAGGTGGGGTTGGGATTCCAACCATTGGGTCCCATAGATGTTTCACTTCCCCTTGCGGTCACCTCGACCGAATCCTCTCTTGCTTCAACTGAGGCTAACAAAGCCACCTGATTCATTGAGAGGATCTAGAACATCCACCAACAAGTTCAAGATATCCTATAGAAGTCTAATGACAAGTACAAGCAGCGCCATGATCAACATCAGGTTCCACATAAGTTTTAGGTGGGCGAAAAAGTTTGGCTGCACTTGCAGAAAGAACACCTTACAGGACCCCATCGGAAGCTTCTCCCACTCTATTATGGGTTGTACACCATCACCAAGGCTATGGGGGATAATTCTTTTGTGCTCGACATTCCTCCTTTCCTTGGCCTGCACCCAGTGTTCAACATGGACCTCCTTCGGCCTTATTTCCCACCATTATTGGACACCTCAGACGTAGTAGAACATTTGACACCAATAGATCTCAACCCCAACTGCATACAACAGGCATCTAGTGATCATATTGTGGACACATATATCAAGGGCACTCAACAACAAAGGATCCAGCTTTATCGAGTCGTCAAAGCAGGGCAGCTCCTGCACCAAGGCAAGTGGCTCACCCGGGGCCAAATTCAGCAGAAATTTCCTCATCTGATGGGGGAACTCAACGCAATGGAGACCATTTCTTCCTAAGGATGGAGGATTGATCCAAGTGGATATCGGTGTCCACCTACCTTTTCCAGCTGGCTCACAAAAACTTTCTAGCAATTTTGATAATTTATTATTTTTAGCAGTTTTTCGGGTCCTGAACTTCCGGAGCCGTTTTGAGGACCTAAATGGCATATTTTGGAGTATGTTGAAATTGAAAAATATGAATTTTTTGCAGTCGGATAGATATTCCCAATGGGCTATCATATGCCTAAAACAAATATTGTATGTAAAAGTTACGACCCCGAGAAGTTGATGTACTGACTTACCCAAACGGGGCCCACATGACTTTTGGCGCTTCATCTCCTAAGGTTAGGTTTTTGGATGTTTAGGGTTTTTGAAACTCCTGTTTATTGTAAAAAGGCCTTGAGAGCCTCATTATAATCATCTTCTTGTGAATGAGTGCAGTCGTCACATCTCTTCTCAGAGATAATCCACCACCATTCCAGCAACCTTGTTTTCCGCTGCATTTTATAGTTTCAGCTTATTTCCTTATTGAATAGAAAACTAGTTTTATTGTATCTATGTTATTATGTGTTAAGCATATATTAATAATCTATAGTCATTTCATTCTACTCATAAACTCCATATCAAATAGGGAGAAGGAGGAAAGGTAGTCTTCACGAATGCAAAAGATAAAGGATCAACATATGTACGATTTCCTTGATGTAAGGTGCTTATCTGAGAAGCATCAATAGAATTTGGGACATTCAGAGTGGTCCACAACCAAATTGGTAGTCATACATTCAACCCAAGAATGTTAAAAATGGCCATCAATGGGGAATTAACGTTTCCAAAGAAAGGAAACTCACAAGAATCCCCTTGGGCAGGGGTTCTTGTCTTGTTATCTTCAAGAAATTTGACCATGAATTTCTTATGCATAGGTTTGTCCCTTGCGGGATTGTTGATGTCCATAAAAGTATCATGCACTGAGTCTAGAAAAATAGTGGTATAAAAACCCATGCCTTCTAGGAGGTTTTTGCACACTTTCAAGAGAAATACCAAGGGTCCTTCCCGAATAGCAAGGTGGTTGGTCGACCACCTTGAATCAATGATCCAAAACATGTCATATTGAAACAACCTAAGACAAACTATATAAATAAGAACTCCAATAAAATCCCTAAGATAAACATCACAAGAAAACAACTTTTCAAAATATTTAGCCCAGGTGGATAAGGTCCCGAGTCCAAAGCAATGAAAAAGTGGAAAGGGACCTTCTAGATAAAGGAATGAGTTTATTAATTCTTGTGAACTAGAAAATGAAGGAGTGAAAAGTAGTTACACTGACCTCCACTGACAAGTATTATCTGGTGCAAGTACCCATGCGTTGGCCCTTGACTAAGTTTTGAGCAAACATTGGTCATGTTTGACCACTTTTGGGACTTCGACAGGCTAGTCGAAGATGGAGCACCAAGGAGGGGTTGAGATCGCGGGATCTCGCTTGTTTTGCGGGCTTCTGGACTGAAAAAAGGGTTTACTAGGGTTTATGTAATGGTTTATGGGATGTTGTCCCATGGGTTTACCCATGATTAGGCCTCTTTCTAAATGTATAAATAAGTAGTAGCTAAAGCGATGTAAAAGTAGTTACCGATTGGATTAGTTCATGACTAGTTGGATTTGTGCAAGACTGTGTTAAGACTTGAGGAGCTAAGCACAAGTAGTTTGTAGGTTTCTTTGTGCACAGTTGGATGTAAGGATTTGTGCCTTGACCTGATTTAGGGAAGGATGATCTGGTTCTCTTTGCACAGATCTCTTGTCCTTGGCGGAGTTAGCTCTGTGGCTTTGTGCACAGGAGAAGAAAAATGTAAGAAGATTGAAGACTAATAGAGAACAAGAGAATAAGTTGGTGGATGTATCCCTACACTAGGGTGAACCATGTATATTCTGTGTATTGATGTGCTTTGTGTGATGTTTCTTATGTGTTTATCTGCTTAGTGTTGTTTTTATAATGTATGATGAATGGATCTGATGTTGTTTCTTAGTGCTTAGTGATATTAAATAAAATGAATTCTAGACCCAAGTTGATGATATCTGCTAAGTGATTGAAAGTACTTGATATTTATTGTTACTACACAAATCTGTAGTAAGGGTTTAATCTGTGATGTGAATGAGACTCATGAAGTAATGCATATTGTTGTCTAAGTTCTCTATTAAGTGTTGTAATCATAGATCTGTATCCTAGCTTGGTTGTAGACACCTGAGTCCTGAAACCCCCCTTCCTCTACCTAGGTCTGACTTCATCTTCTTTGTGGGTGTTGCCGAAAGGGCCAGTAGTTAGGGTTTTGTTGGTGTGTTGTTGAAGTGTTAAACCCTGGGTCTGCCCCTGTGCCAACAAATTGTTCTGTTGTCGTGACCTGAAACTGTGATTGCTGGGAACTGAAGAAAAGAGAAAGCTTTGTGTGCAGATTTGTTTCTACAGTGCACAATATTATACTTGACTTGTGAAGCTCTATGCTAAGAAAGAAACCTAATCTTAAGAAAAGATGTGAGATCTGAAAGTTTTGTGCTCTCGTAAGGGTAAGATAAGTGGAAATGTTTGCTTCGAAAATATGAATCTAGGTATGTTTGATAGATTTTGTCCTATTATGAAAGCTAGGGAACAGTTAGAAGAAAGAGTTGATCTGAATAAATTTGATAGAAATAGAGAAAGATATGTTATTCCTATGCATATAAAGAGTTTTTGGACTAATAAGTGGATGCAATAACCTAGAAAGAATTTTTGTAGATTGTAGGTCCATCACTGTGATCCCGGTGCGTAATACAGGAGAGGTTGGGGATCACTTAAAAGAAAGAGAGGATTAACATTGTGTTATAATTGCAGAAGATCGGGACATCTTGCTAAGGAATGCCCTGGTATAGGTCCTATTTGTCTTTCTTGTAAAGTTATTGGTCATGAGGTTGAGGATTGTCCAAGTATGATTGCTAAAGTTGAAAAGATGAACATGAGACAAGAAAACTATAAATAAAGTCAAGAGACTAAGGATATGTTAAAGAATCATAAAGAAAAAGAGTCAGAGACTATGTTAATACAGTTAAAAGAAGTAATGGATGATCACAAAGACATCAGTTTACCAGAGATCCTGAAAGAAAAATAATGCATAGTTACAAGAATAGAAGACTTTGACATAGACTGTGTATTGGATGAAAACACGTGAATATTATGACAAAAATCTCTTGGTAAATTTTGGGAAATCCTACTATGGTAGCTTCATTGGGAAGGATATGATTTTTTAAAGGAAAGATGATAACCCTATGTGGAAGAGTTACTAATATACCTATGATTGATTATGAAACATCAACAGAAGAAGAATTTGAAATCATTAAATTTGTTGAGAACAACGCCCCTTTTCCACTTTTATTAGGAAAGACTTGGATTGAGAAAGATCATATCAGAAGGAAAGCAGAGGAGGAAGATACATAACATAAAAATAAATAACTAACGGACCTCTTAACCATAAAAATAGAGAGACCAATAGAAGAACAAGAAGATAAGTTGAAGCAACAAAGGGAAAGAGAATTAGATGTCAAGGTTGAAAGAACGAAAAAAGGTTTGAAGGACCTATCCAAGCAAGAAATAATAATACCTACCCTGGATTTAATAAGAGAAGAGGCATTACCTTTAAACCCTTTGACAGAACATCAACAGTGCAAATCTACTATGCTAAGAGAAGATAAGAATAAGAATGGAAAGAGGAATCTAGAAACTCGAGTCACAGGAAAGAAGGAAAGGAAGCTCAGTAAGAAGAAAGAAAAGTTAGAAAAACTATGGGAAGTTCTAGAGAAGACTTCGCAGGAGGCAGATTTGCAGAAGTTGAACCTCACCAGAATAGCATAACCACACAGGATGGGACTTCGCCACGATGAAGCTATATGACCATTGGAGGCGCCCAGACCATTAGAATGACGCTCCAGAATGGCTAGAAATGTAGTCATTGACGGAAATACCGTCGTTGGACCATTGAGACCGAGCCATAACGGACAGATTCACATTAATGGATGCATTCCTGCCCGTTGGAGGAATATGTTACGATGCTTTCTTATTTAAACCCATTGAACGTTGCACTGGGACCACCTTTTTTCCACCCATGACTATCCAAGCTAATAGAGAATTGATTGTATATCACACTATGATTTCTAGACCTCTCCATCCATTTATTAACCTCTCTTGTCTGTTCGCCTACTCGGTCTATTTGGTTACAAGTGTGAATGTCGGGTGAAGCTAGTGAGTTAGAGAAGTCTATGGAGGATATTCTCATGGAGCTCATGGCTGAGAGAGTTATGTCTGTAGGAATAGGGGCGTCATCAACTAGGGGACTGCAAGCATCTCCCTCGATTGGATGCCATTCTAGCTAGACTGCGACTGAGAAGAGAAGCAAACACTGCGACGATCTAGCTAACACAAAATAAATCCCGTCGGTCTTTCCAGATTACATACCACCTTTGGCTGATGTAGTTAACCACAATAGTATCCCATGTGACTTTGAGTAAATGTTGATCATTGTGTACATCTCGAAGGGGATATGCGTAGTTGGACCCCAGTTAGGGTAGATCCCTTCTCTAAAGAACAACGACTTTAATCTCGGCGACAAAAAGAACTATGCCATGCTCGTGCCCCATAGCTATTTGATGAAGATGACTGGGAAGAAGCCACACATAGTCTCCCAACCATGGATGGAGGGGCTTGCGCAGTCAATGATATTGAATGTGATGAAGATACCACACTTTGGATGACATCAGGAGGTTAACGCCTGCGTTAAAATCCTTTTGTCATGATATCACAGAGGATATCTATGGCTCGACAGGCATGTTACTGTGGATCTGGAATTGATCCACCTGATCATAGGAATGATCATGCAGGGTCCGAACCCTCAACATTTCTACCCAGGGAAGAATTCATATCGCTCCCTAGCGCATAAAGGAGGATTATGGTGATGTAGAAAAGGGAAAGTGAGGCTACAAGGTAGCCTCCATTCAGGATGGCGTAGTGCACCTATATTGTCAGCTTATAGATGGAAATCTCATCAGAAAGAATCATCCAACACAGATCATTGGGTTCATAGTATACCTCGCAGGGAAGTGTGTAGAAGGAATGCAAATGAAATGGGTGAGTTACCTCATCCACGAGCTCAAGAAAGGCTACTGCGAAGTCTAGGATTAGGGGTATGAATTCCTTTTTAGATGGTTACTTGTATTAATCACATTTTTCTCTTAGAAGATTCCAAAAGGAGAGACATTTACAGAAGTTAAGCCATCAGATTCGTTGGCCGCGAGGTTCTCCAGCTTATGGTATAAAAATGAAATGTTGAAGAAGTGGCAGTTGAAGGTTGTGTTCCATGCCTACTACCAACAACTGAAGCATGCTATTGAGACATTTCCATGCATGAACCTGAGCATAGTGCACCGGTACATACCGCTAGCAAAGTTCTGTGTAGATCGACACTTTATCTATATCATTGCGCGCAAGGATGAGAGTAAGGAGAAGTTACAGTCCTACTATAAGCTGACCAACAAAGACGTAGAATAAATCACCAAAGAATGGCCAGTGGATTTCCTTGTATCGGTGGAAGATGCAGGACTCTCCAAACTTGACATCATCGGAAGCCCCTTAGTCACCTGCATCGAGCATTTTGGATAGAGTAGCGCGAAGAAAAAGAAGAAAAAGATATAAGTCCAGATTATTGAGATCGATGAAGAGGAAAGAACCTCAGAGTAAAGTGGGTCTAACTCACCCGCGGGAGGAGGAGGAGGTGAAGTGAATCAAGAATAAGGAGGGGAAGAAGGAGAAAAGAAACATAAAGGTAAAGTTACACCACTAAAGGATCGCCCTACCGAGGCCGAAACATCGAAGAAGAGGAAGGTTTCCCCGTAGAAACCCTCATCAAGAAAGAAGACGTGCACCAGTAAGCCCAAGATGAAGGCCAGGCTCACAGAGGATGACGTCAATCTAATAATCACAGTTGTGGAGGATGCTTCATAGGATATCTTGCAGCGATACAGAGGAAATAAGGAAACATTGTATGAAAGAATCGAGAAGGAGCTGAGAGATATACACCAAGCTATCGATTTGAACCATGTAGTATCCACTGCACCTTCTCCATCGAAGATTGTAGAATTGGTGGATGAGCCCACCCAGTTATGAAGACTAGAAAATGCAACAGAGGCTCGACTTCATCGAGTCCATGAGGAGAAGGAGAAGGCTACAGAAGCCTTGAAGCAAGAAAAGGAGGATCTCTTAGAGAAACTACGAGTTGCATAGTCTTGCATAACCACCTATGAGAAGGAGAAATATGAAATTTGGGCAATGTTCGAGGAGGAAAAAGTAATAATGCAGAAAGAAAAAGACCAACTGCGCACCGAGAAGATTGCGGTTAAAGAAGAGGTGACTACAACACTTTGCTCTGTTCTAGGATTGGCACTGGAGGAACATTAGTCAGTAGAGATTCAAGTGGGGAAGCTTGTTGAGACCATTCAACAGCTTCAAGCATGGATAATAGAGTTAGAGATCCAATCAGTGTCGAGAACTCCATAAGAAGTGTGCGATTAGAGGGATGAAGCTTCCAGGAGCGTAGTTGGAAGGATCAAGGAACTCACCTTAGAATGTAAGCAATTGAGTGATCGTAGTGAGCAGACCTACAAATGCCTCGCAAAAGATTCGGAGCTGAGTAAACTGGAAGCATGGCTCCAGGAGGCATAGCAGCAGGCATCCGTTATGCAGGCATAGATGAAGTCACTCACTGCAGTAGAGAAAGTGAAGATATCACAGTAGCAGCATGCAGTCCAGCAACAAATTATTTCCATATAGAGAAGATTCATGGAAGTTACACACAGGCTAGAACCAGTGGAGGACGAAGCCTACATGATTTTTGAAGAGATTGAAGGACAAGGCTTGCAGCTAGACCAGGTGGTTGTGATAGTGGAACAATGCCTGGAAGGACCTGTTACAGAGTAAATAATTCAGGAGTTCTTCAAGCAGGAGGATCTGGTGAAGCGGCAATTCAAGGCATCTTGAGCTAAGCTCGAGGCCTTTGAAGCATTGTTTCCCAAATCTGAGTGACTTGGGACGAGTCACAAGTGAGTGTTGGGGGCCTGTTGGCCCTCGACCAATTTTTGAGGAAACATTGGTCATGTTTGACCACTCTTGGGACTTCAACAGGCTAGTCGAAGATGGAGCGCCAAGGTGGAGCTAAGATCATGGGATCTCCCTTGTTTTGCAGGCTTTTGGACTAAGAAAAGGGTTTACTAGGGTTTATGTAATGGGTTATGGGATGTCGGCCCATGGGTTTACCCATGATTAGGCCTCTTTGTAAATGCATAAATAATTAGTATTTAAGAAATGTAAAAGTAGTTACCAATTGGCTTAGTGCATGACTAGTTGGCTGTGTGCAAGAGTGTGTTAAGACTTGCGGAGCTAAGTGCAAGTATTTTGTGGGTTGCTTTGTGCACGGACATTGTATGTAAGGCTCTGTGCCTTGACCTGATTTAGGGAAGGAGGATCTGGTGCTCTGTGCGTAGATCTCATGTCCTCGGTAGAGTTGGCTCTGTGGCTTTGTGCACAAGAGAAACATAATGTAATAATATTGAAGACTAATAAAGAAGAAGAGAAGAAGTTGGTGGACATATCCCTACACTGGGGTGAACCATGTATATCCTGTGTCTTGATGTGCTTTGTGCGATGTTTCTTATGTGTTTATTTGCTTAGTGTTGTTTTTCTAATGTATGATGAATGGATCTGATGTTGTTGCTTAGTGCTTAATGATATTAAATATAAATGAATGCTAGACCCAAGCTAATGTTATGTGCTAAGTGATTGAAAGTACTTGATCTTTATTATTACTGCGCGGATATGTAGTAAGGGTTTAATATGCGATGTGAATGAGACTCATGAAGTAATGCATTTTGTTTTCTAAGTGCTCTGCTAAGTGTTGTAATAACATATCTATGTCCCATCTTGGTTGTAGACACCTGAGTCCTGCAACCCCCCACTGCCTCTACCTTGGGTGAGACTTCATCTGCTTCACAGGTGTTGTCGAAAGGGCTGATAGTTAGGGTTTTTTTGTTGTGTTGTTGAAGCATTGAACCTTGGGTCTACCCCTATGCCAACACCATGCTTCACGGGGAATCCTCCAATAATACTGAAAAGTGTGATACAAAATATTCCCTAAGTACCACAACAAACCCACATAGTCACCTCCGAGATCCCTAGTAAAAGAAACTAAGGTTACCAAATCACATTTAGCATTCGGGGGGTACAGTCGACAGTCGGGATTGAATGTATTGAAAGGGAAACTAAGCTCAAAATGCTTCCATAGGACTGATTCCAGATGGGCCAATATCACTTCAAGAAAAAACCCCCATATTCAGTCTCTCCATTACACTCAATTAAGATTTGGAGGGGATATTTCCTCGACTCTCCTTTACGTGACGTTGTGATAGTTTGACTCTTGTGTTAGAGGAGATTTCCATCTATATTTATATGAAAATTGGATTTGAATATCCCTAAATTAGACTCCCATGTTTTTGCAATGGCCTTCGAGAGTTATCTCTCAAACCTAAACCATGTCCCTAACCCTAAACTTGTTTTTGAACCCTAGAAACAAAGTCTATTACATTTTAAGTTTAATGTTGAACATTTTAGTGATTTTTTTTACTCAATGGGCATGGAGTGAAATTGATGTTGTTTGAGACTCTTTCCAACAATGAAACTTATAAGAACACTGGAAAATAAAAAAATTACACTAATTATTCAATGAAAAAGGGTTTCAAAAATTAAAATTCATGAGCAATCCTTCAAACCTTAAAATGTAATTTTTTTCCTTTTCTATGTGAAATGCACAATGCAACCTTTTGAGAAAAGAAAAAGAAGCAAACAAAAGTATTTTCTTTTTTATTTTTCCTTTTAAATTATTTCTATATTATAAGAAACCAAAATCCTATGATAACATCTTTTTCTTTTTCAAATAACAATGCAAAACAAGGAAAAGAAAGAAAGAGACCCAACTAGTAAAAAACTAGGTTTTCTGTTTTCTTTTTCATTCTACCAAAGAAAAACTAACAAAATATTTTAAAAGAAAGAAATTTTTGTAGTTTTATGTTTGAAAAGTCCAAGTAAAACACAAAATAAAAGTATCTAACTCAAATATAAACTGAAGTTTCAAAGATGACTACAATAGTGACTAGAAAACTGAGATCTTGAGAACAAGACTAGTCGTATATTCATGCATACCAAGGGACAAAAGAGACACAATGATGGATTAAAAAAAACAAATTCCACTCATATTTAAGGCCTTACCAACCTATCATAGGACAAATTTTTTTTTTGGACCAAACCCCCACCAAAACGAACCATAAACTAGCTGAAACGAGACTCCAAAAAGGCTGAAAAACAAGCAAAAAGGTCACTTTTTGGAGGCATCGATGAGTCACCCCATTGCAAATCATTGAAATAAGTTTGTGTACACAATTTATATCACTATAGGAAGTTCATATGAAGTTTATACATGGTTTTTCCTTCCACAAAGTGTGAATATCCACGATTTGGCCTTTTATAAAGGGCGGATATACCCAACACTTACGTGTTGTTTTGGCACTAAAATATGCCCTTCACTCTGATATAAGGGTAGCTTATTTCCATGGTTATTTGAAATAAAAGAGCACATACAATTAGAAAAGATTGGAGAAAATTTGTGTAAATCCCAAAACTGAAAATTTAGTAGAGAGACGAATAGTAAGCCAAAAACACTAGTAAAACAAGTGTAAGAACTTTTAGATGAATTGAGAGTTTTGTAAGACTTTAAAAAGAAATTAAAGAAAACAAAAACACATCAGGTTTATATTATGTTGAAGAATGAACCTAGACCTCTAGTTATGAGAGAAAAGCTCACAAAATCAAAACTCTTACACAGATCTGTGATTGTGTACACTAGGACTCACGGACATCTGCGGGTCATACAAAGGAAAATCATAGATATACGCACCTCATAAAGGGACAAAGCATAGATGCACCAATAAAATTTGAAAATAAAAAATCCAATCCAGAAGGAGGCTTCTAGAAACTTTAGAAAAAATTTCTAGATGGGGTAAATGCTTTGCCAAGAAGATCCATAAAACAAACAAAACTACAAAATCACAAGAAATACTAAAACTGACCCAAACTAGGAGAAGGTCTCCCCAGTATGGTCACCAATTCTGTAATGGTATTTTTCCCCTGTGACTTTAGGTCATATCACAACAGAGCTTGACCATATACAAAAGACAAAACCTACCCTCACATTCCAAACTTGCAATGAAATAAATATCTAAGGATAGAGGAGAAACAATGTCACACCTTGTATCCTATCGGTTGATGTTGTTCTTGGCTCTTGACCCTCAATCCTCTCTTGATCTCTTCCTGAACTAACATAAAAAAGGAGATCAAGAAAAAGTTGCAAAAATGTAGTTATAGGATCAAATTATACATGTAATATATAGATAAATTCAAATATATGAATGAAATTGGCATTAATAAGTAAATTGAACAATATCACACAATTGTGGAGAGAACAAGAAATCTTTTATTATAAATGGTAGAAATGAGTGGTTACAACCTGACTACAATCATCGACACTGCCTCGAATCCAATCACCAAGGTTCCTCCAATGGTCCTTCAAGAATCAACACAGTAGGATTTCCCCTCTTTAGATGACTCAATAGGGATATGAACACACCCTGTAGTCACATAGGAGAGAGAAAGGAGTACTAGAAACCAAGTTCCAGAATCAAGGCAATGTTACTGACATGATAAGGGTGATAGGGAAGCTTGCAAATTCTTCAACATAACTTTACAACTTGGTTGTCCTCCTCATCCATTTCCCAAAGATTCCTTTGTACCATCCTCAAGGAGTTGAGGTGGTTGAATTTTGTTGTGTATGAGCTCAAGGGATGTTAGGAACGATCCCAACCGAAAACCCCGTCTAAAAAAGTGGAATTATTTAATTTTTTAATTTTTTTGAGGGAATCTGCGAGTTTCACACTAGAAAGGCACCAAAATACATGATTTTCACACTAGTGGCCTGTGGATGGAAACAAAAATGATTTTTTTTATATGATTTGATGTAGGAGGATGAGATTTACATTTGCAAGATAGGGAAACTGATTGAGCCATCGAACAAATGCAATGGTGTGGAAAATCTCGGTATAACACCTTTCCATGCCTTTCCTTGCCTTCCCATGCCATTCCATGTCTATCCTTACAAGGTGTTAAATTGTCAAGCATATATAATAAGCATTGAGTAAAAACCTAGTTATGTATATCCTCCAATGAACGATTTCCTAGGAAACATACTGATAGTGGAGGGGTCGCACTAGGTAAAAACCAATGCCTTGAATATAATGAAAATAATGGTTCATCCATCCAATTCCTGGTTTCAGTTTTATCGTGAGTTGCAACTCACCTCCTCAAGACATTTAGGGACATGTTGCAATTTGGTCTAGGGTCATAAAATCCAAATAGAGTAGTATAGCGCAGTTTCGTAAGATCCTAAAAAATTGTTTGGACAAAGCCCATGCAACAATCCTATCGAAAAAATACCATCATAGTTTAATTGAAAATCGACCTCTTGTTCAGGAATTACACTATGCCTCATTCAACAAAACCCTAGTTAGATATCCTCCAACAAACACTTTTTTGGACAATAGAATGACATGGGAGGAGCCCCACTGCCTAAAACCCAGTTCTTTGGATCTAATGCAATTGATGGTTTGTCCACTCGAGTCCCAGTTTGATTTTTATCATGAGTTGCAACTTTCCTCCTCAATCAATTTAGGGACATGTTGGCAATTTTTTCTAGGGGCATAAAATCCAAACCGACCAGCATAATGAATTTTAGTAAGCTCTCAAACATCTATTTGGACAAGGGCCATGTGACCACACTACCCACAATAGTTGGCCATGATGGTCCTGAATATTGACCTCTTATTCATAAATTTCACTAAGCCTCGCTGAGAAAAACCCTATCTTTGAAGATCCTCCAACAAAATATTTTTCATGCAACAAAACAAGAGTGGAGGGGCCCCACTAGCTAAATCCCGATGCTCCAGATCCAATGCAATCGACGGTTCATCCATACAAGTCCTAGTTTGATTTTTATTGCAAGTTGAAAATCACCTCCTCAAGCCACTCAAGGACATGTTATCAATTTGTTTTTGGGGAATAAAATACAAATCGAGAAAAATAAAAGAGTTTTCTAATCTCCCACATAGTTTTTTGGCCAAGGCCCACATGACCATAGTATAACAATCACCTGACAAATTGTTCTTGAAAATTGAACTCTTGTTCAGAAATTGCACTATGCCTCATTGAGCAAAACCCTAGTCCCGGAGATCCTCCAACAAATGATTTTATGGTAAACAAAATGACAATGGAGGGGGCCCACTAGTTGAAAATCGGTGCCCCAAATCCATTGCAATTGAAGGTTCATCCATCCAAGTCCCCGATAGAGTTTTATCATGAGTAGCAACTCACCTCCTCAATTCATTTAGGGACATGTTGGAAATTCGGTCCGGGGGCATAAAATCGAAATTGAGCAGTATAATGGAGTCATGTAAGCTCCTTCATGTCTATCTGGCCAAGAATGATGTGAAAATGCTACCCATAATAGCCTGTCATAGTGTTCTTGAAAATCAACCTCTTGTTCAGAAATTGCATTATGCCTCATTGAGAAAAAATCTAGTTCCAGAGATCCTGCAAACAAACTCTTTTCTAGGAAACCAAGTGATAGTCGAGGGGCACCACTAGATAAAACCCGATGATTCAGATACAATGCAAATAATTATTATTCCATCTAGGTATCGGTTAGAGTTTTATCGTGAGTTGCAACTTGCGTCCTCAAGCCATTCAGGGACATCTTGGAAATTTGGTCCAGTGGCATAAAATCCAAATTGAACATCATAATGGAGTTATGTAATATCGTGCACATCTATTTTTCCAAGGCCCATGTGACCATGCTACCCATAATCTCTCGACACGGTGTTCTTAGAAAGCGACCTCTTGTTTAGAAATTACATTATGCCTCATTGAGAAAAACCCTAGTTCCAGAGATCCTCCAATTTTTTTTTTGGGAAATAGAATGACAGTGTAGGAGCCCTGCTAGATTAAAATCATTGCCTCATATCTAGTGAAATCGATGGTTCATCCATATGAGTCTCATTTTAAATTTCATCACGAGTTGCAACTCGCCACCTCAAGCCATTCAGGGTTAGTTGGAAATTTGGTTTGGGGGCATAAAATCCAAACTGAGAAGAATAATAGAGATCCATGACCTCCCACATTTCTATTTTTCCAAGTCCAAAGTGACCAAGGTAACCACAATTACCCGACATAGTGTTCTTGAAAATCAACCTCTTGTTAAGAAACTGTACTATGCCTCATTGAGAAAAAACCCTGGTTCCATAGATCCTCCAAAAAATACTCTTTTAGGAAAATAAATGATACTAGAGGGGTACCATTGGCTATAACTTGGTGCCCCAGATCCAATGAAACCAATGGTCCATCCATCTGAGTCTTGGTTTGGGTTTTGTCTCGAGTTGCAACTTGCCTCCTCAAACCATTCAAGGAGATGTTGGGAATTTGGTCAGGGGGCCTAAAATCCAAACCGAGCAGCATAATGGAATTCCATAAGCTCTTGCACATCTATTTGTCCAAGTCACATACAACCACACTTCCCACAATCACCTGAACAATGTTATTGAAAATAGACCTCTTGTTCAGAAATTGCACTATGCATCATTGAGCAAAACCCTAGTTTTTAAGATCCTCCAACAAAAACTTTTCTAGAAAACTAAATGATAGTAGAGGGGCCGCACTAGATAAAACCTTGTTTTCTAGATCCAATGAAACCAATGGTTCATCCATCTGAGTCCCAGTTTGAGTTTTATCGTGTGTTACAACTCGCCTCCTCAATCCATTTAAGGACATGTTGGCAATTTGCTTTGAGGGAATAAAATCCAAATCAAGTAGCATAATGTATTTTAGTAATATCTCTCATGTTTTTTTGGCCAAGGCCCATGCAACCATTCTATCCACAATCACTTGACACAATGTTCTTGAAAGTCAACCTCTTGTTCAAAAATTACACTATATTTCATTGAGCAAAACCCTAGTCCCGAAGATCCTCAAACAAACTCTTTTCCTTGAAGTTAAATGATAGTGTAGGGCCCCAAATAGTTGAAACTCGATGACTCGGATCCATTGTGACTGATAATTCATCCATATGATTACCAGTTTTATTTTTATCGTGAGTTGCAACTCACCTTCTCAATCCATTCAAGGACATGTTGGAAATAGAACTAGACATAAACCATGACCATGACATAAAATTATTCCTATACATAAACCATTACCTATACCTATACCCACACCATTACCATTACCTATGACATACACCATGACCTAAATCATGACCTAGACCATGGAAGGACAAGGCATGGCAAGTATAGACATGGAAAGGAAATGTCTAGGTATAGGTCTATGTCTAGGCATGACAATGCAAGGAAAGAAAATGAAAGGCAAGGAAAGGAAATACAATGCAAGACATGAAAAGGATAAACAAATCTAGACATGGAAAAGAAAGACAAGGCCTAGGTCTAGGTCTAGGTCTACATGTTATATCTTGTTATAAAAGTTATTGAGTTGAAAGATTAATTTTTATTTCTTTGATTTTAAATAAGGCCTTGAATTTATGTTTTTTTCATGCAATCCAAAAGAAATTTTGGATCAATAGTATAATGAGACTACACCATAAGGATGGAACATAAACCTATTTACTCACATCCCTTTCTATGTAAATCCTATTAATTATGATAATCCATGTTTCACAACTATGAAGATACCTAAGATATATGAATAAAAAGAGCTTATGTTATGGCATTGAAATTCTCATGCAAGTGATTTGATCTAAGATAGATGGGATAACAAGTTATATAATTACATGCTTTATGAATCCTTTGATTGTAATTTTTAGGTATTAAAATCGTTCATTTAGTACAAGAATTATAGTTTTAAGAAGAAAAAAAGGTATAATACATGAATGTCATTATTTGTTTTATTAAATTAACTTGAAAACAAATTTATTAGAAGTTAATTGAATTTGGAAATAATTTAATGGTGTTTATGATTACAGAGATAAATTTCTTGTGGGTGACTCAAAGGAAAATAAATTCTCTATAACAATGAAGATAACTATGCTTTTTACAACCCCGGATGGGGTGCTAGGTGGCGCGATCGGGCCAGGTGGACACGACAGAGGCGGGGGAGTAAATGCTCCCACCAGCTCGCCCCATTCCAGTTATTAAATTCCATGGAAACGCACAAGCGATCCCTCCCGAGCAGTACTCTCGCGCGAGCGCAAGGTACTTTCTCCCAGGGTGGCATTATGAGGAGTTTTAATGTTGAGGCTATAACTGTTGTTATGATGTTGGTGCTCGCCATTCAAATTATGCATGCCCGCGGTTCGCTTCTCAGAGAATCTTATCCCTCACAAACAAATCTGCCCTGTAGCTTCTCTACTGTAGCTTTTGCGAGCCAGGGGCTGCACACGGCAATTCTGCCCCCCTTCAGCACTCTCGGCACGCTACCAGACATGCCACGAATTCGTGGGCGACCGCGACGAGGGGCAGCCTGGTACGCTGCAGAATCTCGGCGTAAGCGCAAGGCCATCTTCGAGCGAGCTCTGGAAATTGCCTCCCGGCGTCGTAAGCTCAAGCTCAGAGCGCCCCCACCGGTGGTCGTTGAGGAAGTCATAACGTCACCCAGGCCGCCCAACCCTCCCGAGCTCCATTCATCCGCAATTCCGAAGAATTGGAACTCTAGCATCACTC
>ML777905.1:1002136-1054782 GCA_009831015.1 Picea engelmannii | reverse complement strand
TGAAACTTTGTGCCACTCTAACCATGTTGAAGAATTGGATTATCATGTGCATAATAATCTCTTGTATCATCTTGGCAAGTTGTGTATTCCACATGGAGAAAGAATCAACATCATAAGAGAAGCGCATTCTTCTCTTATTGCTGATCATTTTGGTGTAGGAAAGACAGTGGAAAATTTGAAAAGGTATTGCTACTGGCCTAAGATGAATGAAAGTGTTTCGCGATATGTTCGAGGATGTTCGTTGTGTGCTACAAGTAAACCTAGTAATCGAAAGTTGGGTTTGTACACCCCACTTCCAGTTCCTTCTCGACCTTGGGAAAGTATTTCCATGGATTTTGTTGGTGGTCTACCTATGTCGAGAAGAGGTCATGATTATCTTTATGTTGTGGTTGATAATTTTAGTAAAATGTGTATTTTGATGCCTTGTACTAAGCAGGTAACAACAGAACAAACGACACAGTTTTTCTTTCAAAATGTTTGGGTGCATTTTGGCTTGCCCAATTCCATTATTTCTGATCGGGATTCTCGATTTGTTGGAAGTTTTTGGTCAAGTTTGTGGGCACTCATGGACACCAAGATTAAAAAGAGCACAACTTTTCATCCGCAGATAGATGGTCAGACAGAGGTGGTGAATCATACATTGGTACATCTTCTTCATGCTTATTGCAGCAAGCATCCTAAACTTTGGGATGAACATTTACACTACGTTCAGCATGCGTACAATCGAGCTAAGCACTCTTTGACTAAAACATCGCCATTTGAGGCATGTTTTGGCTATTTGCCCAAGTCGCCTTTAGATTTTATCTTTGGGAAAGATATTGCTGTCGATTGTCAATATGATATTGATAGGGTAGAGAAGTTCATTGAACAAATTCAGTCGATACATCAGGTGGTGCAAGAGAAGTTGGAAAAGAGTCAGGCCAAGTACAAAACGAGACATGACAAGCATCGTGTTGATCACATTTTCGAAGTTGGTGATGAAGTTTGGCTTTACATCAGCAAGGAGAGGATTAAAGGAGAAGGTAAAAAGTTGAAACCGATTCGATATGGTCCCTTCAAGATTGTTGACAAGATTGGTAACAATGCTTTTCATTTAGATTTTCCTCCTTATATGCAGATGTATGCAGTTGTTAATGTTGAGAATTTGAAGTTGTATGAGCCTCCGTTGATTGATGATCAAGGAGAGCATGTTCAAATTCCTTCCATAGATGATTTTTCTCTAGAGTATCTAACAGAACTGTAGGAAGACACCATCCTTGACAGGAGGATGTGAACTTCGAAGCGAGGAAATGTGGAGTATTTGCGAGTTGGTCTTAAAGGGATGAATCCAAGCAAGGCCAAGTGTATTGAGGTTGGAAGGGTGAGGGAAATATACCCTCATCTTCACATAGACTGAGATAGTCTTTTGGAGGTCCAAAAGCTTCCCAATGGGGAGGTGTGATCAGGGGATCAATTTTTGCTCAAATTTCAAAGTGCTTGGAATGCGATGAAAACAATTCCATTGCGTCCGTCTCGTCTTCCTGATTCCGGTGGTATATTTACTTTGTCAAATGGACTCTGTATGGAGAAGATATCACGATCTATTCGTCAAGCCAAACAGGCAAAAAATTTGATGCTGACTGTACCTGTCTGTACAGTCCGTACGGTCTGACGTGGCAGGGCCGTATAGTCCGTACGATGACTATACAATGGTGACATGGAAAGTTTTGTATTGGTTGATGATTGGCGAATCAGGAGCTGACATGTGTCCGATTATTGGCGAATGGTATGAGGACACCTGGCCTAATCCATGGGCGCCACGTGTCCCTCGTTGGTTGGTTATTGATTGATGTGTAAAAGGTATGGTGGAGTCCATGGGGTTCGACCCCCGGACCTCCCACAATGCACAACGACTTTGAATGGCCGCCCGACCGTTGGACCACGAGTTGGTTCTTATTTGATACATGGTTTTAATATTATTTGAACTTGATTGTTGTATTAAACGGAAAGGGGGGCGGGTCGGGGCTTAGACCCGACCCGTGGTTTCATTCCACAACACATGACCGTGCTATATATGCTGCACGCGGTTGTAATATTTGCGTGCGGGGTTTAATTTAGCCCACAGTTCTTTGCACTATTGTCATGTGACCCTAGTTCAGAGCGCGGGGGGGTTACGCCCATTACAACTGTTAACCACCTATTTGCCAAACCTACGGTCATATGCGCCATACGCCCAGGTGCCGAGGTGGTTAGGGGCTAGCGCACCCTTAACCATTCTACGGTTCACACCGTTGGCGCGGTTGCGTCCGGTGCTGGGTTTTCACGCTTTAAAATGCGTGTGAGCTAGGTTCATTCAAGAGGGGTGCGTTTTGTAGATGCAGAGACAACAAGCTTGAAGGAGGGACTTCCAGGAGGCCTATCTTTCTCATTTTTCGACCGATTGAGGTGCCGAAAGAGCCCAGACAAGGGTTTTGGGATGCTGGGAAGCCATTGGAGCAGTCGGTTTGTCAGTTTGAGCATTGTAAGACATGTTTTTGAGAACGTTTTGAGAAATTAATAATAATGATCCATTGGAAGCTGGACCAAGAGATGTAGCCCATAAGAGGGGTGAACTCCTTTATCAATTGTTGTGCCTATGTGTTTATGTTCATTGATTATGCTACTATATATGTGTAATTTGCATAAGTAATCCTTTAATTTATGTGTTGCAAACTGATCCTTTTGCTTTAAACACATAACATTCACTTGCAATAAGTTTTCAAGTATTTCAAGTCTTCTTCAATTTTAGATCAATTCTCTCAACAAATCCATTTTGTTGTGGGGTATATGGTGTGGTATTTTTGCATTTTGTGCCACACTTTTTCATAACTTCTCAAAATTATTTCTTGATAATTCACTATATTTTTCAATTCTGAGAACCTCAATCTTCTTAAATGTATGGTTTTGTACAAGAGACTTAAACTATTTGAATTTCTCGAAAAACTTTGATTTCTTCCACAGGAAATATATCCATGTTTTCCTAGAAAAATCATCTATGAAGGAGACATAATATATGGATCCACCAAGTCAAGGCACTCAAACAGGGCCAAACACATCACTATGAACCAATTCTAAAATCCCCTTTTTCCGTGTTGATCCATATGGGAACCTCAACTGACTTTGTTTTTTGTATATACAATGTTCACAAAAGTTGACTTCTAAATTACATTCAGGTAAATCTTGGACCAAACCTTTGTTATGCATAGTTCAAAGTTATTTTCCTCCTATGTGTCCCATCCTATCAAGCCATAGAATGGTTGGGTTGAATTGACGATGACTTTTCAAGACGTTTTCAATCGAATTTGCATGAGTTGAGTTGATTCTATTCGACTTCAGGAACAACGAAGTTGTTGCATTGAGTCGAGTCAACATTCCCTAACAACTTGTATAGGATTCCAATCTAAAATCCTTTCATTAATACCATTGCACCTCTGACCATATTTCACATATCCCTCTCAAATAGAGTATGCACTCCTACATCACTCATCCTACTGACATATATCAAGTTTCTGGCCAAAATTTGAATATGTAGCACACCTGGGAGATTTCTACTCCTCCCATCCTACAACATCAGTTGGACTCTGCCCCATATGAAAATTTTAGTTGTCAATTTGTTCCTCAAGAAATCATATCCTATTTCATACCGTTCATATTCACATAACCATTCTTTATGTGGTGTCATATGATAGTATTCTCCTAATTCTATCAACCAAACATCGTGATCTAGCTATGTACTGGATGACGTGAAGTACACATTGCCTCCCTTGTTTGGAGTAGTATTTATGTCATTCAACTAGTTCTCATAGGATCCTGTAATGATGTCTATTGCCTTTGAATTGCAGTCCATTTTATAATTCCTAGATTTATCACACTTCCAACATTTTCTTGTCGACTAAACAATGAATTTATATCTACCCTTCGACTTAGAATTTCTACTAGATATTTTTCCTTTATCTCTGTCAATCGGTTGACCTCTCACCACTAATTCATCTTTGGTCGATCCTTCCATGGTATTCCTTCTCATTTATTCTCACAGTAGAGATGCAACCACGTCTTCTCACATTAATGTGGTTGAATTACTCCCTATATCAATGACTAAGATATACCAAGAGTCTAAAAAAGAACATAATAAGCTAAAAAAATTCTCCTCTTCAATGATTTTAACATCCACAGAAGATAACTGGCTTATTATGGTATTAAACACATTTAAATTATTAGTTACCAAATTTTCCTCACTCATCCTTAGAAGATGCAACTTATTTCTATGGAACAACTTATTTAATAGGGATTTTGACTGGTATAAGCTTCCCAACTTGTCCCACAATTTCTTGGTCGAATATTCTCCTAAGACAATCAACAACACCAAATCTGAAAGAAAACTTTGAATCATACTCCTTGCCCTTCTCTCAACTTTCTCCCGTTATTCCCTTGGCATACCTGTTGGAATGGTTCCTAGACAGACTGTTTCCCATTTGATGCAGGATCATTGCTCCAACTCAGCATGCACCGGTCAGATGTCACGCATGGTGCGGATTTAAGAGAGGAGAGGCACCTCCCTCTCATGTTGCCTCAATAATACAAAGTGCGATACATGAATTTAAGGAGGACCAGCTGGAAGAGAGAAATTGTGATTTCGCACAAGATGGAGATAAGGTCACTATTAAGTGGTTGATGACAGAATGGATCTGCATCCGATTTTGAGTAGATTTCCATAGTTGTAATTTTCCCTTTCGATAAGCATTTTGAATAGTGATTTGACACCACTAGTTTAAGATTGTGAGGAAAGCTCATCGATCCCCTCTTGTATAAATATTTGTATTGTTGCAAAGTAGAGGTTGTTGTAGGAAGATGCATAGGTTGTAGGGAGAAAAACATAGAGAGTTGAGACTTAGTGGTAGCTCAGACTCCACCTCTGTAATTTGACATTCTACCATTAATAGAAAATGACTTTTTTTCCTATTTTCAATTTCTGTGTAATGGGTGTTGTGTTATGAATGTCATTTACATGTTTTTGAATTGTAGATGAATGTTAGAAATCGTCTGCAGGGATAGAGATACATTTTTCTATCCGAGAGTGTGTTGAGTTAAGTCTGGTTCTCTAGGATAAGTGCAAGGAGTGCACGAAAGAGAGAGGAAAATCTGTGAGACAACGCAAGGAGTGCATGTTTGAACTCAATGGAGTCAGAAGAGAAGCTTCCAGGAGGTCATGCCAGGTTAATTCACAGAATCGGGGACAAATTTCAAGGTGGTTAAGTACCTTGGAAGAAAAGACTCTATTGGGAGAAGCAAAGTTCAGAGTTATTGAACACTCTGAAATACTCTTTGAGGAGGAAATCGATATAGTGTGAGCGTGCACAGAAGAAACACAATAGAAGGTGTTGGAGAATCCCATAATTATTGAACATTCTGGTGAAGGAAGGCTTTACAAGAAGTGCATCGACAAAGGAAAGGAGATGCCTTAAACTTTTCCCTAAGGCTAAGGGAGAAGTCGTCGAAGAACTAAGCCAAGTGCAAGGAGTGCCCCTAAGGTGTTGTAATTTCACCCTACAATCTCAGGAAGAAGAGTGTGATATTTCCAGGAGGGAAAGAATAATTCCACTGAAGAACGCAAAGGAACTGGGAACCTTGGAGGTTTTCAATTTGAGCAAATTCGCAGAAGATCCTGCGCAAAACTCTGCAAGGAGTGGAGGAGGAGTTTCAAGAACAGTATAAGTCTCGGAAGGAGAATTTTCACTGAGTGTGTAAAAGAGTCGAGGACTTGTTGAAGTCCCGAAGACAGAGAAATCACCCATCGTTGAGGAGTAGATAGGTGGAAGAATATCGAGGAGTTCGAGAGTGGGAACTTTGGAAATTTTGCTAGAAGCAAAAAAAGATCTTCACGAAGTTGCAAAGAGCGATTTCATTCCAGACCGTTGGATCTGGGGGAGAACGTGGCAGAGATCCACGCATTTTGGAAGAGGAACCCTTAGGAGAAAAGTCAAAAGGAGAACACCCGAAGTGTTGGGTAGAAAATTAATCATATCCATCCATGGGGATAGGACGCATGGTGAGGGATCATCGCTGATTTGCAAGTTGGGAAAGGTAGAGTCGAAAGAAGAAAGGACTTGCGAAGTTCGAACTCACAAATTTGATCACAGGCATTTCTCACGAAGAGAGCGTGGACCGTAGATCTAGTCTCGAAGAATTTTCTGATTCAGAAATCGGGAAAGAGGGAGAAAGCATATCGTGAAAGTTTCGAAGTACGGGATCGCGAAGGGATTTGGCCCATGAGCGTAAACCGTGGTCATGTCAAGGAGGAAGCATAACACAAGGAGCTAGCAACATTGGCATTAAGTTTGGAAAAATGCTAAGGAGAGGGTCCGCAGGTGACACATAAATTGAACCGAGAAAACAAAAGGGCTTGTGTCAATTTAAAATGGTTCCATCAGGAGGCCGACGAACCATTCGGTTTGACGATTTGAATGATCCTATACCAGGAGGTCAGGCAACACTTTGGAGGGAAGGGGGTTTACACCAGAGTGCTATCAAATATTTTTTTGTCTGCATATCATAGGCAAAGGAGATATGAGAGTGATCCAGGTGGATATCGGTGGCCACCCACCTGTTCCAGCTGGCTCAAAACACCTTTTTGGAAATTTTGGTAATTTACTATTTTTAGCAGTTTTTTGGGTCCTGAAATTCCAAAGTCGTTTTGAGGCCCTAAACGATGTTTTTTTGGGTATGTTGCAATCACAAAATTGGGAAATTGTTGTAGTCCTCAGATAGATCTTTCCAATGGGATATTGTACGCCTAAAACGGATGTCATATGCAAAAGTTACGACCCCTAGAAGTTGATGTATTGACTTACCCAAATGGGGCCCAGATGACTTTTGGCGCTTCATCTCCTAGAGTTAGGTTTTTGGATGCTTAGGGTTTTTGAAACCCATGTTTATTGAAAAAATGCCTTCAGAGCCTCATTGTAATCATCTTCTTGCGAATGATCACAGTCGTTACATCTCTTCTCAGAGATAATCTGCCACCATTCTAGCAAGCTTGTTTCCGTTGCATTTTACAGTTTCGTCTTATTTCATTATTGAATAGAAAACCAGTTTTACTGTATCTCTGTTATTTTTTGTTAAGAACCTGTTAATAAATTGTATTCATTTCTTCCTTCTCATAAAATCTGGATCAGTGGTATCAGAGTGGTCTGCTCCTTGTCGTCTTAATGCATGTCCCCAATGATGTCAGAGTACAAAGAGTTGGGTCTTGAGCTTGTTTCTCTTAAGGACAAAATCTCTCGCATGCCCAAGTGACCTCTCATGGTAGGAGAAAATAAAGATGATGGGACAATAGATCCTTTCAAACTATTGATTGAGGAATCCCTCACGCAACATAGGAATGAGATGATGGATAGTTTCGTGCAAATCCTTCAGTGGCTACCAACAGGTGATGCATCTTCTTCGAGCGGAGGCGCCACCCCCTTCAAGGTACAAATAAACTTCAATATTACTATATTTGAAGGTCAGATAGACACAGATGTTGTATACAAGTGGTTGAATCTATTAGAAGGGTATTTTTCTGTCCATAACTTCTCGAATAGCGAAAAGATTACTTTTGCGCTCCTCAAAGTCGTTCCCCATGTCAAAGATTGGTGCGAAAATTTCTGTGAGAAAAAGGAAATAGAGGAACCCTCATTATTTACAGTCAAAACCACCTGGGATTCCTTCAGGGATGCTATTAAGGAACAATACTACCCTGTTGGAAGTTATGATGACTTATATACCAAATGGACCACACTGCGACAAGAAAGAGACCAAGCAGTGCCAAATTTCACAAATATCTTCCATACCTTGCACACCAAGTTGGGTATCAAAGATTCAGAACGACATCTAGTGATCAAGTATCACGGTGCTCTGCATAGATACATCTAGACCAAAATGTAATTTCTAGACATCTCATCCTTCATCACGGCCTACCAATATGTCGTCAAAATCAAGCAAAAGCTCAAACAAAAGACACGGCAATTTGGGCCTGGGAACCCCTCACAACAAAATCCAAGAAAGGGCGGCCCCAACCCATAGAACAAAGGAAAAAGAAAAGATGGACAATATCAGAAAAACCAGTCCAAGCCGCAATAAAAGAAGGACACCGGAAAGACAAAGAAAGATATCGGGAAGTGGTGCGACTTCCATAAGATCCCTTGGCATAACACTATTGATTGTTTCTCAAAGAAGTCGTTGGTGGCCGAAGTGAAAGCCTCTAAATCAGATGTGGATTTTGACTCTGAGCCAAAACCAAAAAGGGGAAGACAGATCATTGATGTGGAACCCAGTGCCACTGTTGCTACCACCAAACTCCATCCTGGTGAACCAGACAAGCCAGAAGAAGGAGAGCGCCTCTTTCATTCACAGATGTGGGTAAAAGGCACCCCGCTGCACTTCATCATTGATAGTAGTAGCCATAAGAACCTCATCTCTGCAGAGGTTTTCAAGCATCTCACCCTACCCACAATTCCACACCCACAACCCTAAACCGTTGGATGGCTATGCCAAGGAAGCGATCTCCGCATCAGCCAACAATGTCGACTATCGTACGACATCAATCCCTTCAAAGACAAGGAATTATGTGATGTTACTCCTCTCAAAGTTTATGATGTTCTTTTGGGCCAACCTTATTTATGGAAACGTCATGTTGTATATGAGTCTAGGCCTCGTAGTGTTATTATTACTTTGAATAGGAAATTGTACAGGATACCTGAGGTAGTCCCACCTAGTGCTATTTCCTTGATCTCTATTAAGAAATGTAGGAAGCTCATCTCTCAGATGAGGAATTTTGTCTTCTTCATGATTCTCTCTCAGAATAATAGAAAGATCACAGCCACATCCAGGGTCTCTGCGGCCGAACTCTCCACACAACAGAAGAAAGTAGATAAGGTCGTGGAAGAATACTTAGATATATTCTCCTCACCTACCAGGGTATGTCTACACTGCTAGGTCAAGTACCCCATTGAACTGATCCCTGGCGCACCACTTTCCAATAGGCCATTCTATCATCTCTCTCTGTTAGAGAATGAGGAGATCAAGCGACAAATCCAATAACTTCTCCACAAGGGGAAAATCTGTCCCATTGCATCACCTTGCAGGAGCCCAATAATGCTGGTACATAAGAAATATGGAAACTGGCGACTCTCCATTGATTACCAGATTCTTAATGAAATCACAGTCATAAACCGATACCTGATTCCTTGAATCGATGACCTCCTTGATCAACTCATGGGGGCCAAATACTTCAGTAAGATTAATCTGAATTATGTCTACCACCAGGTCCCGATAGAACAGACAGATGTATGGAAGACCTCCTTTAAGTCAATGGAGGGTCTTTTTGAATTGTTGGTCATGCCCTTTGGTTTGAATGCTCTAGCCAGTTTCATGAGGATGATGGACAATATCCTATGACCATTCACCAATACTTTTGTAGTGGTATATCTGGATGACATTCTCATTTACATCAAGACTTGGGCCAAACACTTGCAGCATATTCAACGGGTTATGCACACCCTGCAACAACACAAGCTATACTCCAACTTGGAAAAATTCTCCTTCAGTATGGACAAGGTCCATTACCTGGGATACATCATTGATCAACATGGTATACATGTGGATCTAGCCAAGATCCAAGTCATTCGTGACTGGCCAGCCCCAACCACACTCACCAAGCTTCGAAACTTCTTGGGCCTTGCATATTTCTACCGCAGGTTTGTGTTGAGATTCTCCCATATTTCATGGGCCCTCAGCCAAATCACTAGGGGTGGTGGTAAGGTGAAATTTGCGTCGGGTCAGTCCCAACAACAAGCGTTCGATGATTTGAAGCAGCGCTTGTGCTCAGCCCCAGTACATTTACTACCAGACCTACAACATCCCTTTGAGATCAAGACAGATGCTTTAGACTATGTTGTGGGCACCGTTCTCACTCAGCACAACCAGCCTGTGGCCTAACATAGTGAGACACTATCCGATGTTGTCTGTAAGTACCATACTTATGACAAATAAATGTACTCCATTGTGAAAGCCTACCACCAGTGGAGACAGTACATTCTTGGGAAGGATACAGTCATCCACACTAATCATAAGTCACTGTAGTTCATGCAGACACAAGGAAAATTGCAGAATGACCACCATCAAAAGTGGTCCACATACTTGCACCAATTCCACCTCAACATCGAGTATAAAACAAGAAGCACCAATCACATCGTTGATTGCCTCAGAAAACCACCAGTTACGGCACTCACCACAGTTCTACACTCTTGTAGCCATGAGACCTCTAGATGTCCCCAACTCTATGAGATAGACCTAGACTTTGCCACCAACTACCAAATGTTGGGTGCAAACATAGTTGTCAATTATTTCTATCTTCAAGATGGGTTGTTGTGTCGTCTGGGACATATCTATGTTCCATAAAGTGAGTGAGTGAAGTTGATCTGGGAAGCCCACTAAAGTCGGGTGGCAGGCCACTTCGACGTTGAAAATACAGTGGTGATTCTACAAAAACATTTCTACTGGCCGAAACTCCGACAGGAGGTCAGCAGGTATATCAGGTCCTGCACTGCTTGCGCTTTTTCCAAACCGACCACTAGGAAATAGGGCATGTACACCCCTCTTCCTACTCCTGACAGGCTATGGGAATCCATCTCAATGGACTACATGTCGGGCCTCCCGTCCACCAATAAGGGAAACGACTGTGTTTTTGTGGTTGTTGATCACTTTTCTAAGATGGCGATTCTAGTTGCCTGCAAGAAGAGCATCACAGGAGAGGCCACTACCAAGCTCTTCTTTGAACGAGTCTGGGTACATTTTGGAATCCCACAAACCATTTTCCATATAGGGACAGTCGATGTCTCAGCACATTCTGGTCGAGCCTCTGGTCACTGCTGGACACCAAGCTAACCAAATCCACGGCCTTCCACCCTCAGACCGATTGCCAAATCGAGCTCGTAAATCGAATGATTGTGCATATCCTTCGCATGTATAATTCAAAGAACCCTCGCACATGGGATGATGTCCTTCCCTATGTCCATCATAGCTACAATTGAGCCCTACATAGCTCAACCAGCCACAGCCCCTTTCTTGTGGGGTTTGGATTCCAACCATTGGGTCCCATAGATGTTGCACTTCCCCTTGCGGTCACCTCGACCGACTCATCTCTTGTTCCAACTGAAGCTGAAAAAACTACCTGGTTCATTTAGTGGATCCAACACATATTCCAATAGGTTTAGGATATCCTACAGAAGTCCAATGACAAGTGCAAACAATGCCATGATCAACATCGGGTGCCACATAAGTTTTATGTGGACAACAAAGTTTGGTTGCACTTGCAGAAATAATGCCTTACAAAACCCCATTGGAAGCTTTGCCCACTCTGTTATGGAACATACACTATCACCAAGGCCATGGGGGATAATTCTTTTGAGCTCAACATTCCTCCTTTCCTTGGCCTGCACCCAGTGTTCAACGTGGATCTCCTTCACCCTTATTTCCCACCATTATTGGACACCTCAGACGTAGCAGAAGAGTTGACACCAACAGATCTCAAACTCGACTTCATAAAACAGGAATCTAGTGATCAGATTGTGGACACATAGATCAAGGGCACTCGACAACAAAGGATCCAACTTTATCGAGTCATCAAAGCCGGGCAGCTCCTGCACCAAGGCAAGTGGCTCACACGAGGCAAAATTCAACATAAATTTCCTCATTTGATGGGGGAACTCAATGAAATGGAGACCATTACTTCCTAAGGAGGGAGGATTGATCTAGGTGGATATCGGTGACCACCCACCTATTCTAGCTGGCTCAAAACAACTTTCTAGCAATTTTGGTAATTTACTATTTTTAGCAGTTTTTCGGGTCTTGAACTTCTGGAGCCGTTTTGAGGCCCTAAACGATGTTTTTTTGGGTATGTTTCAACCCCAAAGTTGGGCAACTGTTGTATTCCTCGGATAGATATTTCCAATGGGCTATCGTATGCCTAAAACGAAGATCATATGTAAATGTTACGACCCCCAGAAGTTGATGTACTGACTTACCCAAACGGGGCCCACATGACTTTTGGCACTTCATCTCCTAGGGTTAGATTTTTGGATGTTTAGGGTTTTTGAAACCCCTGTTTATTGTAAAAATTCCTTCAGAGACTCATTGTAATCATCTTCTTGCGAATGAGCACAACCATCACATATCTTCTTAAAGATAAGCCTCCACCATTCCAACAAGCTTGTTTCCACTGCATTTTACAGTTTCATCTTATTTCATTATTGAATAGAAAACCATTTTTACTGTATCTCTGTTATTTTGTGTTAAGAACCTGTTAATAATCTATATTCATTTCGTTCTGCTCATAAAATCTGGATCAGAGAGCTTGATTTCACCTGTAGACAGTAGGTGAAGGAGGCTCGACAAAGGAGATAGTCTGATACCAGAGTGGTATCATAGGGGTTTTCTTCTATAGATTTTAGGCGAAGGAGAAGTTGAAGATGCTCTCAATTGTAGGGTGAACAACAGACTTGCTAGGAGGGTAGGTATAAGGTGAATATGGACATGGATGGTAACAAACATGGTCAAGGGGGAGTATACCGCAGAAGAGCAAGGCGTAGATGGACAAGGAACTCAGTGAAATCCGAGCACAGATGGAGAAGCTTGCATTCAAGATGAAACAGGAGTCAAAGGTACATTGGAGTTATGAATGGAATTTGAAGAGAATAGCCAGATGGCCTGTTCAAAAATTGTTGACCAAAAGGAAACATCAGATGTTAAGAAGGTGGCCGAGGTAGGATGAATCCCTGAGTCATAAGGGAAATAGATATGGAAAGAGTCTCATATATTTCCAGGTGGGCAATGAGAAGGGATCAGTGGATCTCATAAAATGCCAGGTGGGTAGAGGAGACATCCTATATTTCCAGGTGGGAAAGGGAGAAGAGATGATATCAATTGAGAGTTTTTGTCATTAGGGGGAGTCGTCAAACGAAGAGGAGGAAGAAGGAATACCTCACTTAGATGGAGATTCGAGTGGAGTTGTGAGCCGTGTGAATGGATATGATGAGAAGTTGAAAAATTCCGCCATCGAAGAGAAGGATCAGGGGAACATTATGATCATTGGAGGAGTTGATATATTCCTACCAAGTAGCCAAAAATAGGATAGCACAGATCTTGCAGATGCGACAGGAAGACAGCAAGCTGAGACTACCATGGAAAAAGAGGAACAAATACTGATGTCTGTCCCAACAAAAGGAGAACACCCTGTTGAGTTACTCACTTAGTGGGAATTGGATTTAAAGGAACTAGAGGATTGGTTGGGAAATCCAGAACCAGAAGGTGGTTTCCGAGAGATATCCATGCCAGAGGAGATACACCAACACGATTTGTAGTTGGTGGAAGCTGTAACTAAACCAGTCGAGAAAATGACAGGGGTCAATCTGTAAGAGGAAGTAGTTGAACAATAGTTCAGTATTGAGATTGCAGAAGTGGAAGATGCAGTAGAGTGGCAAGTCAAGGCCACAAGAGATGGAAAAGATGACTTGGGAAATCAACAAGATTTTCCCATGAACAAGGAAGGAATGCAACAAGCTAGTCTTCAGAAAGAAATTCAGCCAATAAAGAATCTTGATGAAGTAGTTGAGGAGATAAGGAAGATAATGTTGGAGTCAGTAGAGGAATTGTCAGCACAAGGAAGCTGAGCAATAGGAAACCTATACGATCCACAAGGATGATGCAGGACCAAAAGCAGTGAAGCAGAGGAGCCCAGAGACAACTCCAAGAGAAAGTTTAGGATCCAGGAGGATTTCAACCACACTGGAAACTCATGAGCAGGATCCCATGATTTTCTTAGCCGTGGAATATGATGCAGGAGCATCACCCCACCTCAACATGTGTCGGTCAGATTTCACGCATGGTGCACATTTAGGAGAGGAGAGGCACCGCCCTCTCATTTTTCCTCGAGAATCCAATGCGCGATCTAGGCATTTGAAGAAGACAAGCTGGAAGAGAAAAATTGTTCTTTCACACAAGCTGGAGATAAGGTCACCATTAAGTGGTTGACGGAAGAATGGATCTACATCCGATTTGGAGCAAATTTCCATCATTGTGATTTACCCTTTCGATAGGCATTTTGAATGGTGATTTGACACCACTAGTTTAAGCTTGCGAGGGAAGCTCATTGATCCCCTCTTGTATAAATCTTTGTATTGTTGCAAAGTAGAGGTTTTTGTAGGAAGATGCATAGGTTGTAGGGAGAAAAACATAGAGAGACGAGACTCAATTGTAGCTCAGACTCCACTACTGTAATTTGATGTTCTACCATTAATAGCAAATGATAGTTTTTCCTATTTTCAATTTCTGTGTAATGGATGTTGTGTTATGAATGTCATTTACATGTTTGTGAATTGTAGATGAATGTTAGAAATCATCTGTAGGGATAGAGATATAGTTTTCTATCTGAGAGTGTGTTGAGTTAAGTCTGGTTCTCTAGGCTAAGTGCAAGGAGTGCACGACAGAGAGAGGAAACTATGTGAGCCTATGCAGGGAGTGTGTGTCTGAACTCATTGGATTCAGAAGAGAAGCTGCCAGGAGGGCACACCAGGTTAATTCACAGACTCGGGGAGAAATTTCAAGGTGGTTAAGTACCTTGGAAGGAAAGACTATGTTGGGAGAATCATAGTTCAGATTTATTAAACACTCTGAAATAATATTCCAGGAAGACATCGAGCTAGTGTGAGCATCCACAGAAGAAATATGATAGGAGGTGTTGGAGAATCCTAGAATTGTTGAACATTCTGGTGAAGGAAGGCTTTGCAAGAAGTGCATCTACAAAGGAAAGGAGATGCCTTAAAATTTTCCCTAAGGCTAAGGGAGAAGTTGTCAAAGAACTAAGCCAAGAGCAAGGAGTGCACCTAAGGTTTTGTAAGTTTACCTTACAAGCTCAAGAAGCAGATCTAGAGACTGCTAGGAGGGAAAGAAG
The DNA here is from genome assembly GCA_009831015.1 of Picea engelmannii. Classification (NCBI taxonomy): domain Eukaryota; kingdom Viridiplantae; phylum Streptophyta; class Pinopsida; order Pinales; family Pinaceae; genus Picea; species Picea engelmannii. Next base: position 1,039,778 of record ML777905.1, on the reverse strand, counting down.
AAGTCCACTGAAGGACACAAAGGAACTAGAAACCTTGTAGGTTTTCAAGTCGAGCAAAGTCACAACAGAGCCTGTGCAGAACTCTGCCAGGAGTGCAAGAGAAGTTTCGACAACAGTCTAAGTCTCGAAAGGAGAATTTTCACTAAGTGTGCAAAAGATGCAAGGTCTTTTTGAAGTCCTGAAGATAGAGAAATAACCCATCGTCAAGGAGGAGACAGGTGGCAGAAGATTGAGGAGTTCAGGAGTGGGAACTTTAGAAATTTTTCCAGAAGAAAACAAATATCTCTGCAAAGTCACGAAGAGCGATTTCAGTCCAGACCATTGGATCTAGGAGAGCACGTGGCAGAGAAAAATTAGAGGAGGAACCCTTCAGAGAAAATTCAAAAGGAGAACACAAAAAGTGTTGGGTAGAAAATTAATCCTAACCGTCCATGGGGATAGGACACATGGTGAGGGATCAGAACATCATTGATTTGCAAGTCGAGAAAGGAAGAGTTGAAAGAATAAAGGACTCGCGAAGTCCAAACTCACTAAGTTGATCACAACCGTTGATCGCGAGGAGAGCGTGGAACGTATATCTGGTCCCAAAGAATTCGTCAATTCAGAAATCAGGAAAGAGGTAGAAAATAGCTCATGAAAGTTTCTAAGTATGGGATCGTGAAGGGAGTTGGCCCACAGGTGTAAACCTTGGTCACTTCAAGGAGGAAGACTAACACAGGGAGCTAGTAGCATTGGCATTAAGTTTGGAAAAATGCTAAGGAGAGGGTCTGCGGGTGACACATATCTTGCACTGAGAAAGCAAAAGGGCATGTGTCAAGTTAAAACGGTTCCATCAAGAGACCGATGAACCATTCGGTTCGTTAAGTTGAATGATCCTATATCGAGATTTCAAGCATCCCTTTGGAGGGAAGGGGGTTTGCGCCAGAGTGATATCAAAGGTGGTTTTTTCTACAAATCGTAGGCAAAGGAGATATGAGAGCTTGATTTCTCCTTTATACAGTAGGTGAAGGAGGAGACAAAGGAGATAGTCTGATACAAGAGTGGTATCAAAGGGGTTTTCATCTATAGATTTCAGGTGAAGGAGAATATGAAGATGCTCTTAGTTGCAGGGTGACCAACAGACTTTCCAGGAGGGAAGGTAGAAGGTGAAGACGACCATTGATGGTCATAAAAATGGTCAAGGGGGAGTATACCCACAGAAGAGAAAGGTGGAGATGGACAAGGAGCTCAGTGAAATCCAAGCACAGATGGTGAAGCTTGCATTCAAGATGCATCAGGAGTCAAAGGTACACTAGAGGTATGAATGTCCTTTGAAGAGAACATCCAGATGGAATGTTCATAATTTGTTGATTAGAAGGAAACAACAGATGTTAAGGAGGTGGATGAGGAAGGATGAATCCCTTGGTCATAAGGGAAAGAGATATGGCAAGAGTATCATAGATTGTTAGGTAGTAAATTAGAAGGGATCAGTGGATGTTGTAAACTTCTAGGTGGGCATGGGATACGTCCTAGATTTCCATGTGGGAAATAGAGAAGAGATGAGCTCAATTGATATTTTGCGTCAGCAGGGGGAGTCGACAAACGAAGAGGAGGTAGAAGGAAGACCTCACTCAGATGGATATTTGTGCATAGTTGTGAGTTGTGTGAATGGAGATGATGAGAAGTTGAAAAATTCTTCCATCAAAGAGAAGGATCAGGAGAGCATTCTAATCAGTGGAGGAGTTGAGATATTCCTTCCAAGCGGCCAAGGAGAGGCTAACAGAGATGTTGTGTATGCGACAGAAAGACAACAAGCTGAGACTTCCATGGAAAAAGAGGAACATATACTAATGTCTATCCCAACAGAAGGAGAACTCCCAGTTGAGTTACTCACTCAGTGGGAATTGGAGTTAAAGGAAATAGAGGATTGGTTGGCCAATCTAGAACCAGAAGGTGGTTGCCGAGAGATAGCCATGCAAGAGGAGATACACCAACACGAGTTGTAGTTGGTGGAAGCTGGAATAGAACCAGTCAAGAAAATGACAGGGGTTACTTTGTCAGAGGAAGTAGTTGAACAATGGTTCAATATTGAGACTGCAGAAGTGGAAGATGCAGTAGAGTGGCAAATCAAGGCCACAAGAGATGGAGAAGATGACTTGGGAAATTAGCATGATTTTCCCATGAAAAAGGAAGGAATGTAGCAAGCTAGTCTATAGAAGGAAAGTTAGTTGGTAAAACAATTGGACGAAGTAGTTGAGTAGATAAGGAAGCTGATGTTGGAGTCGGCATAGGAATTATTCAGCACAAGGAAGCTGAGCAATAGGAAATGTGCACGAGCCACGAGGATGATGCAGGAGAAGAAGCAGTGAAGTAGAGGAGCCAAGAGATATCTCCAAGAGAAAGTTTGGGATCTAGGAGGATTTCAACCATGTTGGAAGCTCATGAACATGAGCTCATGATTTTTTTAGCCATGGAGTGTGATGTAGGAGCATCGTTCCACCTCATCACACACCAATCAGATTTCATGCATGGTGCGCATTTAGGAGAGGAGAGGAACAATCCTCTCATTTTTCCTCAAGAATCTAATGTGCAATCCAGGAATTTGAGAAAGATAAGTTGGAAGAGAAAAATTGTGCTTTCACACAAGCTGGAGATAAGGTCAGCATTAAGTGGTTGATGGAAAAATGGATCTGCATCCGATTTGGAGTAGACTTCCATCATTGTAATTTACCCTTTCGATAGGAATTTTGAATGGTGATTTGACACCACTAGTTTAATCTTGTGAGGGAAGCTCGTTGAACCCCTCTTGTATAAATATTTGTATTATTGCAAAGTAGAGGTTGTTGTAGGCAGATGCATAGGTTGTAGGGAGAAAAACATAGAGAGTCGAGACTCAGTTGTAGCTCGGACTCGACTGTTGTAATTTGACGTTCTACCATTAATAGAAAATGACAGTTTTTCCTATTTTTTATTTCTTTGTAATGGGTGTTGTGTTATGAATGTCATTTACATGTTTGTAAATTGTAGATGAATGTTCAAATCATCTGCAGGGATAGAGATACACTTTTCTATCTAAGAGTGTGTTGGGTTAAGTATGGTTCTCTAGGCTAAGTGCAAGGAGTGCACAACATAGACAAGAAACTCTGTGATTCGACGCAAGGAGTGCGTGTTTGTACTCAGTGGAGTCAGAAAAGAAGTTTCCAGGAGGGCACACCAGGTTAATTCACAAACTCGGGGATAAATTTCAAAGTGGTTAAGTACCTTGGAAGGAAATATTGTGTTGGGAGAAGAACAATTCAGAGTTATTGAACACTATGAAATACTCTTTCAAGAGGGAATCAAGCTAGTGTGATCATGCACAAAAGAAACACGGTAGGAGGTATTGGAGAATCCCAGAATTGTTGAATATTTTGGTGAAGGAAGGCTTTGCAAGAAGTGCATCGACAAAGTAAAGGAGATGCCTTAAACGTTTCCCTAAGGATAAGCGAGAAGTCATTGAAGAACTGATCCAAGCACAAGGAGTGTGCCTAAGGTGTTGTAAGTTTACTTTACAAGTTCAGGAAGCAGAGTGAGACACTACTAGGAGGGAAAGAAGAAATCCACTGAAGGACGCAAAGGAACTGGGAACCTTGGAGGTTTTCAAGCCGAGCAAAGTCTCAAAAGAGCCCGTGTAGAACTCTACAAGGAGTGCAGGAGGAGTTTCAAGAACATTCTAAGTCTCGAAAGGATAATTTTCACTAAGTGTGAAAAAGAGTCAAGGACTTTCTTAAGTCCCAAAGACAGAGAAATCACCCATCGTCGAGGAGGAGATAGGTGGAAAAATATCGAGTTCAGGAGTGGAAACTTCAAAAAGTTTGCCAGAAGAAAACAAAGATCTTCACGAAGTCACGAAGAGAGATTTCATTCAATACCATTGGATCTAGGAGAGCACATGGCAGAGATCCATGCATTTTAGAGGAGGAACCCTTCGAAGAAAATTCAAAAGGAGAACACCCGAAGCGCTGGGTAGCAAAGTAATCCTAGCCATCCATTGGGATAGAATGCATGGCAAGGAATCAATACATCACTGATTTGCAAGTTGGGAAAGGAAGAGTTAGAAGAAGAAAGGAATGGTGAATTCCAAACTTGCAAATTTGATCACAGTCATTGATCGCGAGGAGAGTGTGAATCGTAGATCTAGTCCTGAAGAATTCACCGATTCAAAAATCGAGAAAGAGGGAGAAAGAAACACATAAAATTTAGTAAGTATGGGATCACGAAGGGATTTGGCCCATGGGCGTAAACAATGTTCACGTCAAGGAGGAATCATAGCATGAGGAACTAGCAGCATTGGCGTTAAGTTTGGAAAAATGCTAAGGAGAGGGTCTGTGGGTGACACATAACCTGTGCTGAGAAAGAAAAAGGGAATGTGTCAAATTAAAATGGTTCCATCAGGATCCCAACAAACCATTCGGTTCGGCGACTTGAACGATCCTAGACTGGGAGGTCAAGTAGCCCTTTGGAGGGAAGGGAGTTTGCACCACCAGTGTTCTTGATCTACAAGGAGATCTTCAATTTTAAGCTTCCAGAGCTCAAAATTTTGGCCATTGAAGTTTTTTATCTCTATTCTCGAGCTACTTTCCATTGTTTAAGAACAACTTTAAATATCTATGACTTATGTGTCTTATTGTACCTAGGGTTTAGATTCAAATCCAATTTTTTTAAACCAAGCTCTGATACCACATGTAAGTAAATTAAGCACTTCCATGCTAAACCTAACAGAAGAGAGGAACAAATATTTAAGATATAAATCAAATGACAAAGAAAAAAGACAACACATAGAGATTTTACCCTGGAAACCCAAACGAGAAAACCAAAATTCCTTGAGTGTATTGCTCTTTTATTGTCGTATTCATTTAGAATAAAAGGTTACATGCCTAACCTTGGTCCACACCTAAGACAAAATCAAAATCATCCCTTCTTTCTTTACACAAGGAAAACCCTGTAGCCAATTTGACTTACATCTACAGACCAAAGACCTCTATCATGAGTAATCTAAATATTAGCATTTACAACATTAAAACACGCCTTATTTATAGGCTTTAAAGTAGGAAAAACCATAAAGAATGGATCCCAAAAATGGTTATATATCCATGTAGATTATTGGCTACAAATACCACAAATCTTGGGATTCTGTTACAATTGACTACCAAGTTGGATTACCAGTCGACTACCAATTGAACTTCATTCACTCTTTAGTTAGTTGTAATGTGACCATTGTTGACCTCTTTTTAGTTGACCTCTTCAAATTTATTTCAATTAATTCAAATTCAACTTTTCCTAGTTGATCCACCTCGACCTTTGACTTTCGCTACAAAGAATATAACAACCCAACATTCAAGGCAAGGAAGGGAAAGTAATTCCATGACATGACATGGCAAGGAAAGGCATGGCATGGCATGGCATGGAAAGGAAAGTAATGGCATGGAAAGGAAAGACATGTCATGGCATGTAATTGCAAGTAAATGCATGGAAATGCATGGCATGGCAAGGAAAGGCATGACATGGCATGGAAAGTGAAGGAAAGGAGAGGCATGCCATATAAAGGAAAGACATGGCATGGCATGGCATCGAAAGGAAAGGAATGACAAGGCATGGTAAGGAAAGGCATGTAAAGGAAAGGAATGACATGGCATGGAAAGACAAGGCAGGGCATGGAATGGAAAGGAAAGGAATGTCATGACAGGGCATGGAAAGAAAAAACCACTTCATTGCATGGAAAGGAAATTTGTGATACAAAGTTAAGTCATTTGTCCCTAGAAAAAATGTTTTTTATTTCTTGGATGAGAAATGTTCATTTTTTTGTGATTCTTGTTTCATGGCAATCTACAATTTGATTTCAATTTTTCCTTGCATAATGTTATGGACAGATATATTTATTGTTGTATCCTTTAAAATGGGAAGCTACATGGAAATCCATACAAGGAGGGATTAGCCTATTTTAGATCATAATGTTGTTCTAGGGATTTGTAAATGTAACAACCTATATTTTTTCCTTCAAAGTTTAGAACTTTGATTTTTACTTATCTTTGTGATTCATTGCTTAGTATTTGTTGGGTTTAGTTAGAATCGTATAGACATTTGATATGTATACATCTAGATCTATTTATGTGTTGCGGGGTATTATTTTTATTGTTATATTTTTATGATGATGATAATTATGTGATTTGTTTAAACATGCAAATTGAAATGTGGAACTTAGGTATGTGGATACTAGTTCAAAATTATGTTGTGAATGTATAATAGATGTAAGACATTGTGTACATAAACATACATTTATTAATTGAACATTAATACAGATAAGGATCCTCATATGGAATTTGTAATGTATATGCATGGATTCGAGCTATGGAATATCGAAATGACTATAGTGTTGAGTTCATTTGTAATGTATTTGCAATATCGAAATGACTATGGTGTTGAGGTGACCAAGGCATGGTATGGCATGGCAAGGAAAGACATGGCATGGAAATGAAAGGCATGGTATGGCATGACAAGGAAAGACATGGCATGGCAAGTCAAGGCAAGGAAATGCATGGCATGGAAAGGAAATGTGTTAGCACCATGATTTTCATAGCTAGAGCTAGAGGTTTGTCCAAAGTTTTCAAAGTCATGACATGATCTTGGGAAAATCAAGGCATTCCTAGATGAGTCATAGGTTAGGGTGAATATCATGTCAAAATGTATTATGGTTCATCATCATCATCACCTTTCATGAGGTTAGAGAAGGAACAATAATGACACTCCATTTCATTGGTATAGTTGCAAACTTCAAAAGCATACTCGGTGTACAAGTTCCTTGCGCAAAGGATTTTGTTGCCTTCATTTGTTGTGTGTTGTGCAGAGGATTTTGCCGAGCAGAGGGTTTTGCCATGCAAGATATTTTGTTGTGCAGAGGATTTTGTTGTGTTGAGTATTTTTTCATGCAGAGGATTTTGTCACGCAAATGGTTTTGTTGCGCAAAGGGTTTAATTGCGCACATGCTACATGGAATGCTACATAAATGATTGGTTTAGTGGTAAACTTCAAGATAGCTGGAGAGGAATTTTGGAAATCCCCGAGAAGTTTCTGTCAAGGACAAACCAAATAATAAAACCCTCTCTCAGATTTGCACAAAGTGTCATATTTTGGTAGATTCAAATGAATATTTACAACCCATTTTTTCAGATTTGGTTTTTGTCATCATATTTGGGCGCGGATCCCAAGATATTGGAGAATATTTTTATAAAAATGAGAGGTTTTTCTCAAGAAAAGTTTCATTAACAAAAAATTCTCTCCTTTTTGAAAAATCAATTTTTATTTCGGAGATATGATGTCATCTTTAACCCATATTTTCTCAGTTTGTTGCGCAATTTGCTGCACTTTTGTTGTAAGTTACTGTTGTGTAGCAGACTTGTTGTGCAAGGGTGACAGAGTGTCCAACAGTGAAAATGATGACTCATAACAACCATATGGTTGAATTTTGATCATGATCAATGACTGCAAATAAAATTTCATTACGATTATGATTTGGCAAAGTCAGGTTTTCTATTTTTAGTAAATTCGTTCAAGTTATTGTTCTCTTTCAAAGAAACCAGATCCATGATTCTAGGAGGTAGTAGTTTGACCCTAACAACCAAGTGTGGCACTATTTTTATATATAATTTGATCATTTTGATGTAAACATGGGGACTCTTTTTTGGAAAAGAGGACTATTGCACTGCAGATCAAGACTTGTTTATTCCTTTGAAGTTAATGCAAAAGTTTCCTCTTTCTAAGATTTGAGATTCATCATGGTGTTTATGTTCAGTATGTGTTTCTTGTATATAATCTCCATGATTATGTTTTTCTGATAGCATTTTTTGAGAGTAAGTGGTAGGAATTCATCCATGTTTGATGCTCCTTTCACACTGATGATGCTTGTTATGTGTTAATGGTTACTTTTACATAATTCATCTTCATTTGATGCTTTGTTTAGTGATTAATCTTTGTGTCCTTTATTCTAAAGTTTCACTAGAGATTCATATATTGATTGATTCCTTTAGTGTAGTGGGATTTCTTCTCCTTTCCATCTCTCATTTCATATAATTTATTTTCTAAGCATACACCTATTTTTCCTCAGATTTGTAGAAAGAAACCAACATGTTGTTGACTGTAAAAACATTGAAATTCAGGCCTTGACTCCGTTGCCCAATGGTACCTTTTCCTTGTTTGTCCTACCAACCCTTTTAAAACAAAAAATAAACCTGTCCTATTGCAGAATCTTACCTATGTGCATTTATTGATGAAATATTTGAGTTATTACCAATCATTAGACATATGAGAGATCCCTCTCTGGTTGTATAGTTCAAAATATAATCTAAATTTGGTTGAAATAGTAACCTTGGGGTTTTCTTTGATACAACCCAAAGAAATTTCCGAGTGTTAACATTTTGGCACCGTTGTTGGGGACCGAAAGTTGCATTTTCCCTAGGATAAATGACAAAGTTCATATATGATTGTTGATGGTGGAAAACAGTTAGACACGAAGAGGTTGTAAATCATCCACCTGGTGACTCCATTTTCAGTTGTATCCAGATGTTAGAGAATTAATGGAGACTCCACTATCCGAAGGTTTTAAATCTTGAAGAAGGTACTAGTGAGTCCACTGGATTTGATGAAGAACTCATATTCTACTACAATTGTTTCAAGATATGCATGTTTCGACTTTTCACAGATTCATGGTTTCGCAAATCCTTTACCCAAGGATGAATATTTTTTAAGAAATGGTCTGAAATTTAGTGGAGATGATCTGAGTTTGGCTTTGAAGCATATATCAAATTTTTGCGACTTCACTGAGCTTCTTAGAGTCAAACATGAATATGTTTTCCTTAGACTGTTTTATGATTCGTTCCAAGGAAAGTGTAAATTTCGGGCTGAAGTTTTATCTGTTAGGTCTATTAGATCTATAACATATTTTTGGATTGTCTTGTTGGAAAAATGGATGGAAAAACTAGAGTTAGTAGCAAATCTTGTTTATGTTGAGTATTTAAAAGAATATTTTGACATGTTTGATGATGATCAAATCAAAGAGGCTTTCTCAAATTTTGTACCCATGTATTTGAAATCATGTAAATGTTCTTCTAAAGATAAGGCCATTTTCTTAGAAGATTTTGTTGAAAAAATTGAGAATGATCTTGAGGCCCTAGAGGGTCAAATTCAGCCCCAAGAATTTCACTATGAAAGCTTGTGTTTTGAATATCCTTTTCAACTGCCTTTAGATGTCAAGATTGAGAAATGTTTTGTGTCTGTAAATGAGTTTGAAAATCCACACATGAAGCAGTATGTGCAAGTAGAAGATACACAAGAACAGTCCATGCATGATAAAGAGATTGTAGACTTCTTTGGGAATCAATGAAACATCCATGATTGTTATGACCCTATAGATGAATATATGGAAGGATTCTTGAATTTAAATTCACAGCCATGCCTCCACTATGTGAAATAGAAGTATTATAAGATACTCTTGTCATCACATGTTCTGGGGTCAATTATGTTGAAGCACAATCAAGCAGTCAATTTATGTGAGAATATACTTGATTGGCTTTATTGGAAATATGAAATTACTTGATTGGCATTTTTTTCAAGTAGTTAGGGTAGGTAGGTGTGAATAATCTCAGCATGGCAAGCATTTCTTTCAGTGATTTTCTGTCTGGATTTTTCAGTTTGGGTTTGGTTCAGTTGTAGAATAAATTTGTGGTGGAACAATTCAGGTTTAGATTTCAGGGTGAATGGTTCCAGGTCGGCAAGAGAGCAGGTTACATGTTACAGTTGGAAAGTTAAGTTTGGGAGAATCCCAATAGATAAGCAAAGGGTCTATGAATTCTTTGCTACCTCACTGTGAGGATATCATCCCCGTTGGAGCTAGTTGTTAGCACCATGATTTCCATAGCTAGAGTTAGAGGTTTGTCCAAAGTTTTCAAAGTCATGACATGATCTTGGGAAAATCAAGGTATTCCTAGATGATTCATAGGTTAGGGTGACTATCATGTCAAAAGGTATTATGGTTCATCGTCATCTTTCATGAGGTTAGAGAAGGAACAATCATGACACTCCATGTCATTGGTATCGTTGCAAAATTCAAAATCATACTCTTTGTACAAGTTCGTTGTGCAAAGGCTTTTGTTTCTTTCATTTGTTGTGTGTTGCACAGAGGATTTCATCGCACAGAGGATTTTTCCACGCAGAGTATTTTTCCGTGTAGAGGGTTTTGCTGCTCAAGGGATTTTGTCACGTAAAGGATTTTGTTGTGTAAAGGATTTTTCCATGTAGAGGATTTTGTCGCGCACAGGCTACAGGGAACACTGCGTAAATAACTGGTTTAGTGGTCAACTTCAAGATCACTTTCTGACCAACTGGAAAAAAAAATTGAAAATCCCCGAGAGGTTTTTTTCAAGGACAAACCAAATAATAAAAAAGTATCTCAAATTTTCAAAAAGTGTCATATTTTGGTAGATTCAAATGAATCTTCACAACCCATTTTTTCTAGATTGTGTTTCTGTCATCATATTTGGGCACAGATCCCAAGATACTGGAGAGGATTTTTAGAACATTGAGAAAGGTTTTTATCTATAACATGTTCATTAACAAAAACCTCTCTATTTTGAAAAATAATTTTTTATTCGAGAGATATGATGTCATATTTAACCCCTATTTTATCAGTTTGTTGTGCAATTTGTTGTACTTTTGTTGTAGGTTACTATTGCATAGCAGACTTGTTGTGAAAGGGTGACAGAGTGTCCAACAATGAACACGATGACTCATCAAAACCATATGGTCAAATTTTGATCATGATCAATGATTGTAAAGAATATTTCGGTTACGATTATGATTTGGCAAAGTCAGGTTTTCTATTTTTAGTAAATACGTTGAAGTTATTGTTCTCTTTCAGAGAAACCAAATCCATGATTCTAAGAGGTAGTAGGTCAACCCTAACAACCAAGTGTGGCATTAGTTTTCTATATAAGTTGGTCATTTTGATGTAAACATGGGGTCTCTTTTTGGGAAAAGAGGACTATTGTACTGCATATCAAGACTTGCTTATTCCTTTGAAGTTAATGCAAAAGTTTCCTCTTTCTGAGATTTGAGATTCATCACGGTGTTTATGTTCAATATGTGTTTCTTTTATATCATCTCAATGATTTTTTTTCTGCTAGCATTGTCTGAGAGTAAGTGGTAGGAATTCATCCATGTTTGATTCTCCTTTCACACTAATGATGCTTGTTATGTGTTAATGGCCACTTTTATAGAATTTATATTCATTTGATGCTATGTTTAGTAATTAATATTTGTGTCCTTACTTCTAAAGATGCATTGGAGATTCATCCACTGATTGATGCCTTTAGTGTATTGGGATTTCTTCTCCTTTCCATCTCTCATTTCATATCATTTATTTGCTGAGCATAACACCTATTTTGACTCAGATATATAGAAAGAAACAAACATGTTGTTGACTATAAAACATTGAAATTCAGGCCTTGACTCCATTGCTCAATGGTACCTTTTCCTTGTTTTTCCTACCAACCCTTTTAAACAAAAAATAAACATGTCTTATTGCAGAATATGACCTCTGTGCATTTATTGATGAAATATTTGAGTTATTACTAGTCATTATACATATGAGATATCCCTCTCTGGTTGTGTAGGTTAGAATACAATCTAAATTTGATTGAAATAGTTACCTTGGGGTTTTCTTTGATACAACACAAACAAATTTCCGAGTGTTAACACAAGGCATGGAAAGGAAAGGCATGTCATGACAAGGCAATGCATGGCATGGAAATACAAGGCAAGGAAAGGGATGGAAAGGAAAGGGAATTCATGGCATGGCATGGAATGACATGGCATGGCATGGAATGACATGGCATGGCATGGCATGACATGGAAAGGCATGGCATTACAAGACAAGGAATGGCTTGGAAAGACATGGTTTTGCAAGGAAATGCATGGCATGGCAAAGAAATGTAATGAAATGCATGGCATGGCATGGCATGCAATGACAAGGAAATACATGGAATGGAAAGGAAAGGCATGGAAAGGCAAGGAAAGTAATGGAAAGGCATGGAATGGAAAGGAAATTCATGACATGGCATGGAATGTAAAGTGAAGGAAAGGAAAGGCATGGAATGGAAAGGAAATGAATGGATTGGAAGGGAAAGGCATAGATTGGAAAGACAAGGCAAGGCATGACATGGCATGCAATTGCAAGGAAAGGCATGGCATGACAAGGAAAATCAAGGAATGGCATGGCATGGAAAGGCATTGAAAGGAAAGGCCTGGAATGGAATGGAAAGGCATGGAATGGCATGGTATGGCATGACAAGGAAAGTCATGGCATGGAAAAGAAAGGAAAGGAAAGACATGGCAAGTCAAGGCAGTGCATGGCATGGAATAACAAGGAAAGACATGGAATGTCATGGAAAGACAAGGCAAGGAATGGAAATACATGGCATGGTGAGGAAACGCATGGTAAGTAATGGGATGGAAAGGAAGGAATGGCATGGAAAGGCAAGGAAAGGAAAGGGATGACATGAAATGGCATGGAAAGGAAAGGCATGGCATGGAAGAAAAATTTTAAGGCATGGAAAGGCATGACATGGAAATGCAAGGAATGGAAAAGCATGGAATTGCAAGGAAATCCATATCATGCAATGACATGGAAATGCATGGAATGGTAAGGTAAGTAAAGTCTTAGAAAGGAAAGGAATGACATGGAAGGGAAAGGAAATTCAAGGCATGGAATGGCATGGAAAGGAAATGCATGACATGGAAAGTCACGCCATGGCATGGAATGGAAAGGGAAGGAAAGACATGGAATGTGACATGGCATGGAAAGACAAGGAAAGGAATGGCATATTAAGGAAAGGAATGGCATGGCATGACATGGAATGACATGGCATAGTAAGGAAAGACAGTGAAAAGCATGGAATAGCATGGAATGACAAGGAAATGCATGGTATGGAATAGAAAGGAAAGGCAAGGCATGCCAAGGAAAGGAAAGGCATAGAAAGAGATGGCATGGAAAAGAAATGAATTCCATGGAAAGACATGGCATGGCATGGCATGACAACTGAAGGAAAGACACGACATAGCATGGAAAGGAAAGGCATGGCATGGCATGTAAATTCAAGGAAATGGATGGCATGGCATGGCATTGCAAGGAAAGGAAAGATAAGACAAGGAAAGGAAAGGAAAGGTAAGGGAACACAAGGCAAGGCAAAGACAAGAAAAGGATAGGCAAAAAAGGCAAGTAAATGCAAGGCAAGGAAAGGTTAGGAATTGATTACATACTTTTTTGTGGATGCCCCATCCAATTGGGGTCCTTTAGATTCATCCATGGAGTTGGATACCTTGGAATTCACACATGTGGAATGGTTTCATGCATGCGCATTCTTGTAGAGAACATTCCCTGTGCACACTTGGCATTTGAATTGGCTTGATGCCTATTTTTGGTGATTTTTCCCCTTCATGAGAATTATTTGGTGCACACTACTACAATTTTTAGATGAGGGAGAATTGCTTTGGATAAGCTAATGTCCACATGTTATAACATGGTCAATCATGGATTGAGGAGAGATATAACTAATTCATTATTAAAATACGTATTTGACTTGTAATGGAGTTATTTAGAAAATAATAATATTTTATTGTATAAGAGAAGAGACTCATTCTATAAAGAAGAGTTATCTCTCTCTATTGTAAACAATGGAGAGTTTGGGTATTTAGGAGATCTCCGCTTGGGATACATTGTAGAACATTTTGGAAATCTTAATGGATAATTTGATGTATATTTTCATTTCATGTGAGGCTTTAGTTTGCACTCATATTTTATATGTTGATTTTGTATTAAGAAACTCCTGTAACATGTTTTTATTTCCATTAGAATGAACCAAGCTTAGTTTTGGATAGAGTAATGTGAGGTTTCAACTCTCTTATTTCTATTTTGATTATGTTAGCCTACATGATTCTTATTATTGGTTCTTGGAGTCTTAACTAGGATGGGACTTCAATATTTTTTCAAATTTAGGTCCTTGAGAACCATTAATTGTGTATGAATTTAGCACTTACCAATGTTTTCCACCATAAGAGATTTGTTAATGCATAACGCAAGTATTTATAATCACTTTAGAAAAAATGAAATATTCTTACTTAAATATAATTCCTTGACACTTTAAAAATTAATTAATCAAACTAAATAAATTCATACATTCATACACATAAAATTCATACACTTTGAAATTCATATAGTCATCAACATAGAATGAAGAAACAATTAGATTCATAAAAAAAATGTGCCATGAAATGTGTGTGTGTGTGTATGTATGTATTCAAAATCGTCTAAATTGTACATTTTTTACAAAATGACAAGTCGTGCACAATACACAAAACAACAACAAGTGCCCTAACATTAAAAAACAACCATATGGTTGCATAGATACAAAATTGTAGTTATTGGTCACTCATTGACCACTTCCACCCTCGCCACCCTCATGATCATACTGGTAATTGATATTTCTTATCTTTATTGGAGAAGAAATTCAAGTGGTTTTGCACCTAGATGTGGTTCCTTGATTTAGAGAGAACACAAAGAAAAAAATTTGTTATAAGTTTTTCTCCACAATGAATTAAATGACTTACAAAATGATATTTTGTAATTCAACATAAGACAACTCATCGTATAGGGTACTGAAAATTTTGACGGTGTTACCCTACTCCATGGCCCTAATATCTCAGCAGCGCCACCCTGTGTCAGTTACAAGGATCAAATCGTGAAATTTTAAAAAAATATGCATAAACACAATTCCATTCATGATACATAAAAATTGATCATGAACACACTATCTCACTGTGAATATCTTGAGCATTGATGGAGAGTCATTGGTAGGTGGAGAAATTGGTTGTACAACCTACTCTAAGGAAACATCTACTCTAGAAGTCTTGGTGGATGGCGCATATGGAAATGGTGGTGGGGGTGGGTGGCATATAGTTGCATCCACTATGAATGGATGTGATGGAAGAGATGGCATAGATGGGTGGCCTGCAAGTACGTCCATTAAGGGTGAAACAAATAAGAAATATACTTGAGGTGGGTGGAGGTGAACCCCCACGGGGTGTACAAATGATGGAATAACACCTAGCCTAGAAATAGGTAACCCAAAATCAATGGTCAGCTTCCCAGGGACTAAACTAGTATTGTAACTAGAAAAAATATCAACATCCTAAATGTAAGTTTTAAACCTGTGAAGTAAAGAAATGCATATATATTCTTAAGAAAAACAGAATTTAATCAATGTCTCATACATAGAGTACAAAGAGATTTTATACCAGAAACCCTCAACCGAGACAACCTTTCTTATATTCATTATTCGAATTTCACCATTCACCATACAATATATACAATGTTTTTAGGTATTCTGTAGATACCAAAACCCTAATCCCTTGTTGTCGAACCTGGCGCGCCCACACACACACATGCAAAGAATATAACAAATACCCAACATTCTCCCACTTGTTGTTTTCTTTGCATCCAGGGGTCCAAGGGATTATGTAGTCAACAATCCAGGGCAACAATGCCCATTGTTACTCTACACCAGGAGAACTTTTCTATGCTCACTGAATTTGTCAATGAATCTACAACATTCTTCAAAGTGTCAACCTTTTCCAACAACACCTTCTTTTCCTCAACCATGTCTCTCACAAAGTGATACTGAACATCAATATGCTTTGTCTTCGAATGATAAGATGGTTTCTTTGCTAGGAAGATTGCACTCTAACTGTCACAATCTAATCTCACTGCTTGTTGTACCAACCTAATACCTAAACACAATATTTGGAACCATACTACTTCCTTTCTTGCATGAGTGGCTGCCTTGTATTTAGCTTCTGTAGTTGAGGGTGCCACTACATCCTGTCTTTTTCTCATCCAACTGATTGATACTCCAAATAGGTTAAACACATACCCACTTGTAGATCTTTTGTGATCTAGATCTCCAGCCCAATCTGCATCAAAAAATCCATGTATGTCCACCACTATGTCCAATCTTGGTCTTCCTTGGTAGCACAATCCATAACTAGTAGTGCCACGAAGATACCTAAACACCCTCTTTACTGTTGTCTAATGCTGCTTCCCTAGTTTTGACATATACCTGCTCAAAACTCCCACTGCATGTGCAATGTCCAGTCTAGTACAGACCATTGCATACATCAAATTGCCAACTGCACTGGCATGCAGAACATGGGACATGTCCTCTTCTTTGTCTTGTGTCTTGGGACACTGATCTGCAGATAACTTTACACCTATACGAATATGAACCTTGACCGGTTTACTTCCATTTATATTAAACCTTTGCAATATCATCTCAACATATTTTCTATGATTCAACCAGAGTTTCCTATTTGCACGATCTCTTTTAATCTCCATTCCCAGAATGAAGTTAGCAGCACCGAGATCCTTCATGTCAAATTTGGAGGATAGTTGTGATTTCACCTCCTTGATAACATCCATGTTATTTCCTACCAACAACATGTCATCAACATACAACACTACATAAATGAAGTGATTACCAACCTGCTTGGAATATACATAGTGATCAGCCTTTCTTCTTACAACTCCCAATCCAAGGATGTATGTTTCAAACTTTTGGTACCACATCCTAGGTGATTGATTTAGCCCATATAGTGACTTCTTTAGCTTACATACTAGCTCTTTTCCCTTCACTACAAAGCCTTCTGGATGCTTCATGTAGATTTCTTCTTCCAGATCCCCATGTAGGAATGTTGTCTTCACATCCATCTGTTCCACTTCAAGATCAAAACCAACAACAATAGATAAAAAAAATCTAATAGAAGTTAACTTAGCGACAGGAGAAAAAATCTCACCAAATTCAATTCCCTCTACCTAGGAATAACCTTTTTCTACTAACCAAGCTTTGTATTTCTCCACTTTACCTTGTGCATTAAACTTCTTCTTAAACAACCATTTGCTACCAATAGATTTTCTTCCAGCTGGCAACTCAACTATATCCCATGCCTCATTCTTATCCAAGGTATCCATTTCTTCAACCATGGCCTTCTTCCAGAGTTTACTGTACTCTGAATTCACTGCTTCCCTGACAATGTTGGGATCATCATAAGTATTATATAAAGAAAAATTGGAATGGAAATCAGGTGGACTATACCTTTTTGGTTTCCTTTTATTTCTCACTGATCTCCTCAATACTGAGGTATGAGGTTCTTCTTCTTCTTCTTCTTCTTCTACTTCATCTTCTTTAGATGATTCAGATTTTGCATCATCCAACTCAAGCTCTATGTTCTCAGGTTCATCTTGCGTTGGTAGGAATTCCTGTTTGGACACATCTTTTACCTCTCCGAAAACACCATCTCGACTATAAACAATATTCTTGGTTTCTAGGTTCTAAATCTTATAACCTTTCATACCATCTTTATAACGAATAAAGATACACTTTTCATCCTTTTATCCAGCTTACTCCTATTTTCCTTTGGAACATGTACATAAGCATCAAAACCAAACACTCTAAGATGTTGAAGAGAGGGTTTATTTGCAGACCATACCTTGTGTGGAGTTTTATCATCCAACACTGGTGAAGGTGATCGATTGACCAGGTAACATGTTGTATCCACTGCCTCTGCCCAAAATTATTGTCCTAACCCAACACCATTGAGCATGCTCCTTGCTTTTTCCATTAGTGTCTTGTTCATTCTTTCTGCAACTCCATTTTGTTGAGGAGTGTATGGAGTATTCTTCTTCCTTGCTATACCACACTTCTTACATAATTTTTCGAATTAATTTTCGTAGAATTCTCCACCATTATCCGTTCTCAATACCTTTATTTTCTTCTCTGTCTGATTTTCTACCAGAGCCTTAAACTCCTTAAATTTATCAAATACCTCATATTTATTTCTAAGAAAAAAAATCCATGTGTTCCTTGAAAAATAATCTATGAATGAAACATAATACATATATTTACCTAGGGATGGAACATGAACAGGTCCAAACACATCATTGTGTATCAACTCTAAGATCCTCTTTGCTCTTGTAGCATCATATGGGAATCTTACTCGATTTTGTTTACCATATATGAAATGTTCACAGAAATCAAAATCCAAAGCGCAATTAGACATACCTTCAACCATGCCTTTACCGTGGAGTGTTCGAAGGCCCTTTTCTCCAATATGACCCAGTATTTGATGCCACAACATGGTCTTCCTTTCAGGGAAAATATTGGTCTTGTCTTCTTTATTTTTCTGCTAAGGGACAATAGAATTGTTACATCCATTAGTATAAGTGCTTCCCAACAGCTTTTATAGAGTTCCACACCAAACTCCCCTCATCAACACTATTGCCCCTCATACCATCTTGCAAGTGTTCTTTCCAAATACAGTATCCACTCCTACATCATCCAAATTGCTTATGGATATTAGGCTCCTGGAAAGTTTTGGAATGTGCATAACCCCAAGGAGTGTTCTAATCCTTCCATATTTTAGAAACAACTTAACCGTTCCACGTCCCAAGATTTTTGTTGTCGAGTCATCTCCTAGGAATACATCACCACCATCATATTTTTCATATTCATAAAACCACTCCCTGTGAGGAGTAATATTGTATGATGCACATGAGTTGATCAACCATACATCGCGATCTGCATGCGTACTTGTAGATGCTAGGTAAATATCACCTCCTTCTTCAGTGGACGTTTTCACCTCTATGGAAGAGGTACTATCAAATCCCTTTGGTTTTTCAACCTTCTTAGACTTGCAATCTTTCTTATAATGCCCTGTTTTACCACAGTTCCATCATTTCCTCAAAGATTTTCTTGGAGACTTAGATATACCTATATATTTAGATCTTCCCCATGAAGGCTTACCAAGATTCATGTCTTGGGTACAACCTCTTACAAATAAATCATCTGTTTTATGACCATCCATGCTTTTCATCCTCATCTCTTCAGATAACAAGGATGAAACTACATCCTCATACTTCAATGTAGATTGAGTGGTACTACCAATTGCTACAACCAGATTTTCCCAATGTTATAACCCTAATGTGCACCAGACATGCTTACCTAGCATTAGGCCATCTCAGATTCCTTCTTTGCCAAAGCACTGTTAAACAACTCTTCTTAAAAACCTCTTTTATAAAGGCCCACATGCCCTACTCCATTAATGAACGCGTGTACATGCTAGCTAGCCCAAAACAACCCGCGTGTAACTACAAAAGCATGAAAAAAGGAAAGTTGCCGACAGAACACACAACTTTGGGTAAGTTAACTAAACCTTCCAGCAATGCATGGACAAGGGTTCGTCCAAATACCTAGCTTCTTCTAGCCTATAAAAGAAGGGTTAGGGGTCCCATTTGGAGGAGGAGAATCATAGTAAAGAAACTATACCCATTTGCACATTCCCTTTGTCCCAACTCTTTATCCATCCTTATGCAAGAAGAGATACAAAGAAAAGAAGTTGGAGAACAGTTGAAGAGGAGCCCAGGACTAGGTTCGCGGAGCAATGGCCAGCATCGACATTATAAGTTGATTTATTAAAGTTGGTAATAAAGAAGTATTTTTCCCGTCCTGCCATATGAGGTGTTCATAGTTTATTGCATACATGTTTGAATCTCTAACCCATTAATATTTAGATCAAATGCATGTAGAGTTTGTTGTGTATCTTGTCTGAATGTAGGCCAGCCATAGAGGAGAGATACAATCAAGGAGCAATCAAGTGTGAAGAAGGATCAATATCAAACGTCTGAAATAAGGTACGCTCACTTAACTATGTATTTGCTTAGTACTAATGGGGATTAGGTCTGCGACGACTATAGAAAATAGGATTCTTTAGGTCTTTTTTGTATGCATAATTTAACCCTAGATGCTTGTCTGTAGAGGGATTTCCCACTCACAATAGAATTGGCGACCATACTGGGGACATCTCTAGGATTCCCGGGGATATTTTTGGGTATTTTTAAGAACTGGTTTCATTTTCTTGTTTTTAAAGTTTCTTCAAAAGTCTGAGCTAACAGAGATTCTGGTCTTCCATACCAGTTATCTCTGTTTCTTTGCTTGACTGTAAATTTTTTTTCAAGACCCATAGAGGTACATGCTACCTGTATAAGGTCTGTACGTGTGTACCCATGCCCTACATTCTCACAGCCCGCATGTACACACTAGCTGAGGAAGTGACAGTCGCATGTATGATTCCAAAAAATTTCTTTTAAAGAGGCAGTCATCCTCTCCCCTATCAGAATTTTTCCTTCTCAGGGGTTTTCTGGAACTCTTTCTAGTCTTTGTTGTTTTCATTCGATAGTTTAGGTTTCACCTCGAATTGGTTTGTTCTATTAATTTTTCCTTGAGTTGGTTTCATTTTTCTGTTAAAGTAGGTATCTAAGTCTTCAAGAGATCTTGGTTCTCAGTATCAGTGGTCTCTGCCTAGGATAGATTGTTTTTCTTTTTGCCTAAGAGTTTCAGAGATACACATGGCCTATATAAGGCCAGCACACGTGTACACGCTCTCTGACGTTACAAAGCTCGTGTGCACACGCTTGGTGTTGAATTGTCAGTGGTGTGCTTGTGGAGGAAATTTTTGTTGAAGGTGGGGCAGTCATCCTTTCCTTTGATAAGAGTTATACCTCTTAGGTTTTTGGATCTCTTTCATAGTAGTCAGTGACTTAGGTTTGTTCACAGCAATAGCTTTCTTTTTCAGTTAGAATTTTTCCTCAAAATTTTCTTTTATAGGGTTTTTAGACAAGTGTGAAAGTCCAATTTTAAGTTGCTTGTGTGTGATTTTTAAAGTAACTCTTTGCGATCTGCGCTTAGGCTAGAAGTTTTTCTTGGTTTTGACTTGTTGAAATTTTTCCTTTTTGCTTTGTCAACATTCAAATAAAAAATAAAAAATAAACTTTTATTTCTTTGATTGATTGAAAAGTGTTGTTTTGCATTAGTAACCAGGGAAAAGTATTTTCTTTCATAAGTTATTGACAATTTACTTAGATCATAAGTAGCTCGTAGTCAAGTGAAATCCTTCTTTGAGTGTGTTGTTCAAAGATCTTAGAAAAAAAATATAAGTTTGAAAAGTTGTTTAAGAGTTAAGTAAGGTAAAGGTTTTTGTTTCCAGCGTTCTGTTTATTTTGCTTTCGTCTTTCAAACATCACTAGTTTCACTTTCATAACCATTGACTTAAGACAAGCCATAAAAATTAACGCTAAATCTAAAATTCATTAGACTTTTTATGTTTGTAGGGTCAACCAACTAGTTTAGGGTTAGGGCCTTGAATTAGGTTGGAGAGGAACTCTTCAAGGCCATTAAAATCAAACATTGGAGTCTAAGTTAAGGAGGGTCAAAGTCCAGTATCGTGAAAGTTATCCAAGACCCACCTCTAACACAAGGGATAAACACGAGGTCACATGTGGGAAGGTAGCGGAGATAACCCCTCCAAAGTTGGACCAATCGTAGTGGAGAACACATATAGAGGGATTGTCTTGGGATTCCATCGACTGCATTTGCCACAGAGCTTCATGGGCCTCGAATCCATTCGAGGTCCTCAATTGTCTTCTAGACCACTTGATTTTGATACCCTTGACAGGTTTTGAGCTCGATACCCTGCTCATTGTGGTCTACCCGACTTTCGACTGTACCCGCCTGGTGACTGTTCGCGCGCTGGCAACCTAGTTGCCTATCTTTTTAGGGACATACACAGGTGATTGCGGGGGTATACCACAGTACCTACGATAGACATCGGGCCATGCTTTGCAGATTATACCCGGAGGGTGCTTCCGTGTTCGAGTTGCACTTGCACCGGTAAGTTTCTCTAGTGTTGGTTGTTGTAACTATTCTTCCAATTAGTTTAGTGTTTGCTTGTTTTATATTGTAGGGACTTTGTAGTGTGTGTTGTTTTTTGAACGAGTAGATAGCCCTAGAGTGTCTTTGATCTTCTCACACAGTGGAGGATCAAGAGCTCCACCAGTCATGAAGGCTTCTTGGCCTATCACCGGTTACACTGTAGCCACCCCCGCCACCACTAAGGCAAAATATAGACCAACAAGGGTCTTTTGAAGCGACCGGGTCACAAGAAATTGTGCCTGACCAACATCCGGAGGAATCGACCATTTTAGACCTTGGAGGGAAATATTTTGCTCTAGTTGAAACATCAACCACTGATCTTTTGTCACCCATCATCATACCGATTCATCCTTACGAGTGCCAGACAGTGTTGCACATAGCAATGGAAACAAATGTTGTTACTCCTTCTGGGAATTCTTCAATTCCCACTACAGTTGTCACCACAGGAGAGTTTCCACCTCCTAACCCACCATCACTGGTCCGAGCCACCATGGTCTCGACCACCTCTACCTCGCAGAGTGGTATGATCCCATCTATGGCGGCAGCCACAACCCCTTTCCCACCAAGTGCGACAGGCCCTCCATTCTCATACGGGATGCCTAGCTCAGGTACAAGTTCGGTACTTTCCTACTCCACTTCACAGACTTTAGGTCTGGGGGCAAGGAGCTCTAACACTCCTTTGCAAGGCCACATGGGGGGAACTTCTGCTCCTTTTAACACTTTCCCTTATGGGGGAGTTCATATACCTCCTTCATCCCCTTCGCTAGGTGGCACGCACCAGCCATCCACCGGGCCACCTGTACACCATAGTTTATTTGGAGCGGGGAGTCAAGGACAACCTTTGCATAATATGTCGGTAGGTTCAACACCGTTTTCTTTGTTTGGTGCATTTGGTAACAACGAATTCTCATTAGCTACATTCCTGACTGGGGGCAACCTCGGTTTCAAACAACCTATTCCTATGCAGGGTACTATTCCTGTACAGGGGGAAAACCCAGGAACTTCTTCTGCATCAGAGCCTTGGAATTCTTGGCAGGGATCTGTTCCTTCATCAAGAATGTCGATTTGGGGCAATTCTTTCCATAGTCAATGTAACCCCAGACAAGCTACTATACCTATCCCCACGGGATCGGCATGGGGCAACCCTTCCCAAAGTCCTCTGAATGTAATGCATGCCCATCCATCTACGTCCTATTTTGGGAATCAATCGATGATGTCTCCTCACACGCAAAATCCATACACTAGCCATGGCCATGGTTTTTACCAGAACCTAGGCCAGCAGCCAAACTTTTCTTGGCAACCTGGTGCCAATCAAACTCCTAGCCCCTTTTTCCCAGGTTATCACCAACAACCCAAACTACCTTTCTTGGCAACCTTGCATTTTCCAGACTTGACAAGGTTGTTGAATGACCCTATCTATCATGATCCACGTTCGCCTCCTATGCAGACGAAGTTGCCTTCGGACATACCAAAGTTCGAATCCAAGCCTAACAAAGATTCAGGTGATCATGTGACTACCTTCCACCTTTGGTGCTCATCTAACTCATTGAAAGATGACTCCGTATAGTTGCGATTGTTTGAATGTACTCTCATTGGGAGTGTCATGAAATGGTACATTGAGCTCAATCACTCAAGATACTCTTCCTTCGGCGAATTGGCAATGGCCTTCCTAAACCATTTCCAATTACCTATGAGATACGACGCTGGCACATAATTGCTGGCCAATTTTTCACAGACAAAAGCGGACCATATCTCTGATCACATCTGAGAATGGAGATGCTGAAAGAGTTTAATTAAGGTACCAGTCCCACTAGCATTCCTGCTCGAGTGGTTCCTTAAGTATTTGGTCCAGCAGTTATCCAAAGATGTTGCGACTTCAGGAGTGTTTTCCGAAGAAGGCGCCATCATGAGAGATCAACAGCTTGAGCTCATCTATTCTCAGTCCGGTTTATTATACGAGATCTTTCCAGATGTGCCACACTCAATACTTGATAAAACCAAATAGAGAGTTGGACCACATGCCGATGGTATTGTTGGTTTAGCACAAACAAAGCCCGCTGAGAAACTGACAAAGCAATTGCAACAATTGTCTATACAACACACAGCGGCCAGCCAAACTACTATTTTGGCTGCTCCCCCTACTAAAATATCATATGTACACATAGTTCAATCGACAAATCCAAAGGCCACCCAGCAGCTTGAAGGAAAGAAAAAACAACGAAAGAAGGGTAAGGGGGATAAGAAACCCACTGATAATGTTGGTGGGGGCAACACTAAGAAACAGAAGGCGAGGTATCCATGCAACCTGTGCGTGGAAGACCACCCAACCCACCTATGTCCCCGACTTGCAGAGGCCCAAAAGTTTGTGACACAGCAATATCCTGCTGTGTTAACCAATCCATTTCAACATGGACAAAACCTAACCCAAGCCTCTACAAGCGTAGAAAGGGGAAGTCAATGACACTCTCTGTCTTCAAACAATCCCGCATCCGTGAATGTATATATGATGAAGGGTGATGGTTTCATATCCACCAGATCTCATGACTACAGTAAACCAAGCACTTCTAAGAAGGGAAAAGAAGTCAAACTCCCATCTCTTCCTCTACAGATTGAGAAGACTTTGGGTGAAACAATGACATGCATCCCAAAAGACGCGTTCAAAAAATCTTTTCACAACCCAAACGCAAAGGCCACCTAGAACTATTCTGTGGTGGAAGATTTGTCTCAAACCCCTTGTGCGATGTTTTCTTTGGAGGTCCTCCAAAGCTTCCCTTCCCAGAGGAAAGCTTTGTTAACTTCTCTAGGATCTACCGAGACTTGTAATCCAGGTACCATCATGCTAGATACAACTGACTTAAAACCTCGTCTGCCTTACCACGTAGCATTTCAGATAGTAGTGGCTCACCCCACAAAAACTTTTACTCGAAATATTTTTCGTACGGTGGTTGATGAGGGTGCATCGACATGCGTTATGTCATTGGCATGTTGGAAGGCCATTGGCCAACCTGTTTTGTCTCCATTGCCTACTCTTTTCACTGCTTTCGACGGTCGTTCATTTCGACCACATGGTATCATTCCCTCTTTTCCCATGCAATTGGGAGGGAAGACTGTGTGCGTTGAGGTAGAGGTAGTTGACGCGTCCCTCGACTACAATATTTTGTTAGGAAGGAGTTGGACTTATTCCATGCAAGCAGTGGTTGCTACAGTTTTCCGGGTCTTGTTGTTTCCACACGAGGACCGGATTGTGACCATTGATCAATTGTCTTTCTCCAAATCTGACCCTTCATTGGGGGTGTCCGCGGTCTTGATGATTGATAATCCTCAACCAGGTGTAGTCAATGTAGGGGTTGGTTTGTGCCCATCTTTGATGGGTACCTTCAACTACACGCCCTCTCAAGGCGATGTCAAGTTCATATCCGACCACCATAAGGTTGAGATTTTCCAAGTTTCGTCATTTCTCACGACTTATTTCACCGATCTATGGATACTTCCTTCCCCATCAACCACGATGGAGGGAACAAGGCATTCAGGCATATCCATGCCCTTGCTCGCAGCTGAAGTAGCGTACTCTTTAGTCCAGCAAGCTTCAACCAACCCAGATCTAACTCCTGCACAAGAGTTCGATCCACTTTTGGAGCCTATTTGGGCTTAAGTTTCTCTCACTAACACCGATTCGTTAGACTTAGTCTTGCCCTTTGACGAATAGTAATTGAAGCAATGACTAGTCCAGACAAACCCTGGGATGATCTTCATCACATATCATTCTTTCTCCCAGAGTTAAGCAGAATCGAGGCCGGAGAATTCACCTTGACTATGACTGGAGATAGGTTGTGTCCTATTAATCCCTTAGCTACGCATGAGGTCTATGCTAAGGGTAATATGGAAACCATCGCTGAAACCATACCGATCAATATCTCTAGAACCCTTGGCATCGTGGACAATGTTTTCGTTGGAGCTGACTGCTCCCCCGGAGAGATTCAAATCTACACAGATCTATTTAAATAATTTTGCGACGTTTTTTCCTGGTCTTACGAGGAGATGCCAAGCATCGATCCAAAAATAGTCAAACATGAAATCAAAACTTATCCAGATGCCAAGCCTGTCCGGCAGAAGCTTCATCTAGTTAACCCCAGGAAAGAAACAACCATTATGGTTGAAGTTGAGAAACTACTAAAAGCCATTTTTATCTATCCTATCCATTTGACCCAATGGGTGTCAAACCCCGTGCTGGTGAATAAAAAACAAGGCACAATTTGTGTATGTACATACTTCCATGATTTGAACAAGGCATGTCCCAAAGATAATTTTCCCACACTATTCATCGACCAGATAATTAATGAATGTGCGGGTTGCGAGGCCTTCTCTTTCATGGACGGTTTTTTGGGATATAACCAAATACAAATCAAACCCGAAGACCAACACAAAATGACATTCATCTGTCCCTGGGGTACATTCGTGTATCGTAAGATGCCTTTTGGTCTCAAAAATGCTGGAGCAACCTTTCAATGGGCCATGTCTTTTTCTTTCCATGACCTCAAGCATATAGTCGAGGCCTATTTAGATGATTTATCATCTCGATCTCACAAGAGAACGAATCATCCAACACACCTCCGACTTATCTTTGAGCGTTGTTACTATTTCTAAATTTTCTTGAATCCAAACAAGTACAGCTTTTGCGTAACATCAGGATGTTTGTTAGGTTTCATAGTGTCAACAACAGGGATCATGGTTGATCCTCTCAAGGTTGAGGCAATAATTCAGTTGCCCCCCCCATGCACAATCCTTCAACTTCAGAGTCTACAGGGCAAGGAAATTTTTTTAAGAAGATTCATCGCCAACTATGCCGAGATCACCAAGGGATTTACGCACTTACTGAAGAAAGACATTCCTTTTTATTGGGATGATGTCACTCAACGCTCTTTCGTGGCGTTGAAACATGCCCTCACAACTTCCCCTTTGCTCCGACCACCTAATTATAACAAGGATTTCTTATTATATCTGGCTACAGCAGAGTCTACCATTGGCATGGTCTTAGTTCAGGAAGATGACTTTTTCTCAGAATATGTGATCTATTCCCTGAGTCGAGGCCTCGTAGGACTGGAACTCAATTATTCTCATATCTAAAAACTTGCGTTGGCAGCAGTCGATGTTGTTCAATGGTTCCGTCATTATGTTCTATTTCACAAGACCACAGTCATTGTTGTCATGAATCCATTCCAGTATACGTTGACATGACGGGTAATAGGCGGAAAGATCAGTAAATGGATAGTCATCCTCCAAGAGTTTGACATAGATTTAGTTTGAGTGAAATCCAAAAAGTCACTGGTCTTTGCATAACTTATTTTGGAACTTCCGGTTGAGTCAGGTGATTTTGTGCCCGAAGAATTGCCTATCAGAGAAGATATGTTTTTGATCACATCTTTGGATCCCTGGTACGGAGATATACTTATCTATCTCTAGACTTTGAAGTGCCCCGCATCTGCTTATTGTGATGAGCGTTGTCATATACGCCATTAGGCTAAGGATTATCTCATACTCGATGATACATTGTATCAGAGAGGTGTAGACTGCATCTTGCACCGATGTCTCACTCACGAAGAACTAGTTATCGTGCTTAACGATTTCCATACCGGAGCTTGTGGCAGTCATTTTTCTGGGTTGGCAACAGCCCAAAAGATTCTACGAGCAGGTTACTTCTGGCCGAAACTAATCAAAGATTGTATCGAATCGTTCAAGAATTGCCACCCATGCCAGATCTTCTCTCGAAAGATGAGGGCACATCCCGCTCCTATGTTTCTTGTCATCACAGTTGGTCCCTTCACCAAGTGGGGAATTGATTACACTACATGCAACCCTCCTTCAGTGAGGGGGCACCATTACATCATCGTAGCCGTAGACTACTTCACGAAGTGGGTCGAAGCTATGCCAACATTTAAAGATGATGGGGAGACTGCAACTCTCTTTTTATTCAACCAGATAATAGCAAGGTTCGACATCCCAAGGGAGATTATCACTGACCATGGAAGTCACTTTCAGAACCAGATGATGATCGAATTAACATCAAATCTTGGGTTACGGCAAGAAAATTCATCACCCTACTACCCCCAAGAAAATGGTCAGTTGGAAGCTGTAAATAAATCTCTTAAGACCATCCTACAACGAATGATCAACTCAGCCAAGTCAAATTGGCATTTGATGTTATACTCATCATTATGGGATTACTGAACATTTGTTAAGACTGCAACCAGTTTCTCACCTTTTCAACTCGTTTACTGGCTGGAAGCAGTCTTGCCTATTGAATGTTAGATCCCATCCCTAAAGTTGGTAGTACAATTATTGCCAGACACTTCTCCACTTGAAGAGAGGTTATTATACCTGGAGCAGCTCAATGAGCAGTGTCGTGATGTGGCCGTGGCCAACGAGGCTCACAAACATAAAGTCAAGTGTCAGTATGATAGGTCCGTTCATCCTCGGATTTTCACTGAAGGTGACCTTGTCCTGGTCTACGACCAAGATAAGGACCCCCTGGGGGAAGGAAAATTCAAACCCATGTGGTTCGTACCTTTCATCATAAAGGAGGTTCTAAAAAAAGACACTTATCGTCTTGTTGATTTTGAAGGGAATGCTTTGGCAGAGCCTAGAAATGGACTCTACCTCAAGAAGTATTACTCATAGGCAGGTCACCATGGGTAACTTTTTGTAACATATGTATAGTCTTTGTACTATTACTTTCTAGTTTTTTTTTTTAGTGTTATGGACGTGTCGTTTTGATGTATCTTTATTCACTGTGGCAGATGTCAAGTGAGCCCGAGGTGTTCATTGGGTATGCAGACGTTGCTAGCCAGCACACTCGGAGGCTTTCCTCCGCAACTTGGGTAATTTTTACACCTCGAGGCTAGTTATTATCTTCCGGAGGCATATGCTTAGGTGACACCACAAACAATGTCGCCAAGTACAATGCAGTTATTGAGTTGCTTCGTGACGCTCTATCATTTGGTATCTCTCATCTCCGGGTATATCTTGACGCTCAGTCGGTTGTGTCTCAGTTAAATAGAGTCTATCGTGTTCATGATCCGACTTTACACCGTCGATTCCTTTGGGTACGTCTCTTAGAACGAAACATTGATTATATTACATATTTTCATGTTCCTATGAGATTAAATCAAATTACAGATACTCTAGCTAATCAAATTTTAGATTGGCATCTTTCACACATATGAAAAGACATACACATAAACATGTAAATACATTTTTTGCAAAAATGATCCATAAGCCACAAAAAGACATAAAATTCCATATATAACATCATAGTCACTAGAGTACATAAGTGGACGGAAGCGCCTCAAAAATATGACCAATAACGAGTCACGCGGCTTATGCCTTCAAAAAATATATATAAGTAGTGCTCTCAGCACATGAAAATTCTAACTAAGGTTAGGGCCTGTGGGCTCTGTTGTACTGATCTACAGTGTTTTCCAAACACCGAAACAATCAGACTCGCATTTGTGGTTCCCCCACTACATGAGGCTGCATATATGGTGGTAGGTCCTCAATATATGCCATAGGGACCATGCGAGTGAGCGCAGTAAATTTTCGCTCGACTCCTCTCAACACTCTCTCAACCTCCCCGGCTGGAAGATTTCATGTTGTTGTTGGTCCCCCTGCGGTGGCAGGTGCAGCCCCTGGCCAAGGACGATGCATGTTCCTTGCATAGTCAGCAGGTCGCACTGGTCCCACATATGCACACAACAAACACATATCCATCAAATACTCTGGTATAAAAAAAATGATGTATAACAAAAACAACATAAAAATTACATATGTTTAACAAAAAAAATGAATGATGGAAACTTACCCATCTCTCCTCGCTCCTCCCCAGGAGGTACTGGTATCTTAGGATCTCTCGAAAAATCAATCCCAACATCAGGATAATCCTCGATGATTGGGATCTGTAGCGACAACCACACGAAAAAATTATCATCGAAGAACTCATTGGTCCTTCCACCACCTCGTTGTGGCAGTAACACTATCCGTCTACACATAGTAGGAAGAGAGGCCCGATGTCCTCATAACACTACTCGAGGACTAAAGCTTAGAACTCTCTCAAATAAGAAAGAGCATAGAACAGTCTCGAACCCGAAGTTCCTCTATGTCTGCAATCGACAATATTTCAACTACCTCTTCAAACACTCTAACAATCTTGTGCTCCAATCAAATATTTGTGCATTTAAGCACTGGACTGCATAGTTCATCTGTGCACGAGATGCCTGATGTAGAGCCGCAGAACTAGTGATTCTCCCAATAAGAAACACTATCGCCTGTAGCGATAAGTCAGTAATCTTGCTTATGGGCACCTGTGAGCTCAAGCGGTCTGTACTAGCCTCATAGTAAAGACCTATCAATTCCGCTATGTTATGCGGCCCTGAAGGAAAAGTCTGGAAGTTGACTGGTTCCCCTCTCCTGGAGAGGCCAATCAATAAATATATGTCCTCGATCGTGGGCACCAATGACTGCCCCTCTAACATGAATGTCTTTGCATCCGGATGCCAATAGTCAACCAAGGCATTCAGTATCCTAGGTTGTGCCCTCATAAAAGGACATAAGAAGAACTTGAGCAACCCACATTGCATCAAGGCAGCCAAAGCATTGGGGTCTTCCCTGACCAACTCACTAACCTCCTCATGCTCTCTTTCTCTCCAGTGAACATACATCCTACAAAACACCAAGGTTCAGGAGGGTTAACCCTTGTTTTTTAAACTTTTTTCATTCAATAAGGGGGTCCACGCAGACTGTAATGCTGACAGTCGCGTGTACACACGTGCATGGTTTACTCTACCCGAAAGTACACGCAACTTGTCCTGAGACAAGCCGCGTGGACTTAAGGCCGACCTTTTGAAGGTCGACACCCCCCCAAAAAATGGAACCTAAAGAAAAAGTAAAGATTTAAATTGCAAGATAAGAGAGTTTGTACTTACTTAGTCCAAACAGATGGTAATTTCGTCCATTGTAGCTCCCGAAATAACCACTTTTATCAAAGGGGGTTTTTTGGCTCCAGAGTCAATTTCCAAATCAACAATGGTGATAATGAGATGTCAACTTCTATTTATAGACTTTTTGGCCTCTTTTTGTCACTTTTTTGGCCCCCCTTATCATTTTATTTAAAACAAAAACCATTTAGAGTGATCTAGGAGTTGCATTGGAGGGGTATGATCGGGTATCGGGACAATTTTTTGGAGTTTTGGGTAACTTTTGATGGTCCGTGGAAAAATCTCAGATGATCAACTTGAGCATATAGGTTAGGTTTATACCATGACTTTTGTATCTCATTGTCTTTATCCCTTTGCCATAGGATCGATCCCATCAGGCTGCGACATAGAACCATCATTGTGGCTTTAGAAGTGTAGCGAGTTGGTGGTAGAGCTTACCGGAACATGGATTCCCTAGGTATATCCTGGTTGCATTATGGTGTCCATGTTGTCTCTAATAATTGTAGACTCGAGAGTCCTTGTTGTTTTTCCTGATTATGAGTTTGAGCCTCATTTGCATGATTCCTTTTCACTCTTGACCTCACCCTCAGGACTCCCAAAAGATATAATGGGTCTTCTTTTAAGCCCTTTTCATACCCTCTAAACATGAAAAGATTGTCGAGTGATCTTGTGGCCTTTCACGCTCGTTAAACTGAAATTTGAAGTCACATTCGTCCATCGATAGTTTACCCCTTTTTCGGTCCGGACAGTCAACTGTACGAACAAAGGTATACTCTATGGAACTTCAGTTCTCTAGAAGAGTACTCTCAGGTATCATTTTAACCCTTTTTCGGGCCTAGGGGACTAAATTTATGAAAAATGAACCCCCACAGAGTCCATAGTTAAGCTCTTTTCAGACTCCCTAAAATTGAAAAGATCACCGAGTGACCTTATTCTCTCACACTTGTTAAACTGGTCTAGAAGAACATTCCTAACGGAGTCCATAGTTAAGCTTTTTTCAGACTCCTTAAAAATGAAAAAATGGCCGAGTGATCTTGTCTTTATCACACTAGTTAAAACGGTTTTGAATAGACGTCTTGTCGGTGCTAGTTTACCCCTTTTTTGAACCTACTAGAT
Organism: Picea engelmannii; assembly: GCA_009831015.1. Lineage (NCBI taxonomy): Eukaryota > Viridiplantae > Streptophyta > Pinopsida > Pinales > Pinaceae > Picea > Picea engelmannii. The sequence continues at coordinate 1,007,791 of ML777905.1, read as the reverse complement.
TACCTTCAAAAAAGGTACCCCAATAGATTCTCCCTTTACATTTTTTCAGACTCTTTAAATATGAAAAACCATCGAGCTTGCCTTCCATGGGCTTGTTAAACTTATATCAAATGACGTTACCATTGTGTGTTTTGTTTACCATGTTTGCATACCTACGTCTTTGGTCTAAATGTCGGCTCCATGTTGCTCTCAACTGAACCATCTGAAGCATACCTTATATGCAAGCCTTGTAGCACTTTGCCTATGCGTATTAACACCTTTGGCCCCCGGAGGATTTTTCTAGAGAGTCATTTCTCTGAACATCAGTCTTGTCCTTGCGCCTTGAACTTGTATGTTTGTAACACTCGTTCCTCCATTGTAACGTAACATCTTTTTATTCCTTTTTCCAAAATCATTGAAAGAGACAAAAAAATCAAATATACCCCAAAAAGAGGAAGGGAAAAGTATTTTCTTTATTGGAAGCACAATAAGTCGCCCTTGGATAAAGCACATCTGTCCATTTGTTCATCAAACTATGGGATTTAATATGACCTTAGGAAGTTGTTCTCGCTACATAGAGCTGTGTCCTCCTCCATTTGGTTATTCTTCCAAACATATAGAGATTTTGTGTTGCCTCCTGCCTTGTAAACTTATGATTAATGCCATGCTACCTGAGTCTCATCATTTGTCGTATTGTTGTCCAAGGGAAGTTTTTACCAAGCTTGAGTCGGCCCCTCTGTAGTGTGTCTCTTTCCCTCATACCCGGCCATCCTGAACATCCAATCAAGTCTTTGTTTGAAATCAATGAAGCCTTCAATCTTATCATCAAGATTCTCTAGTCTATGATCGACGAGTCATCGAAGACCTCTTGGTAGTGAAGTCGTATACTCATATTACGCTCCTACCCGAGTTTTGAAGATTTTAAAGTTGTTGCTCGAGCTTTGAAGACCTCATCTCCAACCATCATGCCTTATTAGCTTCTGAGAATATGGATACTCTACATGTATATCTTTTCAATTTCGAGATGTAGCTCCGTTGTGTATTGTTCGCAGCTACATTTTATATAAGTTATATGACATGGATCTACAGTGTATTTGATAGGGTAGCCATGAGTTTATTCTATCCCAAGCATGGGTATGCCCGCCTCTTTGAGACAATTGTTATTTTGCAGATGACACCTCCTGATTCCTGGTCCCTGGGCTCACTTGTTCAGCACATCGGTGAAGATTGTTAATGTATTTCGGCCATCAGATGCTCTTTTGACCTCACATATTATGGGGCATCTGTTATAACCCTAATTTGTACCAGACATGCTTACCTAGCATCAGGCCATCTCATATTCCTTCTTTGCCAAAGCACTACTGAACAACTCTTCCTAAGAACCTCTTTTATAGAGGCCCACGCGCCCTACTCCATTACTGAACGCGTGTACATGCTAGCTGACCCAAAACAACCTGCATGTACCTACAAAAGCACAAAAAAAGGAAAGTTGTCGATGGAACACACAACTTTGGGTAAGTCAACTAAACCTTCTAGCCATGCATGGCCGAGGGTTTGTCCAAATACCTAGCTTCTTCTAGCCTATAAAAGAAGGGTTAGGGGTCCCATTTGGAGGAGGAGAATCATAGTAAATAAACTATACCCATTTGCACATTCCCTTTGTCCCAACCCTTTAGCCATCCTTGTGAAAGAAGAGATACAGAGAAAAGAAGTTGGAGGAAAATTGAAGAGGAGCCTAGGACCAGGTTCGCGGAGCAGTGGCCAGCATCGACATTGTAAGTTGATTTATTAAAGTTGGCAATAAAGAAGTATTTTTCCCATCCCGCCATATGAGGTGTTCATAGTTTATTGCATACATGCTTGAATCTTTAACCCATTAATATTTAGATCAAATGCATGTAGAGTTTGTTGTGTATCTTGTGTGAATGCAGGTCAGCCGTAGAGGAGAGTTGCAGTCAACAATCAAGTGTGAAGAAAGATCGATATCAAACATCCAAAATAAGGTACGCTCACTTAACTATGTATTTGCTTAATAATAATGGGTATTAGGTCTGGGACGACAGTAGAAAATAGGATTCTTTAGGTCTTTTCTGCATGCATAATTTAACCCTAGATGCTAGTCCGTAGAGGGATTTCCCACTCACAACACCCAAGAGTCTGGCAAAGAACATAACAAAGTAATACACTTATCTTCTTCTGCAATCGTAATATTAATAGAGACAAGTTGACTTACCAAAGTATTAAATGCATTTAGATGTTCTGTCACAGAATCTCCATCTTCCATCCTAAGATGATACAACTTCTTTCAAAGAAACAACTTGTTTACCAGAGACTTCGATTGATACAAATTCCCCAACTTATCCCATAGTTCCTTGGCTGTAGACTCTCCTGAGACATTCAACAACACTGAATCTGCCAGGTAGAGTCGAATAGTATTCCTTTCTCTTCTGTCCAATTTCTCCCAATATTCCTTCGAAATACCAGTAGGTGGTGTACTATTAGTTTGTGTACTAGTAGGTTTTGTACTAGTAGCATGTGTGCTAGTAGATGATGTACTAGTAGGTTGTGTACCAAGATCCACAGCGGTCCATTGTTCTTTGTCTACAAGAAGGTTCTCCATCTTCAGCTTCCATAGCTCAAAGTTTTTACCGTTGAACTTCTTTATCTCGATTCTAGAAGAGCTTGCAATTCCTCTTTCTGCACTCAAATTGCAACTGCAAAAGCTTCCATTAAACTCAGGTTTATCACAGACCCAAGATAAACTTGATCTATCAAGACCGAGCCAAACCCTCAACAACAAAGGCGTCCCTGTGAAACCAAAAACGAGCTTTGATACCACATGTAAGTTTTAAACCTACGAAGTAAAGCAATGCATATAGATTCTTAAGAAAAACAGAATTTAATCAATGGCTCATACACAGAGTACACAGAGATTTTATACCGGAAACCCTCAACCGGGAAAACTTTTCTTATATTCATTATTCGAATTTCACCATTCAACATACAATATATACAATGTTTTTAGGTATTTTGCAGATACCAAAACCCTAATCCCTTGTTGTCGAACCTGATGCACCCACACACACACATGCAAAGAATATAACACATACCCAACACTACATACATATTAATAATATTGTTATTAGTACCAAATAGTAAAATCCAACAACATCAATACAACAAATTTGATATTTAAACGAGATTTAACTCAACACATGATACTTATGAAACATGTGACTTTTTCATCCCAGGTGGACATTGCTCGACAACGCTTAGTCCTGTAACTTGTAGAAAAACAAGAACGTTATAAATTTGAGGATGCTAGAAAATAAAGAAATCACTATGGTGAATTTATCAAATGTGACGTATACCTGTGTATATGGAATACCAAAAGAGAAGGCTACCTCTACCGTTTCATCGGTGATGGAGACATAGACCAATGCATCTATTGGCGTAGAGGGTCTTCTATACAGGAGTAGCAACTGTAAAACGTCATACAATAAAATATCAAAATAAATACACAAACTACTATATAAATATTTAACGATAAAGAACATAAAGATGGTTAAAATTATGATCTCATCCATGAAGCTATGTTGTCCACTATCCTCCATAGGTCCTGTTGGTACTCCATAATTTTTGTGCCAAAATTTATTTTTGCACTGTCACAAGTGTAAAATCAAGAGGTTCCACTACTAAGAAAAGTTTTGAATTTTCGCAAATTAGGAATTATTCCTTGGATGTTGGCACCATGTGATCAAGGACAACATATCGCTATGGGTAAAATACTTTTAAGTTTTGGAAAAACCAAAAATGGGTTTTAATTGTTTTTCTTGGTCAATTTGGCTCTTGATCTTCTGCACGGTTTTAATTGTTTCATGGCTCTTGGTCTTGTGCACGGTTTTAATTGTTTTAACAAAAATTATGGGCCCGAAATCCCAATCTCCAATTATTCAAGTCAAGTCCACGAGATATCGAGCTAAGCACCCAAAGACAACAAAACACAAATAAAATACCAAGTCTATATTCAAGGGAGAGCTACGAGCGAGGAGAGCTCACAAAGGCGTTAGTCCTTCCACTACACGACTAGTAAAGTGAAGGGAAGTTATATATATAAACAACAATTAGATATTTAACACCATAAATGTGCGATATATCCCACATTATAAAAAAAACGTAGCGTTAACGCTCTAATTCCAAGTGTCCAAATGGATGCCTGCTAGGGAGTTCACAGTCGTCAAAAGAAGGATCACCAAGGTTTACAACATTTGATCAGATGTCAAGCAGAATTCCATCAACTTCCATGCAAAGGTTCTAGAAGCACTACCTGTTAAACATATTGAACAATACGGGGCATCATCCAGTCTTTCAAATTTGCAAACACAAGTTGCACTTAAAATTCAGACAAATTGGTGGATGTAGAAAGCTCATTCATACTTCCAACATTTGTGGGTGGCTACCATTGTTTTACAGTGTGTATTGAGAATTAGTTTTTCAAGAAAGGAGCCCCATAGATTGAAGTTGTCTGCAAGGGAAACATGGGCCCAACGTGAGGCAACAAACCAAATGTATGAAACATCTCGTTGCCTGTGTTAATTGCCAATTGTCAACGAGCGATACTAAACTAATGTTTAGATGTGTTTAGCGAATTTATTGTGAATCTACCATCGAACATTTGGTCCATCTAAATGCATAGATATCTCAGGAAAAGACAGATAAAGAAGGCACCAGAGTAAATTCAAATTTTTAAGACTCTAAACACCCAAGTGTTAAACCCTCCAGTGCCAAGCGTCGACAAATGCTCTACAAGTGTTTATCAACTCATTCCCAAACTTGAAAGTTTAGTACTATCAACATTAAGCTTGTATAACATCAACTCTGTCATGATTTTTTTATGGGAATCCTGTACATCAAGTTGTTGATAGACTTCTGAATATGAGATATTGGGAGATGGGTAAAGGAATATCTACATCTTCTATTGCTAGAACATCTTCCAATAGCAGTCTAAGTATGTTTTCTCGAAGCATAGGAGAGGATCCATCTAGAATACCTATGCTACCTGTATAGTATTTTCTTGGAGCTATCCCTTTGTCGTTCATGCTATGTTGACTTTTTTGCTCATAGAAGGTTTTCTCCTCAAGATCTTATAACAGGATTTCGAGACTTTGTGGATTTTCTTCCAGGTTCTCTTGCAGGGATATTTCACTACTTTTTTTAGCGGAGATTACTTCTTTGGTTGGACTACTACAGAAGTAGTTGTTCCAAATGTTTTGGGAGATTTAATTGAATAAAACGTTGTTGCAGTTCTTGTTGAATTTGAATTTGACGCACAGTTTGTTTGGAATGGCCACCACAAATCTCCATGCACCTTGCAGTGATTACCCATGTGAAGAAAAAGTGAAAGAGTCCTCGCTATGCAAACATCATTGCGCATTTTTCTGAAGGTTACTGTTACGCAACGAGAATGTTGTGCAACTGTGATAGGGCATCAGTCAACTCCAGATTTCTAGGAATAAAATCAACGATGAGAGGAACAAATCCATCATTTCATGCAGTATTCAAATATTTGATGGGTAATTAACAAAGTAAGACATGTGGCGACAATGGTTCATCAATCAAAGTCCAACTCCAGATTTGTAGCAAAAGATTCAGCATTTGAAGGATCAAATCAAGCAT
>ML777905.1:969714-980041 GCA_009831015.1 Picea engelmannii | reverse complement strand
GGGGGGGTAGAGAGAGAGAGATATTTGGGAGAGATATGGTAGATGTAGGAGAGAGAGAAAGAGAGAGGAGAGATAGTTGGAGTGAGGGGGAGAGAGAGAGAGAGGGAGGAGGGTGGTATAGAGGGTAATTAGGTAAAGGTAGAAAGGGGTGAAGAGTGGGGGATATAGAGGGAGGTGGATACAAAGTAGGGGGGAGAGGGGTATATGTAGGAGAGAGATAGAGAGAGGAGATATATTGGGAGGGAGGGGAAGAGAGAGAGGGAGTGATTGAGAGTGTGAGAGGGAGGGAGATGGAGACCAAGAGGGGGGGTAGAGAGAGAGAGATATTTGGGAGAGATATGGTAGATGTAGGAGAGAGAGAAAGAGAGAGGAGAGATAGTTGGAGTGAGGGGGAGAGAGAGAGAGAGGGAGGAGGGTGGTATAGAGAGAGTGTGGGAAGGACAGAAAAAAAGACAAAGAGGGGGGTAGAAAGCATATGGTAGAGAGAGAGGGAGGAGGGAAAGATAGGGATGGATGGAGAGAGCCATCAATATCATAAGAGAGGTCAAGATTTAGATGGGGAGATGGAGAGGGAGGTAGAATGAGACAAAGAGATAGAGGGAGGGAGAGAGAGGGGGGGGTTGGAAAGGGAGGGATGGAGGGAGGGGGAGAGAGAGGGAGTGAGGAGGGAGAGAGAGGGGAGATAGAGATAGAGTGGGTGTGAGAGTGTGATGCATGGTGAGTAAAGGTCTAGGTCTATATCATTTTATAAGTCTAGGTCGAGGTCTATATCTAGGTCATGGTATAAGTATAGGTCTAGGTATAGGTATTGAAATGCCTTCCCATGTCTAGGTGAATGACATGTATTTCCTTACCATGCCTATCCTTGTAATGTACCAAAATTTCTCGTGGGTGAGAGGGAGAGAGAGAGGAAGACAAAGAGGAGAGGTAGAGAGTGAGTTTGTGAGATTGTGGGAGGGATAGAGAGGAAGACACAAAGGGAGGATAGAAATAATGTGTGAGAGAGTGTGGGAGGGAGAGAGATGAAGGCATATAGGGGAGGTAGGGATATTGTATGAGAGTGTGAGAGGGAGAGAGAGGAAGACAGAGAGGGGTGTAGAGAGACAGGAGTAGATGTAGGAGAGATAAAGGGGAGATAGTGGGAGGGTGGGTGAGAGAGAGAGGGAGGAGGGGGGTAGAGTGTGTGTGTGTGTGTGTGTGAGTGTGAGAGGGGGATAGAGTACAACAAAGAGGAGGGGTAGAGAGAGATTGTGAGAAGGAGGGAGAGGGACTTAGGCATAGTGGGGGGTTAGAGAGAGGGATAGTGAGAACAAGGGGGGGAGGGAGACACAAAACGAGGGGTAGAGAGAGAGTGAGAGGAAGGGGGGATACAACGAGATAGAGAGTGGGGATAGAGATAGAAAGACAGGAAGAGAGATACTGAGACTGAGAGTAACAACGAGGATAGAGAGAAATTATGGGAGAGAGGTGGAAGAGAGAGGGGGGTTAATAAGGGAGGGAGGGACAAAGGGGAATAGAGAGAGAGAGAGATTGGGTGTGAGAGTCTGAGGCATGTCAAATAAAGGTCTAGGTCTAGGTCTTTCCATGCCTTACGATGTCTAGGTCTCGCCATGTCTAGGTATTACCATGTATATGAGTGTGATGAGGAGAGACAGAGAGACATATATGGGGGTAGAAAAGGGAAATCCCTTAAAGGAGGCCAGGCAACCATAGGATCCCGAACAAGGTCCTCTCTAAGGAGAAACGATGGGTTCCTATAAAAGGAACTCCTTAAATTTGGCCAGAGAACAATGGATTCTTGGAAAATGAACTATGTGAAGGAGGCCATGGAACCATGGGTTCCTGAACAAGGCCCACCCTAAGGAAGGCCACAAAACAATGAGTTCCTAAAAAAGTAACTCTATAAAGGAGGAAAGGGAACCATGGGTTCCTAAAAAATGCATTCCCTGAAGGAGATCGGGGAACCATGGTTTCCCGAACAAGGAAGAACCTAAGGGAGGAAACATTTCCCTTGTGTGGGTAACTAAAAATGACCAAGTTTAAAGGGTCCTTACCACAAGAAGTAATGAAAATATCTTGGTGGATCATTCTGATTAGTCCATGTGGCTTGTAATCTCATTATGTCTGCAGGCACTGGAAACAAGGTGGTTCTATAATGGTTCCCATGAAGGGTATATTGTGAGTTGGTTTTCTGTCGAGAGATAGGTATTATGAAACCAAGGTGGGAAGTGGTAATTCCCCCTGTATTATCATATGAGTACTTGGGGAAGGGTTGTTACCAAATACCCAAAATTATGGACCAAAGGTATAAAAATAGGTAGTTTAAGGTTGGACATCCACTAAAGAGGATCCAAAATAGTGTATCATATCCACTATTTTTTGTAATATCTATTGGGGTGTTTGGGACTTTAAACGGTGTGGAAACATCTCCTATATGGGAAATATTGGTCATAATGGAACTAGAGTCCCTAAAATCCCTATCAACAAGAAGATATGATCTTATTTGAGAAGGAGTGATGAAATTATCAAGGGAGATAATATTAGAGGGTGCACCAATTAAATTTGTAGAACCTTTCCAATAGTGGATAGGAGAGCCTAGATGGAGGTTATCAAAATAATCATTGAAAGAAGTAGTGGCCTCAAATAATTCTTCATCTTCGAGGATGAATGTATTTGAGAGTTCATGTTTTCTATTGGGTTTGGGGGAAGAAACATGCAAGGATTCCCCCAAGGATGAATGAATCCACCCATCCTCCAAGACAAAGTGGCGAGGAGGTGGTTCTAGAGGCATGGGATCATTTTTAGGGGGAGTGGATGTTTCCCAACTAGTGGCAGTGGACACATAGTGCATGGAATCAATGTGAGCAACATGATGTAATATTATATTATGAGAATCTTGAGGGAGGGGATTAGTGTAGAAGAGTTTATCGATGGTGATGATGTGTCCCTGATGTGGGAATATCGTGACTCGAAAGAGTGAAGACACCACAAAACTCATGGAATATATGAAATCATGGGCCAAGAGAATATTGTAATCCACCAGACTATCCATGAAAACAACACTGAGAGATTTTGTCCTCAAGAGAAACAAGCTCGAGAACCAACTCTTTGTACTCCGACCTCATTGGGGACATGCATTAAGATGACAAGGAGCAGACCGCTCTGATACCACTGATCCGTATTTTATGAGTAGAACGAAATGACTACAAATAATTAACAGGTGCTTAACACAAAATAGAATAGATACAATAAAACTAGTTTTTTATTCAATAAGGAAATAAGTTGAAATTGTAAAATGTAGTGGAGACAATCTTGTTGGAATGGTGGCAGCTTATCTCTGAGAAGAGATGTGACGGCTATGCTCATTCACAAGAAGATGATTACAATGAGGCTTTGAAGGCATTTTTACAATAAACAGGAATTCCAAAAACCCTATACATCAAAAAACCTAACCCTAGGATATGAAGAGCCAAAAGTCATGTGTGCCCCGTTTGGGTAAGTTAGTACATCAACTTCCTCGGGTCGTAACTTTTTCATACGATCTTCTTTTTAAGCGTATGATAGCATGTAGGAAAGGTATCATCGAGGAGATTTAGCTTAGGGTCAATATAGAAGGAACTTACATATTTCTCCCCATTTTCCCAAAAAACATCCTTTAGGGCCTCAAAACAGCTCCGAAAGTGAAAATCTGCTAAAAATAGTAAGTTACCAAAATTGTCAGAATATTGTTTTGAGCCAATTGGAAAAGGTGGATGGACACCAATATCCACCTAGATAAATACTCCCTCCTTAGGAATAAATGGTCTCCATTGTGTTGAGTTCCCCCATGATATGAGGAAATTTCTGTTGAATTTGGCCCTGGGTGAGCCACTTGCCTTGGTGCAGGAGTTGCCCTATTGTGACAACTTGATAAAGTTGGATCCTTTGTTGTCGAGTGCCCTTGATATGTGTGTCCACAATATGATCACTGGATTCCTGTTGTATGTAGTTTGGGTTGATCTTTTTTGGTGTCATTTGTTCTGCTACTTCTGAGGTTTCTAATAATGGTGGGAAATAAGGGCAAAGGAGATCCACGTTGAACACTGGGTGCAGGCCAAGGAAAGGAGGAATTTTTAGCTCAAAATAATTATCCCCCACATCCTTGGTGATGGTGTACGACCCATAAAGGAATGGGAGAATCTTCTTATGGAGTCCTCTAAGGCATTCTTTCTACAAGTGCAACCAAACTTTGTCGCCCACCTGAAACTTATGTGGCACCCGATGTTGATCATGGCACTAATTTTACTTGTCATTGGACTTCTGTAGGATATCCTAAACCTGTTGATGGATGTGTTGGATCCTCTCAATGAATCGGGTGGCTTTGTCAACTTCATTTGGAGCAGGAGATGAGTCGGTCGAAGTGACCACAAGGGGAAGTGAAACATCTATGGGACCAAATGGTTGGAATCCCAATCCCACCTGAAAGGGGTTGTGGTCGGTTGAGCTATGCAGGGCTCAGTTGTATCTATGCTTGACATAGGGAAGGCTCTCATACCATGTATGAGGGTGATTTCAATTATACATGCGAAGGATATGCATAATCATTTGATTTACGACCTCAATTTGGCCATCTGTCTGGGGGTGGAAGGCCATGGATTTGGTGAGCTTGGTGTCCAGTAGTGAATAGAGGATCAAACATAATGTGATGATAAATAAACTACCCCGATCTGTGACAATGGTTTGTGGGATTCCAAAATGTAACCGGATTCATTCAAAGAAGAGCTTGGTAGTTGCCTCTGCTGTGATGTTCTTCTTACAGGAAACTAGAATTGCCATCTTAGAAAAGTGATCGACAACCACAAAACACAGTCATTTCCCTGCTTGGTGGATGGGAGGCTCGACATGTATTCCATTGAGATGGATTCCCATGGCCTGTCAGGAGTAGGAAGAGGGGTGTATAGGCCCTGTTTCTTAATGGTCGGTTTGGAAATAGTGTAGGCAGTGCATGACCTGATATACTTGTTGACCTCATGTCGAATTTTCAGTCTGTATAAATGTTTTTGTAGGATATCCACTGTCTTTTTGACGTCAAAGTGTCCTGCCACTTAACTGTAGTGGGATTCCCAAATCATCTTCACTCGCTCGCTTGATGGAACACAGATATGGACCAGACGACACAACAACCCATCTTGAAGATGGAAATTATCAACAACTGTGTTTGCACCCAACATTTGGTAGGTGGTGGTGAAGTCCAGGTCTGTCTCATAGAGTTGGGGCCATCCATAGGTCTCATGACCGCAAGAGTCTAGCACCGTGGTGAGTGTCGCGACTGGTGGTCTGCTGAGGAAATCAATGACGTGATTGGTTCTTCTTGTTTTATGCTTGATGTTGAGTTGGAATGGCTGCAAGTATGTGGACCAATTTTTATGGAAGTCATTCTGCAATTTTCCTTGTGTCTGCATGAACTGCAGTGGGTTATGATCAGTGTGGATGACTGTCTCCTTCCCAAGAATGTAATGTCTCCACTAGAGCTAGGATTTCAAAATGGAGTACATTTATTTTTCGTAAGTAGGGTACTTACATACAACATATGATAGTGTCTCACTATGATAGGCCACGGGGTGGCCATGTTGAGGGAGAACGATGCCCACATCATAATCTAAAGAATCTGTCTTAATCTCAAAGGGTTGTTGCAGGTCTAGTAGTGAAAGTAATGGGGACGAGCATAAGCACTGCTTCAAATCATCAAACGCTTGTTGTTGGGACCGAACCCACGCAAATTTATGCTTACCACCACCCCTGGTTATTTGGATGAGGGCCCATGCAATATGGGAGAATCCCAACATGAGCCTACGGTAGAAATTGGCAAGGCCCAAGAAGTTTTGAAGCTCAGTGAGTGTGGTTGGGGCTAGCCAGTGACAGATGACCTGGATCTTGGTTGGATCCATGTGTATGCCATTCTGATCAACGATGTAGCCTAGGTAATGTACCTTGTCCATGCCGAAGGATAATTTTTCTAGGTTGGCATATAACTTGTGTTGCCACAGGGTGTGGAGAACCTGTTGAATATGCTACAAGTGTTCAACCCAAGTATTGTTGTAAATGAGAATGTCATTTAGATACACCACTACAAAAGTATTTTTGAATGGTCATAAGATATCTTCCATCATCCTCATGAAAGTGGTTGAAGCATTTTTCAAACCAAAGGGCATGACGAACCATTCAAAAAGGCCTTCCTTTGACTTGAAGGCGGTCCTCCATACATATGTTTGTTCTATTTGGACCTAGTGGTAGCCAAACTTTAGATCAATCTTACTAAAGTATTTTCCCCCTATGAGTTAATCAAGGAGTTCATCGATTCAGGGAATTGGGTACCAGTTTCTGAATTTGATTTTATTAAAAGCCCGGTAATCAATGCAAAGTCCCCAGGTTCCATCTTTCTTCTTTACTAGCACGATTGGGATCTCACAAGGTGATGAGATGGGATGGATGTGCCCCTTTTGGAGTAGTTCTTAGATCTGTCGCTTGATCTCCTCATTCTCTAACAGAGAGCAGAAATAGAATGGTCCATTGGGTAGTGGTGCACTGGGGGTTAGATCGATGGGGTGCTTGACCTAGTAGTGAAAAGGTACCCCGGTAGGAGAGGAGAAGATATCTGAGTATTCTTCCACAACCTTATCTACTTTATTCTATTGTGTGGAGAGGTCAGCCACATAGACCCTAGATGTGGCTATGATATTTCGATTATTCTGAGAGAGAATCATGAAGAAGACAAACTTCCCCATCTAAGAGATGAGCTTCCTACATTGCTTAGAAGAGATTAAGGAAATATCACTAGGCGGTACTGCCTCAGGTATCTGTACAATTTCCTATTCAAAGTAATAATAACACTATGAATCCTAGACTCATATACATCATAATGTTTCCATAAATAAGGTTGGCCCAAAAGAACATCACAAACTTCGAGAGGAGAAACATCACACAATACCTCGTCTTTGAAGGGCTTGATGTCGTACGATAGTCGACACTGTTGGCTAACGCGAATATCGCTTCCTTGGTAGAACCATCCAATGGTGTAGGGTTGTGGGTGCAACATTGTCGACAGGGCCAACTGCTTGATGACCTCTGTTGAGATGAGGCTCTTTTGGATACCAATATCAATGATGAAGTGTAGCGGGATACCTTTTACCCACATCTGTGAATGGAAGAGGCATTCTCCTTATTCTGGATCATCTAGTTCACTAGGCTGGAGCTTGGTGGTAGCAACGATGGCACTAGGTTCCATGTCAATAATATATCTTCCCCTTTCTAGTTATGTCTCAGATTTAGAACCTACATCTGATTCATAGGCTTTCACTTCGTCCACCAGTGATTTCTTTGAGCGACAGTCAACAATGTTATGCCAAGGGCTCTTATGGAAGTTGCACCACTTCCCGACATACTTCTTTGTCTTTATGGTTTCCTTATTTTCTTGTGCCTTGGACTGGTTGTCCTGATACTGTCCATCTTTTCTCTGTCCTTTTTTCTATGGGTTGGGGCTACCCTTTTTTGGTTTTTGTTGTGAGGGGTTCCCAGGCCCAAATTGCTGTGTCTTTTGTTTGATCTTCTGCTTGATTTTGACGACATATCTGTAGGTCATGCCCAAGGATGAGATGTATAGAAATTCCATTTCAGTCTGGATGTATCTATGCAGAGAACCATGATACTTGAGCACCAGATGTCACTCTGAATCTTTGACACCCAGCTTGGTGTGAAAGGTATGGAATATATTTGTGAAATCTGGCACTGCTTGGTCTCTTTCTTACCGCAGTGTGGTCCATTTGGTATACAAGTCATCATAAATTTCGAAAGGGTAGTATTGTTCCTTAATAGCATCCCTGAGGGATTCCCAGGTGGACATGACTATAAATAATGAGGGTTCCTCTATTTCCTTTTTCTCACAGAAAGTTTCCCACCAATCTTTGACATGGGGAACGACTTTTAGGAGCGCAAAAGTGATCTTTTCTCTATTAAAAAATTTATGGACAAAAAAATACCCTTCTAGTAGATTCAATCACTTGTCTACATCATCTATGTCTATATGACCTTCAAATATAGGAATATCAAATTTTATTTGTACCTTGAAGGGGGCAGCGCCTACGCTCGAAGAATATGTGTCACCTATTCGTAGCCACCGAAGGATTTGCGCGAAACTATCCATCCTATCGTTCCTTTGTTACGTGGGGGATTCCTCAGTCAATAGTTTGAAAGGATCTCCTATCCCATCGTCTTTTGTTTCTCCTACCATGAGAGGTCGCTTGGACGTACAAGAGAATTTTTCCTCAAGAGAAACAAGCTCGAGACCCAACTCTGTGTACTCCGACCTCGTTGGGGACATGCATTAAGATGACAAGGAGAAGACCACTCTAATATCACTGATACAGATTTTATGAGAAGAATGAAATGAATACAAATTATTAACAGGTTCTTATCAAAAAATAATAGAGATACAGTAAAACTGGTTTTCTATTCAATAAGGACATAAGTTGAAACTGTAAAATACAGCAAAAACAAGCTTGCTAGAATGGTGGTGGCTTATCTCTGAGAAGAGATGTGATGACTATGATCATTTGCAACAAGATGATTAAAATAAGGCTCTCAAGGCCTTTTTACAATAAACAGGAATTCCAAAAACCCTATACATTGAAAAACCTAACCCTAGGAGATGAAGCACCAAAACTCATGTGGGCCCCATTTGGGTAAGTTAGTACATCAACTTCCTTGCGTCGTAACTTTTGCATATGATATTCGTTTTAGGCGTATGATATCACGTTGGAAAGGTATCATCGAGGAGATTAAGTTTTTGAGAAACATCGAAGGAAATTACATATTTCTCTCCATTTTCCCTAAAAACATCGTTTAGGGCCTCAAAATGGCTCTGGAAGTGAAAAACTACTAAAAATAGTAAATTAACAAAATTGCCAAAAAACTATTTCGATCTAGTTGGAAAAGGTGAGTGGCCACCGATATCCACCTAGATCAACCTAATTCAATGGGGATATGAGGTAAGATCCCTAGGAGGGAACATAGTCTACCATAAAAGGGTCTTAACTCAATCATCGATGGGATAAGAGTAGGGGAGCCTAGTTTTTTCCAAGATGATAAGTACATAATGCATGGGGATGTGTAAGTTTTAAAAATGCGAAGTAAATCAATGCATATAGATTCTTAAGAAAGACATAAATTAATCAAATGGCTCATACACAAAGTACACAGAGATTTTATACCGGAAACCCTCAACCGGGAAAACCTTTCTTATTTTCATTATATCGAATTTCACCATTCACCATACAATATATACAATGTTTTTAGGTATTTCGTAGATACAAAAACCCTAATCCCTTAATCCGGGATTAATTTACAAATTCACTAAAATTAGCAAAAACTGCCCAAATTTTTTTTTTAGGGCATTGCCCCAAATGCTGTGCGTAACCAGGGGGGGCATACTTGCCACCCCCTAGGAAAGAGATCGACGCACATGGCAGAGCTCTAGTGGTAGGGATCGTCAGATGAAGTTTTCATATCTGACGCGCCCCCACACACACCCATGCAAAGAATATAACAAATACCCAACATTCTCCCACTTGTTTTTTTCTTTGCATCCAGGGGTCTAGGGGATTATATAGTCAACAATCCAGGGCAGCAATGCCCATTGTTTCTCTACACCATGAGAACTTTTATGTGCTCACAGACTTTGTCAATGAATCTGCAACATTCTTCAAAGTGTCAACCTTTTCCAGTAACACCTTCTTTTCCTCAACCATGTCTCTCACAAAGTGATACTGAACATCAATATGCTTTGTCTTCGAATGATAAGTTGGGTTCTTTGCCAGGAATATTTCACTCTAACTGTCACAGTCTAATCTCACTGCTTATTTTACCAACCCAATACCTGAACACAATCTTTGTAACCATATTGCTTCCTTGCTTGCATGAGTGGCTGCCATGTATTCAACTTCTGTAGTTGAGAGTGCCACTGCAACCTGTCTTTTGCTCATCCAACTGATTGCTCCTCCAAATAGGTTAAACACATACCCACTTGTAGATCTTTTGTGATCCATATCTCCAACCCAATCTGCATCAACAAAGCCATGTATGTCCACCACTCTGTCTAATCCCGGTCTTCCTTGGTAGCACAACCCATAACTGGTGGTGCCATGAAGATACCTGAAGACCCTCTTTACTGTTGTCCAATGCTCCTTCCTTGGTTTTGACATATACCTACTCAAAACTCCCACTACATGTGCAATGTACGGTCTAGTACAAACCATTACATACATCAAACTGCCAACTACACTGGCATATGGAA
>ML777905.1:878528-948397 GCA_009831015.1 Picea engelmannii | reverse complement strand
GTGGGAGAGAGGTGGAAGAGAGAGGGGGGTTAATAGGGGAGGAAAGGACAAAGAGAGAGAGAGAGAGAGAGAGAGAGAGAGAGAGAGAGTGAGAGTCTCAAGTATGTCAAAGAAAGGTCTAGGTCTAGGTATTTCCATGACTTATGATGTCTAGATATTTCTATGTCTAGGTATTACCATGTACATGAGTGTGTGAGGGAGAGAGAGGGAGACATATAGGGGGGGGTAGAAAAGGGAACACCCTTAAAGGAGGCTAGGGAACCATGGGATCCAGAAAAAATCCCTCTCTGATGGAGGCCAAGGAATGATGGGCTCCTATAAAAGGAACGATGGGTTCCTATCAAAGGAACTCCTTAAAGGAGGCCAATGAATAATGGATTCTTGGAAAAGGCACTATGTGACAGAGGCTAGGGAAACACGTATTCCTAAACATGGCCCACCCTAAGGAAGGCGAAAAAACAATGAGTTCCTAAAAAAGGTACTCTATGAAGGAGGCCAGGGAACCATGGGTTTCTGAAAATCCATTCCCTGAAGGAGGTCAAGGAACCATGGTTTCCCAAACAAGGCAGACCCTAAGGGAGGAAATTTTTCCCTTGTGTGCGTAGCTAAAAATTACCAAGGCTAAGGGGGATTCACCACAACAAGTAATGAAACTATATTTGTGGATCATTCTGATTAGGCCATGTGGCTTGTAATCTCATGATTTCTGGGGGAATTGTAAACAAGGTGGTGCTATAATGGTTCCCATGAGGGGTATATTGTGAGATGGTGTTGTGTTGAGAGATAGGTATTATGAGACCAAGGTGGGAAGTGGTACTTCCCCCTGTATTATCATATGAGGACTAGGTCAAGTGTTGTTTCCAAATACCAAAGGTGACGGACCAAAGGTATAATAGTAGGGAGTTTACGATTGGACATCCACTAAAGAGGATTTGGAATAGTGTATCAGATCCACTATTTTTTTGTAATATCTATTGTGGGGGTTGGGACTCTAAATTGTGTGGAAACATCTCCTATATGGGAAATATTGGTCATAATGGAACTGGAGTCCCTAATATCCCTATCAATGAGAAGAGATGATCTTATTTGAGAGGGAGTGTTGAAATTATCAAGGGAGATAATATTATAGGGTGCACCAATTAAATTTGTAGTACCCTTCCAGTAGTGGATAGGAGATCCTAGATGGAGGTTATCAAAAGAATAATTGAAAGAAGTAGTGTCCCTCAAATCATTCTTCATATTTGAGGAAGAATGTAGTTGAGAGTTCATGGTTTCTATTGGGTTTGGGGGAAGAAACATGCATGGATTCCCCCAAGGATGAATGAATCCACCCATCCTCCAGTCCAAAGTGGTGAGGAGGTGGTTCTAAAGGCATGGGCTCATTTTTAGGGGGAGTAGATGTTGCTTGACTAGTGGCAGTGGACACATAGTGCATGGACTAAATGTGAGAAACATGATGTGAGATTCTATTATGAGAATCCTAAGTGAGGGGATTAGTGTAGGAGAGTTTATCGATGATGATGATGTGTCCCTCATGTGGGAATATCATGACTTGAAAGAGTGAAGAAACCACTAAACTCATCACAAATACGAAATCACGAACCAAGAGAATATTGTAATCCACTAGAATATCCATGGAAAAAACATTGATCAAAATTTTGTTACCACCTAACTCAATGGGGATATGAGGTAATATCCCTAAGGGGGGACATAGTATACCATCAAAGGATATTAACTCAATCATCAATGTGATAAGAGTAGTGGAGCCTAGTTGTTTCCAAGTTGAGGACATAATGCATGAGTATGCCCCATCATCTATAATACATCGATAAACTGTAAAGTTTTTAACGATGACATGTACTTTAAACGAGGTGGAAGATGGAAATTATTCTTGGATAAGTTGATCCCAATCAAAGGTGATGGATTTTGATGGGTGTGGGTATACACTTCAAATTTTCTTGACAAGGATAAGGTCTATTAGACATTGTGATACTAGAGGTGGAAGGGGTGCCCCCAAGTATACATGATTGAGAATCAGTCATGAGGTAGATTAGGTGTGGAGGGGGATTACCAATGTGATGGGAACAAAATGATGTCGAGTTTCATGGAACCTCACCTAATGGATTAATGGGTGAATGTTGGGGGAGGGGTCACATCGAAGTAGTGTAATGAGAACTACTAGTTTTATTATACTATATGTGTTCCAAATGAATTGCTTGGACTAGCTCTGGAGTGATTTTAGTGCACTGATGGGTTGGGTGACCATAGATCTCAAAAAATTGGAAAGCATGCTTAGTCCATGTATGGGTGGTACATCTATGCTTGGTTCAATTTTAGTTCTGGTGGTCACTATGAGTTCCCCCATATGTACAAGCATTTCCCCCATGACATGGGTGTTAATAGTAGGTGTTTCTCTTCTTACTCCTTATGTGTGGTGGATGGACAATATAACTAGGAGAGGGGGCCCAAGTTTTTACTAACTGAGAAGAAGAGGATGGGGTTATATATGGTATGTTTTGTGGTCCTGCCAATAACAGAGAGTGAGAATAACATATCTAGGAGATTACTTGAGGAGGATTTTTTATTCAAATCCCAAGTATAGTCACCAATCTATTTAGGTTCTTTTGTCACAAGAGTGAGAAAAAGAGAGTCGATGAACTACCTTGGTAACCCAAAAAAGAAGAAAACAAATGTGGTTAGCAAGTTAGTGAACCTACAAATTAGAAAGAAAAATACAAAGGAATATAAGAATGACAAACAATGGAAACTAAATTAAGAAAACATTAACAAATGATGCATGGAATTGAACAGATGGAATGGTTACCCAATAGAACTGAATATTTGAATTGAGTGCGCCAAGAGGATAAATATTGGACTATGAATCCCCTATTCATTCCAAGGCAAGGCTTTTTGATCCCTCAAAATCTAGAGCTATCACTCTCCAATGGTGAGTTAACAATGATGAAAAATTCCCAAAGCTTAGCTTCATAAGAGGTGTAAATCTTGCATAGTTATACACTCTCTCAAACTATGGCTCAAGGGAAACATGGATATCTCCAAGAGAATTTGAACATAATAACAATTCTATGGATTTCTTCTCTTCTTTGCATACAACGATCCTCTATTTATAGGAGGATGGAAATATATTTTACAACTAGTTTACAATGTGAATGGGGACATCTTTGAAGGTACCTCACATACTTTCAGTGATCCCAAGGCAGAATTTTATGGAGAATTTGGGGTATTTTCGAGATTCACTTCATCCCAAAATTTCTTGAGGCCCGAACAAAATAATCAATGCGTTGTTTTTTCATTTGTGTGGGTTTATCGATTGTCAGGCGCGCATTGTGTGCATCATACATTGTGTTAGCCCAAGCGGTTGTGAACGCATTGTGTTTGTTGCAAGTGAACGGATTTTTAGGACCATTTTTCATGATTTTTTATTATATTTCCAAACTGAATGTCATCATCCTATAATTATTGGTAGTATGTTGTACTTGTGCTGCCTATTTTTTCATCCATCGTCTGTATTTGTCTAAGCAATTTTTTGGTGATACCACCATGTATATGAGTGTGAGAGGGAGAGAGAGGGAGATATATAAGGGGAGTATAGAGAGGGAGAGTGAGAGGGAGACATAGAGGGGGGTTAGAGAGAGAGAGAGGTAGAGAGAGGTAAAGAGAGAAAGGGGGGATATTGGGGGAGAGCGAGGGAGGGGAATTCAAAGTGTGGGGAGAGAGGAGTAGATGTAGTAGAGAGATATAATGGGAGGGAGGGGGGAATGAAAAATAATAAATAGGTTATAAGATCATGTGCATGATCAAAGGAATGTGTGCACACTCCTAAGAACATGTGCGTGTTCTTTTGAATTCAAATTCTTTTTGGCAGGATTGACAATGTGTATGCTGACTTGATTCCCTCGGATTTAGGTTTGGAATGACAAACCTAGTGGTTCATTCTACAAATTGATGAAAACCTCCATTTGTGTGAATACATCTCTATATCTCTATTTTTGAAGTTATTTTTCTCTAGGCTACATAATTCAGTTATTGATGAAACTACATACATAGATAGAGTATGTTGAATTTTCAATAAGCTAGGCTTAAGCATGAAGTTCATTCCATTTTTATCATTTTACTTAAACCATAAACAATTTGTTGCAGAAACCAAGATCACAAGAAGAAACACCATGCAAAAGTACACAAGAACTATCCTGGGAAACCCTTCTCAACAAGGGAAGAAAACTCAGCCACTACTTTTCTACATTCTTCAAGAGAAATACCTTCACCACCACAAAACCTAGCACACAAAAGTGTGTTCACAAACCCTAGAATACTAGCGCCTAAGAGAGGTGTGCACTTTTCCCAAGAAGTAAGTACTTGGTGAAATTTCCAAACTCACACTTGTGATATGATTCATCAATGGGGAATTTACCTTTATTTATATTAGAATGAACTTGTCAATAGTAGTGTCTATTGGCACAACAGGGCCAACCTCAATAACTCATAATATAATTAATAATTACCATATTAATTATCTTTTACATTAATTATTTTTCACTTTATGGTGGGGCCGACCTATACCCTTTACATAAAAAAGGGGCTTACAGGTAAGTCTAACTCTTGTACAATATAACAAGGGATCTCATATACCCACTAGTGCTCAACCACTATGGGCACATCCATTTGTGCTCACCATAGGGATTTCCACATCTCTATCTCACTGCATCTCACAGGAGAACCACACTCACTAGTGCTCGACTAATAGGATCATATTCACCTTTTCTCAGCCACATGAACATCCAAATCAGTTGATCTCTTTCTCACTGTGTTACACAGGAGAAGCATATGGAGTATCACATCATCTCAAATATCTCCACAAAGGAGGCCAATACATCATTTCATATCTATCTCAGAACGATACACCCAACTCATCGGCTTCCCCACACAACGACACATAAGATTCCATATATGTCTTAGAGAGGAACCACATACCCAACTCATGGGCTTCCCTACACAGGAGCACACAACATTCTGTCTCTGTCTTAGAGAGGAACCACACACCTAGCTCATGGGCTTCACCACCTCACACTAGGGCACAACGTTCCATCTCTGTCTCAGAGAGGAACCATACACCCATCTCATGGGCACACCCAGCTCATGGGATCTCTCTCACCCCACACAGAGCCACACACAACATTCCTTCTCTGTCTCAGAGAGGAACAACACACCCATCTCATGGGCACACCCAATTCATGGGTTCTCTCTCAGGTCGACTCACTTAGTCTTTGTCCTGGAGGATGTCTCATGCAGTTGTAATCATCAACAGAGTTGACTATGTAGATTCCAAATATATAGTTTTTTTTATTTTTAAATTAATATTGTTTACTATTTTTAATCTATTTTTGTCTTTGCATATATCAAAATCCTAGAACACATTCCACTGTTATTTTTTCTATAGTTTTTTTTGGCTTAACCATTTCTAGGTTGAGCTATATGTCGCATTAAAGAAGACTGATATCTAGGATCTTAAAAAAAAAAAAAACTATTTTTATCATGTTAATACCCTCTTAGCCTACACGAACAAAATATATTGTAATTTCAAGAATATATTGACTTTGATATTTTTAAAAATATATAAAATAAATATTATAAATTTTCAAAAAATACACCGCACTAGAAAAAATGTTTCTCTACAATTATACAAGTTTTTGGAACGAAATTCCATCGTTAAGGTACTCAATACATGCATAAACAAATACATATACCTTATATCTTGCTGGAAAAATAACATACCACTGTTAGAAAAAATCAAATTTCACATAGTTCACAATTTCTATGAATACATGTTGTATATTCGAAAAGATAATTCAATTTCCTACTTTTCATCTTCTTAGACCATATTCAAATTCATTGTAAAAGTACCTTGAATAATCCCTCCAAGTTAATAGGTTATTGTTGTTTTTCCATGTTAACATTGCCACTAAAAGTGTCAAGAGAGACCATCATTAGCTTGCACTCACCAACAAACGTTCCTAAAAAATACTAGTTGAAAAATGTGTATGGTCGGATGAACATCAAAGCTTTTGGATTAAGAACATGTGTGCCTTTCTAAGAAGGTGTTCTTGTGTGCCACTTTACTTGACACCACATTACAACCTTTTTTTTATCAATTTCATTTATTTTCTTTGATTGCACATACAATATTATTAGTAAATAAATTCTTGATTATCTTAGATATAAACTCAGTGTGTCTTTGTTATTTTCGTATTTAAAAGAAATGAATTTATCAGAAATTATTTTGTGAAATTTTTGTGTAGTGTCTCTTTGTTATTTCAGAAGCTTGTTCAATTTTTTTTTTATAGAATTATTATAAAATACATTTATGAAAAAAATAATTATGATCATTCATTTACTAAAAAAAATTATATTCATACAATGCCCACTCGTTGGAAATCCATCATCTATGTTTATATTTTAGTTTCTTCTGAAAATAATAGAACTTATCCATATAGATTTAATTTACACATAGAAACACCAATTTTGACCTTTCTTTAGAGCATACTTAATTAAAATCAATCCAAATTTAATTAACAGGTCGTTCACGAACTACAATCAAAGTGCACAGTACACAACAGAGAAAAATTGTGTGTCGTGTAGCTAATGAATTGCACGACAGTCTGAACTCACTCATGTGCACTGTGTAAAGACAATATATAGGAAAGAAAAACTCAAAAAATGGAACTTGCAGCTAATGAATTGCATAATAGTCTAAACTAGCTCTCATGCACTACGCACAGAGAATCTCTAGCAATGAAAAACTTAAAAACTAAAAAATATTTCTTGCCTAATAGTAAGAGGCTGGTTTTAAATGCCTCAAATGAATTCTAACTTAAAAAATAAAAAAATATTCCCTGCCTACAGCAAGAGGCTGAGGTAGTAAAGTCTATTGTTATGAATGATGAAGTGGGTTTAAAATCTTAAATCCAACCAAGAAAATAAATATGAGATTTTTTCTCCAATAGGGTACTATTTGGTTATGGGTTAGTAATGTAAGGATGTACCAAATGAATTTAACCTAAATTTAAAATAAAAGAATTCAAATGTAAAAATGAGAAAAGATAAGTTAATTCATTTTCTTAATAGGAGAAATTTATCGATTTTAATAAATAAAATAAAGATAACTTTTAATGAAGCAAGAGAAATCATATCTAAATGAAGGAGAATCCTTTCCAAATATAACACAATGACATTTCAAATATAACACAATGACAAGTAAACAACCAACACTATAGACTTCTCATGAGTAGGTTAACATCCATTCAATGAAAGATATGTAAAGTTTAAACCATTTAAGTCCTCTTTACTAAAAAAAAATTAATATATATTATAGGTTATTCTTGGAGAATACCATGTATGGGAAGCGAAGATGTTTTCGAATTATTTCATAGAATTTTTTTTAATAACTTCAATACCTCATTATAAATAGTGGAAAGCACATGCAATAGGTTTTGCATGTTAACAAGATTTACCTAATCATAAATAGTGGAAAAGCACATGCAATAAGTTTTGCATATTAACAAGATTTATTGTAGATGATATAGCTTTCATCACGTACATAATTTGACTTTAATTTTAAGTAAATAAATAAATATTATCATGTCATTACATCATATGAGGTATTGTATAAGTATACTATTTAATATAAAAATTATAAAATAAAAACATAATGATGTGTAATAATATATCACATTTATATATAATACCAATTTATTGTTTTATTTTTTTTAAATAAAAATGAAAAGGCTTATATTTCATTTTAGTCGATTAACACAAACATAATAATATATCATATTTATATATAGTATTAATTAATTATTAATATATCACATTTATATGGATTTTAGTTAGGCGGAGGGGATCTCTTGTTCCATAAACAAATAACTATACACTCTCTTGTCTCATAAATAAAGAAGTTTCATATATCAATTTGGTCTCTGGTTAATCTGTGACATCGTGAATTCATCCTCGTCCTTGTTGTCATCGTCATGTTCATCGTCACTAGAACTACATGTATTATTACATCATCATCGTCATTGTAGTCATCATCGTTATCATCATCATCATTATTACTACAACTACATGTTTGTCGTGGTCGTCATCGTCATCATCATCATCATCGTCATCGTCGTTGTCATCATCATCATCTTCATCATTGCTACAAATACGTGTATTATTAAGTCGTCCTCTTCCTCGTCATCATCATCATATTCATCATCACTAAAACTACATGTATTATTACGTCGTCTTTATTATTGTCGTCGTCGTTATCATCATCATCATCATCATCATCACTACAGCTATATGTATTCGTCGTCGTCATCATCATCTTCATCATCACTACAACTACATGTATTATTACATCGTCGTCTTCCTCATCATCATCATCATGATCATCACTACAACTACATGTATTATTAAGCCGTCCTCGTCCTTGTCATCATCATCATCTTCATCGTCACTACAACTACATGTGTTATTACGTCATCGTCATCCTCATCATCATCATCATCACTATTACTAAAACTACATGTATGTCGTCGTCATCATCGTTATCATCATCATCATCATCCTCACTGTCATCATCATCATCGCTACAACTACATGTATTATTAAGTCATCATCATCCTCATCATCATCATCACCCTCATCATCACTATAACTACATGTATTATTACGTCATCTTCATTGTCATAATCATCATCATCATATTCATCATCACTACAAATACATATATTCATCATCATCATCATCTTCTTCATCATCACTACAACTACATGTATTATCACATCGTCGTCGTCATTGTCATCGCCATCATCATCATCACTATTACTACAACTACATGTATGTCATCCTCATCGTCATCATCATCATCATCGCCGTCCTCGTTGTCATCTTCATCATCGCTACAACTACATGTATTATTAAGTCATCCTCATCCTCGTCATCATCATCATCTTCATCATCACTACAACTACATGTATTATTACGTCGTCGTCATCGTCTTCGTCATCATCATCACTACAACTACATGTATTATTACGTCATCGTCGTCGTCATCATCATCATCATCACTACAACTACATGTATTATTACGTCGTCGTCATCGTCGTCGTCGTCGTCGTCGTCGTTCATCATCATCATCATCATCATCATCATCATCATCATCATCATCATCATCATCATCATCATCATCATCATCTTTTTAACTACTTTCCAATATCACATAAAATCCAACACAAAAATAAATATATTGAATATTAATACAACTAAAACCCACGGTGCAGTGGTTGTAGGACCCCGGTCTAGTGGATGTAGGTTGGTGTTATCATCATCATCAACTAGTTTTTAACTACTTTCCAGTATCAAAGAAAATCCAACACAAAATTAAATATATTGAATATTATTATAAATAAAACCCACGGTCTAATGGATGTAGGACCCCCGGTGTAGTGGTATTTTTATCCATTTTAATTAGATTCCGAGTCATGCTGGCGTTACTTTCTCCGTTCTAAAATATGTATTGGAAATCGACATATCATTTCATTTTGGCGGACGCAAAGCAGGAGGTCCTGTCTTCTTTCAGGTGATCCCAACTGCATATGTAATCGAATGTTGATTTAAATTTAAAATGTACAAAATTAAAATATTTAAATCTAACCGTCAGTTAACTCTCTCGGACGATGATGATCGATCGAAACTGTTGACGCCTGTGTTTAAACTGGTGTGTGGGCAACACAATGATTTTGAATTCAAATAGAATTATTATGTGAAAACAAATAGGATATGCAATTGTGTACCTTATTTAGTGACAAAGTAGTAAAGAACCTCGAGCAAGCTCTGACCCCGATAGAATCTACCTACTGATCCAAGCTGCATTTTAACTTTCATTGTTCATAGTTTTTATTTTCTGGTAAAATATATCATATTTTAATTATAAAAGAGTAATGTTTGGTATTGCAGTAAAATCTAAAATTATTTTTGATTGGTTAAAATGTTTTTGAAACATTTTAATTATCAGACTTAGAGGTATTAAGAGTGGAAGTCTATCTCTATTAAGTACCACCAGCCTGTTATTTTAGGTAAAGTGGTTTTCCTTGAACCTTCACTAATAATAGCCAATAATAAATGTCCCCACTGCTGATTAACAACTATGTTTTGATAAGTTCCCACCAAAAATCTAAAAGCAGTGTAATGATGAATAAATTAGTTAATGAGAAAATTCAGTAGTTAATTTCAACAGTAAATAAAATAAAATATATAATCTGGATGTATTAAATAACACAATAAGAAATATCATCTCATTGTATTCACACGAGTAGGTAGCGAAGTCAACTTCGTTAGTAGGATGATTAGATGTTAAGATTCAGCGATGTAAGCAATTTACTGAGTGGAGAATCTCCCATTAAGCCACCCCACCAATTGACTATATTTAGCTACATTTAGATCTAGCTTTGATCTATGTTGTTTTTAATAATCATTTAACCAATTCCAGGATGTCAGAGAAAATAAGAAAAGTAAAGCATAAAAGGATTAAAAAATTTTGAAATTTCAAAATATAAAATCCATGTTGGGTTAGACAACCAACCAGAACAAATGTTTAACTGCCTCCAATAATATTTTTAAGCATTAAAAAAAGCAGCTCTAAAAAGTCAAAGAAAATGAAAGAGGAAGATTTGTTTAACGAACAAGAACAAACGTGTTAAGCCCATTTAAGAAAACCGATTCCAAGAGAATATAGACCACAAAAAAAACCCTAAAATATGTTAGGTTATTGAACTGACAAGAACAAACGTGTTGATTATTATTGAACTGATTATTATTGAGTACGATTGACTATGCTTGACTGTGACCATAGTTAATGCCAATTAATGATGCCCATGACAATGACTATGGATGGTAATGAATATGGTTGACTATTCATGGTTGACCATGATCATGACCATGGCTATGGCTGACCACAAATGACTATGCCCATGAGTATGTGTGACCATAGACAATCATGGTAAACCATGGTTGTCCATGACTAGCATCATAGTTAAAGGTGGTTGACCTTAGTTGGCCATGACGAGGGGTAATTATGGTTGACCATGACAATGACCATGAGCATGGTTAACTTTGGTAAACCTTGGTTAAATGTGGTTTACCATGATTCAATATGGTTGACCATGGTTGACCACGACCATGACCATGGTTGAGTATGGTTGACCATGGTTGACAATAATGAACCATGGTTGACAGTTGTTGTCCATGACAATGACCATGACCATGGTTAACTTTGGTAGACCTTGTTTGAATTTCGTTTACCATGGTTCACTATGGTGGACGAAGACCATGGTTGACCATGACCATGCATGATAATGTCAACCATGAACATGGTTGACTATGATAAACTATGGTTGACCATGAGTATGGTTGACTAATGTAGATCATGAACCCATGGTTGAGCATGACTGTGAGTATGGTTGACCATGACCATGTTCAGTATGCTTAACCATGTCAATGGTTTCTTATAGTTAACCATGACCATGAGTGACCATGATAATGTCCATAAACATGGCTAACTTTGGTAGACCTTCATTGACTTTGGTTTACTATGGCTGACCATGACCTTGCTTGACCATGACCATCATTACTTATGGTTGAAATTGGTTGACCATACCTGTGGTTATTTATGGTTGACCTTTGCTTACCATGACCATAGTTAATTAAGGTTGGCCATGACCATGGTCAACTTCAGTAGAACTTGTTTGACTTCGATTTACTATCATTGGCTATGGTTGAGCATCGCTGAAATTAACCATGGTTGACCATAGTTGAAAATGGTTAACCATGGTTTATAGTTGTTTTCCATGACACTAACCATGACCGTGGTTCAATTTGGTAGACCTTCATTTACTTTGGTTTACTATGGTTGGATATGGTTGACCATGGTTGAGCATGAAATTCACAATGGTTAACCTTGGTTGAGCACATTATGATGCCCATGGTTGATTGAGATTATGGATGACATTCATCATAGTTGGCCTTAACTATGACTATGGTTGACCATTATGTTAACCTTCACCATGATTGATCATGGTTGACCTTCACCATGCTTGACTATGGTTGACCATGACCATACTTGACTATGGTTGACATGGGATGACTCTGGTCGATCATGCCCATAGATGACCTTCATAGACCATGTGGAGTTGATTATGGTGGGCCATGTTGATTATGTTTAACCAAGGTTTACTATGGCACTATCACATTATAGTGGAGATCATGTTTTATCTAGGATGTTGCTAAATTGGGTTCTTTTCATCACATAACATCGTAATGCTATGGCCATCACATTGTGATGTACGATTTTTGTTTGTCACATTATCGGGTTGGAATAGGTATGTTACATTTCGACACTAGGTAATGTTCGTCAAATTGTGACGTGGGGAAATGTTAGTCTCATTGTAATGTTGTGTTATGTTTGACACATTGTAACAATGGGTGTGTACATCACAGTGTGACAATCGGTTATGTTCACTGCGATGTTTGCAAATGTTTGTCACATTGTGACGTCATAATATTTGCGTCAGAGTATAATGTGAGGATATGTTCATCAAATTGTGATGACAAGGAAATGTTCATCACGTTGTGATGACCAGGCTATGTCTGTCACATTGCGACATGATAGTGTTTGTCGGATTGTGATGTTACTATGTTCATCACATGATGACAATAAGGAAAGCCTAGTCACATTGCGACAATAGGCAAATGTTCATCAAATTTTGGCGTTGCATTGAATGCCAAATTGTGGCATTACAAAGTTCATCACAGTGTGACGACAAGAATATGATCGTCACATTACGATGACAAGGGTATGTTTGTGACATTGTGACATTACATTTTTTGTCAAAATGCAACATTACTATGTTTGTCACATTGCGACAAAAGGGAAGGCTCCTCAGATTCCAACAACAGGGCAATGTTCATCACATAGCGACATTGCATTGATTGTCAGATTACGACATTACTATGTTCATCATATCGATGTTAATATGTTTGTCAGATTAAGACATTACTATGTTCATCATATCGATGTTAATATGTTTGTCACATTTCAACATTACTATGTTCGTCAGGTTGCAATGTTGGGAAATGTTCATGACATAGAGAATTTATGATTGCCACATTGCGACGTTGGGATACAATAGTGACAGTGTGATGTTCGGCTAATTTTGAGACATACAAATGTTGGGAAATGTTCGACACATCACAGCATAGGGAAATGTTCATCACAATGTGACAAAGTGAAATATTCTTGATATTGTAATGTTTGGCCATGGGAATCACATTGCAATTTTCATGTAGGGATATGTTGGGTTCAATCTCCTTGTGACATTACACCACATAGCCCATTCATTTATGGTTATCTGAAATAGATAAAGTCGTTACAAGTTATGTTAAATTGAGATGCTCGAGAATGGTGATATTTCATTCTAATATTCAACAAGGATGGCTTATAAGGAAATGGTGTGTCCCTCAATTGTTACATCGGATTGCAACATACATCAAGGGTTGGGTTATGTTTCAAGGATTATATCAACATAACTATGGCTAACATGGGAAGGCTATGGTTGCTCATGATTAACTATGGTAGCCCATGGGTGTCGATGTCACTATGGTGGAGCAAGGTTCGCTAAGGATAAGTATGATTATGTTACATTGAGATGTTTATGTTGATTGAGTTATATCGAATTTTTACGTTCCCACTTATGTTGCAAATGAGACATTTGAGAAGGGGTTTCTTCATCTAGGACATTCCAATATGTAATGTCACATTGCAAAGTTCATATTTTTTTACTATTGTGAAATGGTATGTTCGTCACTGGTTTTTGTCAAATTGCAATGTTCATGGATGGTTCTATAACTTTATTTTTTTCCTTCAAGGTTGTATTGGGGAATGGAGAAGTTTTTAGTATGGTCAAGATAAATTTTACAAAACATTGTCCCATTTTAAGAGTAACAAAATAGGAGGATGAGTTAATGAAAATGGCACATTATAAGAGTTATAATCAAGCATATCATTGAATTCAATGTCAATCTTATTGCATAATGAGAGACTTTAATAGTAATATTTAAGAGGTTCACTCTAAAAGAATGTGATATAGCCACATGATTTAAAAGTGAAAAATTGATTGCCATTAACTTAACATTATTTCAGAGACGTCAAGATAAATATATTTTTTGTTTGAAGTTGGTCTTGTAGTTTACATTGAAGAGTGTGTCACGTAGCCACATTTAGAGAGAAATAATTTTACGAGGTTGACATCAATATTTGTGACATACAAGAAGATGACATTGAATTAAGGGGTAAAAATGTGAGAGATTAAGTCTCACTTTCATAAATTAAGAGGTAAAAATTAAAATTAAGTCATATTGTGACATTTTAAATGTAATAAGATGAATAACTTGAATGGAATGAGCCATATTGAGAATTATTGGATTGTCTTTCTATTTAGGAATAAACTATTCATCAAAATTTAATATTGTTTAAGAATAAAATATTCATAAAAAATATATAACATTAATTGTATTCAAACATTAAAACTCATGGTGTTTAATGTTTCTATGAAGATTTAAATGCAATGATGTTTATTAATGGTATAAAGATTTAAATTCCCTATTTCCTCAAGAATTATATTTATTGTTTAGTCAATATTGACATTATACTTATGTAATATTATTAACATTAATGTCACATAACACTATTAACGAAACATCTTCAACTTAATACTATTAACATTAATGTAACATTATTAAAAATATATTATGTAACATTATCATTATTAAGATTATTAATGTAACATTATTTTAATATTAATGTGTCATTAATTTAACATTATTAATTAAGTGGGTACTTGCGTAACATTAATATCATTAATTATAAAACTAATGTTATATAGTTATTGGAAACATAATTATTTATATTTAAAAATAAGAAAAGTTTACAAAGAAAATGTTTAAATATTTTATTTTAAGTTGTTTGAAATTATTACATCTAATTATTAAATTATTGAATAAATAATAATATTTACTATTACTATATTATTATATATTTATTTATTCCTTCCTATATCATTACTACATTTTTTTTATTGTAATACTATATTTATTCATTATTATTATTATTAATGTATTTTACATTAGTAGTAGTATATTATTACAATATGATATTATTATATTAGTTTTAAAAAATAATGATATTACATTGATGCATTAATAATATTACTATTAGGATTTTTAATAATATGATGATTATATATTAATGATAATAAATGATCATATATTTATTAGTATGCATGAGATGGATACATTTACAAAATAAATAATTAAATTTGTAGGGGATACATTTAGGGTTTAGGGTTAAGGATGGATATTTAAGAGATTAACACTAATTCCAAAAATATATTCATACAAAACTATAATTTTTTTTTTAAATTTTGTCAAAAACATTAGCTTGAAATTTAATTACTCTCTCACAATTATATTATTTTAGCTATCCAATTAAATCTACAAAACTTTAAAAAATGATTCAATTTATTAAACATAATTTTTTAAAGTTTAAAATATTAACTATTCAACTTTATTTGTTGTAGAACTTTAATAAATTATACTTTATAAATTTATTAAACCTTATTAATTAATTCCTTGAATAAATAGTAAAACCCACTATTACTATAGTATTCTATGTTTATGTATTACTTTGGATAAATAGTAAAACCTATTACTACTATAGTATTCTATAGTTATTGCTAGATTATTATATTTATTCATTGTGATTAATGTGTTATTGGTATATTATTCTATATTTTTTTTTTTCACATGAAAAAAAACAGTTCCACTGTTATTCTTATTAGAATCAAATGAAACTTCTGGTTACAATAGACAAACTTCCATATATGGAATAGTCTTGTTCTGTTCCAGTTGAAACTTGAGAATACTTTGTTTGTCTATTTTCTTTTTTACCCAATAATATTTCTGGTTATTGTCACCTTATAGGATATGTATTTTGTCTTCTCTAATTGCAGTTCCATTAATATTCTCTTCAAAATATAGCCACCCTGGTTTATCGTTAAGAGCTTTATTGGATATGCTATCAGTTATTTTATTAAATTGTCTATGAATGTGCATGAAGTTTAATGTTTCAAAGCCTTGCTTTAAGTTGCTAATCTTATCCTTCCAATGGCTAAGGTAGATTAGATCTAGTTTATATTTGTCACTTATCCAATCTATAGTGACCTTAGAGTCCCCTGCCACCATTAATTTCTTGATAGAGAAGTATGTGGCAAGATGTAGGAGTCCCCATAATCCCATCAACTCAGCTTTCATATTGTTTCCTATACCTCCAGCAAAATGTGCTTGGATGCTGTGTCCGGGTGTGATTTTAAGTAAATACCTATACCACACTTGTCTGTTGAAGCTGCGCCATCAAAGAAACCAATAGGGTTATTGTTGAAGTAGACAGGGTTAAGTAGTATGGTTGTTTTATCTGCTTCCTCTTTAAGTGGATGTTCTTGTATGGAGGTAAGAATTTTCTGGTAAAGTCCAGGGACATTCTTGGTTCGGTTTTCAAATAGAATTATGTTTCTAAATTTCCAAATTTCCCACATAATCAGAAGGGGAATGTGTTTATGGTTTGGCAATTTGAGAAACCAAAATTTGAGGTTTTCTTCGATGGTGGCCTTGTTCCACTCACAGTTGATTCTCAAAGAAGTGAGTATATGGCCCAAAATCATTTGGGTAGTCTGGCAGTCCACAAAAAAGTGTGTGACTGACTCTTCTTCCTTTAGACACAATGTGCAGGTTGAAGGACCAATTCCACCACATTTTTGGTAGTTGATGTCGGTAAGTAATCGATATTCTAAGCATAGCCACAAGAAGCAGATGATTTTGACCACTACCTTCACCAACCAAATCAATTTATGCCACCATTGACCATCATTACAATTGTTTGTGTAAAGGATGCAATAATAGGCGGAGCTGGCCGTGACTGTTCCGGATGATCAATTCCATGACCATGAAAGTATGTCATTTTCATTGTTCATTCAGATGCCGTTGTGATCAAGTTTTTGTGTGTAGGTGTCCCATTCTAGACTATGTTCTGAATTTAAACCTAATTTTCTAGCACTCATCCAATAGTGTTGTGGTTCGGTTGTGTCATTGTCTCTAGCCTGTGCTAAGATGAATATGGCTTAACTGTGCAAGTGTTTTATAAGCATATTGGAAGGTTGGATATTGTCCTCACATCCAATGTATGGATCACGCCCAAGTATAACTCGCTGACCAGTCCCAACCTTCCAAGCCAGCCATCGCTTGATGATTGGTAAGGATAGCAGCAAGTTCTGCTAGATAATGGAGGATGTCTTTGTGTAATGTACACCCCTGCACAACCAAGAAGTGAGGTCAATACCTTTGAGATATTTCCTTGTGATGACCCTGTTCCAAAGATTGTTTCCGAAGAGACCTCTCCAACAAGTTTTGGCTGCTAGGGCAAGAGCAAACCATTTCATGTGTTTAATGCCCCAACCACCAGCCTCTTTCGGTTTAGCTAGGCTTTTCCATTTAGCAAGGTGAAAACCAGTGGATTTTTTTCCCCCTTTCCAGATAAATATGCTAATCAGTAGCTGAATGCGCTGGAGGATAGACATCGGTGCTTTTTCCAGGCTAAGCCAATACACTGGTATACTTTGTAAGACTGATGTTGCTAGAGTGAGTCTGCCTCCCAGGGACAGCTAATGAAAAGTCCAATTGTTAATCTTCTTCTTTATCTTTTTGATGAGCCACGACCAGTCACCAATTCTGTAACAGTTTGGTTTTAGGGAGAAACCAAGGTACTTTAACCCTTGATCTAGACTGTCAACCTGTATTTTGAAATCAGGAATGAGGAATCTCCTTAGTAGTGGATCTAAATCTTGTGCAATAAAACCAGATTTATGAAGGTTAATGGAAAGTCCCGTTGCATCACAGAAATTTGTGAGAATAACTTTAAGTGCTTTCCAGTTGTCAATGTTGTCGGCTCCCAGGATGAGGACGTCATCCACAAACAATAAGTGTGAGATTTGGATGCCAAGAGCTACTTTAAGTCCTTTAAAAGAACCCGATTCAACTGCTTGGTTGATCATTCTGCTGAGTGCCTCAATTACAAGAAGAAAAAACATTGGTGACATAGGACAGCCCTGACGGAGTCCCCAGTGGAATCGAAAGAAGTCTGTTGGAGTTCCATTCACCAGCAATGCCGTATTGATCGAGGTTATGCAACCCATAATCCAAGATTTGTTAATTCTGTCAAGTCCGATCTAGTCCAGTAATAAATAAAGGTATTGCCAACTTACACTATCATAAGCTCTTTTTAGATCGAGTTTAAGGATGACTGCGTTCAGTTTTTTAATCTTGGTCGAATGTATACATTCCTGGGTAATACCCACAACATCGAATATCAGTCTATCCTTCAAGAACCCAAACTGTTCAAAAGAGATACACTTAGCTAGAGTGTCTTTTAAATAGTTGGCTATGGTTTTTGAGATGAATTTGTACATGAAATTACATAATGCAATGGGTCAGAAGTCATTGAAGTTGACAGGATTACTGAATTTTGGAATTAGCGTGAAGAAAGTTGAATTTAGTGCTCCAGGGATCTTCCCCGTGAGGCAAGATTCTTCAACAACGTTAAGCATATCCAATCCCATAATCTCAAAAAAGTGTTGAAAAAGTTCTTGGGTCCATCCATTTGGACCAGGGCTTTTGTCCTCGGGAATTTTATCAATAGTGTCTTTTAGCTCCTCGAGAGTGACAAGTTTCCCGAGATTCTGATTGTCTGACTCATTGAAGAAGCCTAGGACTAACTGCAAAACATCAAGCTAGACGTCTATGTTTTCAGTCTCAGAAGCTTTGTATTGAGTTCTAAAATGTTTAAATGCCAGCGAGTGTAACTCCGAGTCAGTTATGGCAGCGTTACCATCATCATCTATCAGATCCCATATAGTGTTGTGGTTGTGCCTCTGTGAAGCGTATTTGTGGAAAAAACTTGTATTCTTATCTCCCTTTTCAATCCAAGTAGCCCTACTACAGAGTCGCTAGGTGGCTTCTTCATGTGCTAGTATCTCATTTTTCTTGCGGGTCAGTTCCTATAGGAGGTTTAAATCCTATGCAACAAAGATATGTGACGGGTTATTGTGGAATAGGGTTGTCATCTGTTCCTCCACCAGTACCAGATCGGCCTTCATAGCCTTCTGTTTCTTTACCTGCCATTTTATAACCACCTGTTTCAAATATTTAAGCTTCTCAATTAGCAGAAGGATTGCCGATGGGTTCGACCAATCTAGCATTTTTGCCCAAGTATTTTTGACAAGTGAGTTAAAACCCAGGTCACCTATCCACGAGCAATTGAACTTGAAAGGAGCCGCTGTAAATTGTTGGGGGCCTTCGATTGAGAGACAAATCAGGTGGTGATCTGAGATCGTGGATGGCTCAACCTAGGATTTGAAGTGGAGACGATCGCTTATCATCTTAGAATCTAACAGGAACCTGTCAAGTCTTTTGGCAATACCATTGACCCCTGTTCTATTGTTCCTCCAGGTGGGAGAAGACGCTAAAGGATGGAGGTCAATGAGACCCTCTCTATGGAAGATAGAGTCAAAAAAATTGGCCTTTGGGTCAATCCTCGCAGAAGTACCCCACACTTCATGAGTGGAAAGGGTGAAGTATAGATCACCACCCAATATGAGGTTGTCCTCATGAAGGATGCCTGAGTCAAAGTGTTTTTTCCAAAAGGCCTCGCAATTGTTGTAAGGGACATAACAGTTTAAGAGTTTGAAGG
This sequence comes from Picea engelmannii, assembly GCA_009831015.1. Taxonomy (NCBI): domain Eukaryota; kingdom Viridiplantae; phylum Streptophyta; class Pinopsida; order Pinales; family Pinaceae; genus Picea; species Picea engelmannii. The sequence continues at coordinate 928,482 of ML777905.1, read as the reverse complement.
AGGTAGAAGAGAAAAGTAGCTTACCTTCAATGAAAATCCCAACCGAGATGCCGAAGGCTTGAAAATCAGCAACATCTGGGTTCCATCCTGTAAGAAAGCCTCCATAGTGGCCTAGAGAGTCTACTGCAACAACAAACTAGTGTGGGAGACACTTCAAGAAAATAGCTTTCGCCTTGTCGCTGCTGACCAGGGTTTCTTGTAGAAAAACAACGTTCGGTTTGATCTTAGAGAATAATCTTTTGAGGGAAGCTAGCTTGGTGGGGCTTCCAAACCCACGAAGATTTAAAGAAAGAATGATCATTAAGAGACAGGGTTGATCGGCATGGTTGCTCTAAGTGCCAAGGAGGCAGAAAAAGAAGGAACACAATCAGAAGGAGTTACGTTTAAAGGGGGCGTAGCTGAAGTAGGGAGGCCAGCGAGTCCTCCCTCTACAGAGCTTGGGGGCCTTTTGGGGAATCTGGACTGGGTTTTTCTGATAGTGACATTAGATCGATCGGGTGGGAGTGGGGTGGAGGAATGTGTGACCATGAGGGGAACGAGAGAGAGTGGAATGAGTGTGAGGGTGGAGGGAGTGGGTGGCTCGGTGAAGGTTCCAGGAGAAAAAGGAGTTAGTGCAGTCAGTGGAGGGTTTTGGGAGGGTGGGATGTTCGAGTTTTGGGGCTGGGTAGGATCGAGGGAGGGTGCTGAAGCAGCATTGGGTGTATGATGTGGGGGACGAGTGGGTGTAGTGGTGGAAGTAGGAGAGGACAAGGGATGGGGGAGGAAGGGGTCCAATTTATCCATAATCAATCTGCAAAAATATTCGAAGATTTCCAAAACCCAGGCCTCATTAACTTTGAGGTGCCTAAGTTCATCCAATGAAAGCTTGTGAAAGAAGGTAGGGAAGAAGTCCCACATCTTACCAAGGAAGGAGTCCTAATCTAGGGGGAGAGGAGGGGATGGTTCAGTGTGTCTCAAAGAGGGGCTTGGTTGGGTGTCTTTGGAGGAGGAGCAATTACTTTTTAAGTGTCTCGGCTGCCAGCAGAGGTGGCATCTAAAAGTTTCTCTCCAATAATCAAGGATTTGTCTAAAATAATCTTCACCCACTCTGATCTCGAGGGAGTCCGGCATACCAAGATTAGTGTCAAATTCGACTAAGACTCAAGTTTCCCTTTTATTTGACCAGTTGAGGGAGCATTGGTCAAAAAAGATAAACTTCCCTGCAGTGTTAACAACCATCTCCAGGATAGGTGATGTCCCTCAGTGTTAGCAAGAGGCTGAGGTAGTAAAGTCTATTGTGATGAATGATGAAGTGGGTTTAAAATCTTAAATCCAACTAAGGAAATAAATATGAGATTTCTTCTCCAATGGCGTCACTATTTGGTTATGGGTTAGTAATATAAAAATGAGAAAACATAAGTTAATTTATTTTCTTAATAGGAGAATAAAATCGATTTTAATAAATAAAATAAAGATAACTTTTAATGAAGCAAGATAAGTCATATCTAAATGAAGGAGAATCCTTTTCAAATATAACACAATGACAAGTAAACAACCAACACTATAGACTTCTCATGAGTAGGTTAACATCCATTCAATGAAAGATATGTAAAGTTTAAACCATTTAAGTCCTCTTTACTAAAAAAAATTAATATATATTATAGGTTATTCTTGGAGAATACCATGTATGGGAAGCGAAGATGTTTTCTGAATTATTTCATAGAATTTTTTTGAATAACTTCAATACCTCATTTTAAATAGTGGAAAGCACATGCAATAGGTTTTTCATGTTAACAAGATTTCCCTAATCATAAATAGTGGAAAAGCACATGCAATAGGTTTTGCATATTAACAAGATTTATTGCAGATGATATATCTTTCATCACCTACATAATTTGACTTTAATTTTATTTAAATAAATAAATATTATCATGTCATTACATCATATGAGGTATTTCATAAGTATACTATTTAATATAAAAAATATAAAATAAAAACATCATGATGTGTAATAATATATCACATTTATATATAATACCAATTTATTGTTTAATTTTTTTTAAATAAAATTGAAAAGACTTATATTTCATTTTAGTTGATTAACACAAACATAATAATATAGCATATTTATATATTGCATTAATTAATTATTAATATATCACATTTATATAAACTTTAGTTAGACGGAGGGGATCTCTTGTTCCATAAATAAAGGACTATACACTCTCTTGTCTCATAAACAAAGAAGTTTCATATACCAATTTGGTCTCTGGTTAATCTGTGACATCGTGAATTTATCCTCGTCCTTGTCGTCATCGTCATCTTCATCGTCACTAGAACTACATGTATTATTACATCATCGTCGTCGTTGTGGTCATCATGGTCATCGTCGTCGTCGTGGTCATCATCATTATCATCATCATCATTATTACTACAACTACATGTTTGTCGTGTTCGTCATCATCATCATCATCATCCTCATTGTCCTCGTTGTCATCATCATCATCTTCATCATCGCTACAAATACATGTATTATTAAGTCGTCCTCTTCCTCGTCATCATCATCATATTCATCATCACTACAACTACATGTATTATTACGTCGTCTTTATCATCGTTGTTGTCGTCATCATCATCATCATCATCATCATCATCAGTACAACTACATGTATTCGTCAGCATCATCATCATCTTCATCATCACTACAACTACATGTATTATTACATCGTTGTCTTCCTCATCATCATCATCATCATCATCATCACTACAACTACATGTATTATTACGTCGTCCTCGTCCTCGTCGTTATCATGATCTTCATCGTCGCTACAACTACATGTATTATTACGTCATCGTCATCATCATCATCATCATCATCACTATTACTACAACTACATGTATGTCGTCGTCATCATCATCATCATCATCATCATCGTCATCGTCCGCATTGTCATCATCATCATCGCTACAACTACATGTATTATTAAGTCATCATCATCCTCGTCGTCATCATCATCTTCATCATCACTACAACTACATGTATCATTACATCATCGTCGTCGTCATAATCATCATCATCATATTCATCATCACTACAAATACATATATTTGTCATCATCATCATCATCTTCATCATCACTACAACTACATGTATTATCACATCGTCGTCGTCATTGTCATTGCCATCATCATCATCATCACTATTACTACAACTACATGTATGTCATCCTCATCGTCATCATCATCATCATCGTCGTCCTCGTTGTCATCTTCATCATCGCTACAACTACATGTATTATTAAGTCATCCTCATCCTCGTCGTCATCATCATCTTCATCATCACTACAAATACATGTATTATTACATCGTCATCGTCATCATCATCATCACTACAACTACATGTATTATTACGTCGTCATCGTCGTCGTCATCATCATCACTACAACTACATGTATTATTACGTCATCGTCGTCGTCATCATCATCATCATCATCATCATCATCACTACAACTACATGTATTACTAGCACAACCACAAACTCGTGGCTGGTGAACGTCGAAAGGTTTTAGCTAGTCAAGAAAATGAAATGTGGATTCACATCTTTCCAATCTGTAACAAATCTTTGTACACCTTTTAGTGTAATGAGCTATGGAACAAAATAATTATGCAATACTGCTTCCATTAGCATACATTCTCAGATTTGATGTACTTTATGGTTTTGATTTGAACTTCTTTATGTGTATATTTATGGCTTTCATTGTGACCTCAATATCTCTTGCTTCGAGTGCTCCTTTGATGCGCATAAAAGAAAGTTGTAGACATCGCTCTTCTACATTACATCGTACACTTTCTTTTACATCAATACACATAAAAAAATTACACATACAAAGTGATAAAATTTCAATCCCAATCACTATATCATATTATACTGAATCATAATCTTGCAAACAAAATATGAGCTCAACTACATTTATTTTTCCACTATAAATCAATGTGTTGCATGGAAATACGCACTGTAATGTGGTGCATGGAAATACAAACTGTAAATCAACCTATAAAATTCGCTTTTCCACTACTATGTTTAGGATCTGTTATATGCTATCTAGACGATCAAATTTGCATGGATCTGCAATAATATGATAGCTTGTTTTCCATCGAAATCATCATCACCTGAAAGTCTCGAATCGATCACCTCCAATTCTCTGCCAACAACAGCCATGGAGACCACCCAAGCAGGGAAATAACACTTATCAAAATCAATGCGCTTATTGTAATTCTTGCGCCCGATAATCTCAAGAACCACCATTCCAAAGTTGTAGATATCGCTCTTGTCAGTGATCGGGCAATCCAGAAGCCACTCCGGAGGGAGGTATCCAGGAGTTCCTCTCATCGTGGTCACCACACGGATTTCCTTTCGGCTCATGAGCGTCGCCATGCCAAAGTTAGAGACCTTGGCCACAAAATTCTCGTCTAGAATAATGTTCCCAGGCTTCACATCCAGATGAATTATCTTATAATGACATTCCTGATGTAAGTAGGTCAGGCCACGAGCAGTCCCCAATACGATATTGAACCTAATGGGCCAAGTCAAGAAGCTTACCTTACTCTAATCGAAGAGCCACTGGTCCAAGGAGCCGATCGACATGTGATCGTAAATGAGGATCATGCGTAATCCCTGCGCGCAGAAACCGAGCAATTGTACCAGATTCCAATGATGGACTATGCCCAATATCCCAACCTCTGCATAAAATTCCTTCTCTCCTTGCCTTGCGATCTCCAGTTTCTTGACAAATACGATCGTCCCATCTTCAAGCACGCCCTCGTACACTATTTTGAACCCGCCCGATCCGAGCACTTTGCCAAAACTATTTGTGAGTGTCTGGATTTCGTTCAACGAAAATTTCCTCACCATCACATAGGGAATGCTATACATAATTCCACCTGACTGTTCTGATTCTGGTTTCGACCTTCGGCAAGCTCTGAAAGGTAAAAAGAAAATTAAAACCATTCCAGCTGCAAGCACAATGAAGCCGACCCCAATAACCAATATGAAACGCATGGACACCCAGAAAATGAAACGTGTGGATTGCTGAGGAAAGCCAGAAAATGAAACGCTCAGACAACTCACGAAATCCAAATATGATAATCTCAAAGGTTAATCATTTAAACGTGGCGATCATATAGTGCTATAGTAATTTCTTAATATGATTAGGTAAATGTTAAAAAGTAAAGAGGTTAACAGATGCATTCAAAAATACAAAGAAGTTATGAAGAGTAAATCACATTCATTGATTTGGGAGGACGACTAAGAATATGCTGCTATCTCCAATTGTTAGCCATCCGATTAGAATTTTAGATTAAAAGGTGATTAATTGTGCCCATTGCCAATAGGTATACGCCTTTCGGCTTAATTACGTCGTCGTCGTCGTCGTCGTCGTCGTCGTCGTCGTCGTCGTCATCATCATCATCATCATCATCATCATCATCATCATCATCATCATCATCATCATCATCATCATCATCATCATCATCATCATCATCATCATCATCATCATCATCATCATCATCATCATCATCATCATCATCAAGTTTTTAACTACTTTCCAATATCACAGAAAATCCAACAAAAAATAAATATATTGAATATTAATACAACTAAAACCCATGGTGCAGTGGTTGTAGGACCGCAGTGTAGTGGATGTAGGTTGGTGTTATCATCATCATCAACTAGTTTTTAACTACTTTCATCTAGTTTTTAACTACTTTCCAATATCACAGAAAATCCAACACAAAAATAAATATATTGAATATTAATACAACTAAAACCCATGGTGCAGTGGTTGTAGGACCCCGGTGTAGTGGATGTAGGTTGATGTTATCATCATCATCAACTAGTTTTTAACTACTTTCCAGTATCAAAGAAAATCCAACACAAAATTAAATATATTGAATATTATTATAAATAAAACCCATGGTCTAATGGATGTAGGACCCCCGGTGTAGTGGATGTAGGTTGGTATTTTTATCCATTTTAATTAGATTCCGAGTCATGCTGGCGTTACTTTCTCCGTTCTAAAATATGTATTGGAAATCGACATATCATTTCATTTTGGCGGACGCAAAGCAGGAGGTCTTGTCTTCTTTCAGCTGATCCCAACTGCATATGTAATCGAATGTTGATTTAAATTTAAAATGTACAAAATTAAAATATTTAAATCTAAGCATCAGTTAACTCTCTCGCCTGTTTTTAAACTGGTGTGTGGCCAGCACAATGATTTTGAATTCAAATAGAATTATTATTTAGTGAAAACAAATAGGATATGCAATTGTGTACCTTATTTAGCGACAAAATAGTAAAGAAACCCGAGCAAGCTACTGATCCAAGCTGCATTTTAACCTTCACTGTTCATAGTTTTTATTTTCCGGTAAAATATATCATTTTAGTTATAAAAGAGTAATGTTTGGTATTGCAGTAAAATCTATTTTTTTTTTTATTGGTTAAAATGTTTTTGAAACATTTTAATTACCATACTCAGAGGTATTAAGAGTGGAAGTCTATCCCCTATTAAGTATCACCAGCTGGTTATTTTAAGTAAAGTGGTTTTCCTTGAGCTTTTATTAATAGTAGCCAATAATAAATGTTCTCACTGCTGATTAACAACTAAGTTCTAATAGGCTTTGTCACCTACCCACCAAAAATCTAAAAGCAGTGTAATGATGAATAAATTAGTTAATGAGAAAGTTCAGTAGTTAATTTCAACAGTAAATAAAATAAAATATATAATCTGGATGTATTAAATAACACAATAAGAAATATCATCTCATTGTATTCACACGAGTAGGTAGCGAAGTCAAGTACATTAGTAGGATGATTAGATGTTAAGAGTCAACGATGTAAGCAATTTACTGAGTGGAGAATCTCCCATTGAACCACCCCACCAATTGACTATATTTAGCTACATTTAGATCTAGCTTTGATCTGTGTTCTTTTTAATAATCATTTAACCAATTCCAAGATGTCAGAGAAAATGGAAAAAGTAAAGCATAAAAGGATTAAAAAAAATTGAAATTTCAAAATATAAAATCCATGTTAGGTTAGACAACCAACCAGAACAAATGTTTAACCCCCTCCAATAATATTTTAAAGCATTAAAAAAAGCAGCTCTAAAAAGTCAAAGAAAATGAAAGAGGAAGATCTGTTTAACGAACAAGAACAAACGTGTTAAGGCCATTTAAGAAAACCGATTCCAAGAGAATATAGACCATAAAAAAAAACCTAAAATATGTTAGGTTATGCAACTGACAAGAACAAACGTGTTGATTATTATTGAACTGTAATACCGTGACTTAAACGGCAAAACTGAGAAGTGCGAGTCGATTAATGTCGTCATCTATATATGCGTAAGCACGAATCTTATTTTAATGTCGGAGAACATGAATTATGCTCTCATTCGACGGGATTATTTAGGATAAAAACGTTACAATTACATCCGTTAATATTTGTGGGTATCATTTTTTTTTATCTTAATTAGAGGTAGGATTTTATGTGAGAGAATAAGAAAAAACTTATGATATATGTAATTTTTCACTTTTTAAAATTAATAGTTTGGATTATAATATATTAATTACTTTTTATTTAAATGTGGTTGTTGTTAATTGATCATTAACATGTTTAGTTTAGGAATAATAGACCATTAATATATTAATACATAATTAAGGTATTAATTAATATATTAATAAATAATTAATGTATTAACTAATTTAAAGTATAAATATATAAATAAAAGTATTAATGTACTAATTAAGTCTTAGTGGACGTTAATCATCATCATCATCACTAAAATATTAATATATTAATTAATTAAAAGGTAATTAATGCATTAATTAATTACTACATTAAAGTTGTCTCTAAATTAAATTATTAATACATTACAAGTATTAATTAATTAATACAATAATACATTACTAATTAATAGATTACTAAAGGAATAATACATTACTAAAATTACATTAACACACTAATAAATTAATACATCAATAATATATTATTAATAAATTAATAAATTAATAACACATTATTACATTAATCCTTTAAATTATTATTTACTTAATTAATACATAAAGAAAATATTATTAATTAATACATTAATAAAGTATTAAACTATATTTGTATATTAATAAAGCAATAAGTAACTAAAGTATTAATACATGAATAATGTATTAATACATTGATGTGATAATACATTAATGGCTATGAAAATATTAATGTAATAATTAATTAATACGTTAATGTAATATATGTATTAAAGTATTAATAGTACATTAATACATTAAAGTAATAAAGTATTAGTAATACATTAATAAAGTAAGAATACATTAAAAGTACATTATTACATAAATACAAAACATTGACCATGACGCTGGTTAAGAGTGATACACTATGGTTCACCATGAGTATGGTTGATTATGGTAAATCATGACTCCATGGTTGACCATGATTGTGACTATGGTTGACTATGATTAATAGTAATCATGGTTGAGTACGGTTGACTATGCTTGACCGTGACCATAGTTAATGTCAATTAACGATGCCCATGACAATGACTATGGATGGTAATGAATATGGTTGACTGTTCATGGTTGACCATGATCATGACCATGGCTATGGATGACCACAAATGACTATGCCCATGAGTATGCGTGACCATGGACAATCATAGTAAACCATGGTTGTCCATGACTAGCATCATGGTTAAACTATGGTTGACCATGAGTATGGTTGACTAATGTAGATCATGAACCCATGGTTGAGCATGACTGTGAGTATGGTTGACCATGACCAGGTTCATTATGCTTAACCATGTCAATGGTTTCTTATAGTTAAACATGACCATGAGTGACCATGATAATATCCATAAACATGGCTAACTTTGGTAGACCTTCATTGACTTTGGTTTACTATGATTGGCCATGACCTTGCTTGACCATGACCATCATTACTTATGGTTGAAATTGGTTGACCATACCTGTGGTTATTTATGGTTAACCTTTGCTTACCATGACCATAGTTAATTAAGGTTGGCCATGACCATGGTCAACTTCAGTAGAACTTGTTTGACTTCGATTTACTATCATTGACTATGGTTGAGCATGGTTGAAATTAACCATGGTTGACCATGGTTGACAATGGTTAACCATGGTTTACAATTGTTTTCCATGACACTAACCATGACCGTGGTTCAATTTGGTAGACCTTAGTTTACTTTGGTTTACTATGGTTGGATATGGTTGAACATGGTTGAGCATGAAATTCACTATGGTTAACCTTAGTTCAGCACATTATGAGGCCCATGGTTGACCGAGATTATGGATGACATTCATCATAGTTGGCCTTAACTATGAATATGGTTGACCATTACGTTAACCTTCACCATGATTGATCATGGCTGACCTTCACCATGCTTCACTATGGTTGACCATGACCATACTTGACTATGGTTGACATGGGATGACTACGGTCGATCATGCCCATGGATGACCTTCACAGACGATGTGGAGTTGATTATGGTGGGCCATGTTGATAATCTTTAACCAAGGTTTACAATGGCACTATCGCATTGTAGTGGACATCATGTTTTATTTGTGATGTTGCTAAATTGGGTTATTTTCATCACATAACATCGTAATGTTATGGCCATCACATTGTGACGTATGATTTTTGTTTGTCACATTATCGGGTTGGAATAGGTATGCCACATTCCGACACTAGGTAATGTTCGTCAAATTGCGATGTGGGGAAATGCTAGTCTCATTGTAATGTTGTGTTATGTTTGACACATTGCAACATTGGGTGTGTACATCACATTGTGACAATCAATTATGTTCATTGCGATGTTTGCAAATGTTTGTCACATTGTGACATCAAAATATTTGCGTCAAATTATAATGTGAGGACATGTTCATCGAATTGTGATGACAAGGAAATGTTCGTCACGTTGTGACGACCAGGCTATGTTCGTCACATTGCGACATGATAGTGTTTGTCGGATTGTGATGTTACTATGTTCATCACATGATGACAATAAGGAAAGGCTAGTCACATTGCGACAATAGGGAAATGTTCATCAAATTTTGGCGTTGCATTGATCGCCAAATTATGACGTTACAAAGTTCATCGCAATGTGATGAAAAGAATATGCTCATCACATTGGGACGATAAGGGTATGTTCGTGACATTGTGACATTACATTGTTTGTCAAAATGCGACATTACTATGTTCGTCACATTGTGACAAAAGGGAAGGCTATTCAGATTGCAACAACAGGGAAATGTTCATCACATAGCGACATTGCATTGATTGTCAAATTGCGACATTACTATGTTCATCACATCGATGTTAATATGTTTGTCACATTTCAACATTAATATGTTCATCAGGTTGCAATGTTGGGAAATGTTCGTGACATAGAGAATTTATGTTTGCCACATTGCGACGTTAGGATACGGTAGTGACAGTGCGATGTTCGGTTAATTTTGAGACATACAAATGTTGGGAAATGTTCGACACATCGCAGCATAGGGAAATGTTCATCACAATGTGACGAAGTGAAATATTCTTGATATTGTAATGTTTGGCCATGGGAATCACATTGCAATTTTCATGTAGGGATATGTTGGGTTCAATCTCCTTGTGACATTACACCACATAGCCCGTTCATTTATGGTTATCTAAAATAGATAAAGTCGTTACAAGTTATGTTAAATTGAGATGTTCGAGAATGGTGATGTTTCATTATAATATTCAACAAGGACGGCTTACAAGGAAATGTTGTGTTCCTCAATTGTTACATCGGATTGTGACATACATCAAGGGTTGGGTTATGTTGTAAGGATTATATCAACATAACGGTGGCTAACATGGGAAGGCTATGGTTTCTCATGATAAACTATGGTAGCCCTGATCCAGGTGGATATCGAGGGCCACCCACCTCTTCCAAATGGCTCAAAACAGTTTTCTGGCCATTTTGGCAATTTACTATTTTTAGCAGGTTTTGACTTCCGGGGCCATTTTGAGGGCCTAAATGAAGTTTTTTCTAGATCGAGGTTCTCAATGATAGTCGAAGGCATAATTGAGCCCCCAAAATGAATCTCCTCGACGATACCTTTCCAACAAGCTATCACATGCCTAAAACGGAGATCGTATGCAAAAGTTACGACCCTCGGAAGTTGATGCACCAACTTACCCAAACGGGGCCCACATGACTTTTGGCGCTTCATCTCCTAGGGTTAGGTTTTTGGATGTCTAGGACTTTTGGCATTCCCGATTATTGTAAAAAGGCCTCCAGAGCCTCATTGTAATCATCTTCTTGTGAAGGCGAGTAACCGTCACATCTCTTCTCAGAGATAAGCTTCCACCATTCTAGCGAGTCTTTCACTCTGTATTTTTACAGTCTCTGTACATTTATTTCATTAATAGAAATTGTGTATTACTGTATATCTGTGTTTATGGTTGCATCTCTGATACATTTCTGTTATATTATTGAATATCCGTGATATCTCTGTGCATTTCCTTATTATATCTCCGCTCTCATTTCGTGCCGAAAATAATCCGGATCAAGCCCATGGGTGTCGATGTCACTATGGTGGAGCAAGGTTCGCTAAGGATGAATATGGTTATGTTACATTGAGATGTTTATGTTGATTGAGTTATATCAAATTTTTACGTTCCCAATTATGTTGCAAATGAGACATTCGAGAAGGGGTTGCTTCATCTAGGACATTCCAATATGTCATGTCACATTGCAAAGTTCATATTTTTTTACTATTGTGAAATGGTACATTCGTCACTGGTTTTTGTCAAATTGCAATGTTCATGAATGGTTCTATAATTTTTTTTTTCCTTCAAGGTTGTATTGGGGAATGGAGAAGTTTTTAGTATGGTCAAGATAAATTTTATAAAACATTGTCCCATTTTAAGAGTAACAAAATAGGAGGATGAGTTAATGAAAATGGAACATTATAAGAGTTATAATCAAGCATATCGTTGAATTCAATGCCAATCTTATTGCATAATAAGAGACCTTAATAGTAATTTTTAAGAGGTCCACTCTAAAAGAATGTTATATAGCCGCATGATTTAAAAATGAAAAATTGATTGCCATTAACTTAACATTATTTCAGAGACGTAAAGAGAAATATATTTTTTGTTTGAAGTTGGTCTTGTAGTTTACATTGAAAAGTGTGTCACGTAGCCACATTTAGAGAGAAATAATTTTACGAGGTTGACATCAATATTAGTGACATACAAGAAGATGACATTGAATTAAGGGGTAAAAATGTGAGAGATTAAGTCTCACTTTCATAAATTAAGAGGTAAACATTAAAATTAAGTCATATTGTGACATTTTAAATGTAATAAGATGAATAACTTGAATGGAATGAGCCATATTGAGAATTATTGTATTGTCTTTCCATTTAGGAATAAACTATTCAACAAAATTTAATATCATTTAAGAATAAAATATTCGTAAAAAATATATAACATTAGTTGTATTCAAACATTATAATTCATGGTGTTTATTGCTGCTATGAAGATTTAAATGCAATGATGTTTATTAATGGTATAAAGATTTAAATTCCCTATTTCCTCAATAATTATATTTATTGTTTAATCAATATTAACATTATACTTATGTAATATTATTAACATTAATGTCACATAGCACTATTAAAGAAACATCTTCAACTTAATACTATTAACATTAATGTAACATTATCATTATTAAGATTATTAATGTAACATTATTTTAATATTAATGTGTCATTAATGTAACATTATTAATTAAATGGGTACTTGTGTAGCATTAATATCATTAATTATAAAACTAATGTTATATAGTTATTAAAAACATAATTATTTATATTTAAAAATAAGAAAAATTTACAAAGAAAATGTTTAAATATTTTATTTTAAGTTGTTTGAAATTATTACGTCTAATTATTAAATTATTGAATAAATAATAATATCTACTATTACTATATTATTATATATTTATTTATTCTTTAGGATATTTATTATTGTATTACTATATTTATTCACTATTATTATTATTAATAATGTATTTTAAATATTTTATTTTAAGTGGTTTGAAATTATTACATCTAATTATTAAATTATTGAATAAATAATAATATCTACTATTACTATATTATTATATATTTATTTATTCTTTAGGATATTTATTATTGTATTACTATATTTATTCACTATTATTATTATTAATAATGTATTTTACATTAGTAGTAGTATATTAGTACAATATGATATTATTATATTAGTTTTAAAAAATAATAATATTACATTGATACATTAATAATATTACTACGAGGATTTTTAATAATATGATGATTATATATTAATGCTAATAAATGATCATATATTTATTAGTATGCATGGGATGGACACATTTACAAAATAAATAATTAAATTTGTAAGAGATACATTTAGGGTTTAGGGTTAAGGATAGATATTTAAGAAATTAACACTAATTCTAAAAATATCTTCATACAAAACTATACATTTTTTCAAAATTTTGTCAAAAACATTAGCTTGAAATTCAATTACTTTCTCACAATTATATTATTTTAGTTATCCAATTAAATTTACAAAACTTTAAAAATTGATTAAATTTATTAAACATAATTTTTTAAAGTTTAAAATATTAACTATTCAACTTTATTTGTTGTAGAACTTTAATAAATCATACTTTATAAATTTATTGAACCTTATTAATTATTTCCTTGAATAAATAGTAAAACTCACTATTACTTTATTATTCTATGTTTATGTATTACTTTAGATAAATAGTAAAACCTATTACTACTATAGTATTCTATAGTTATTGTTAGATTATTATATTTATTCATTGTGATTAATGTGTTATTGCTATATTACTCTGTATTTATTTATTACTTTGTTGATAGATTATTATATTTATTCATTACTATTAATGTTTTTTACATGAATAGAGTATAGAGTATTAGCACATTATAAAATTAATACATTAATAATTTAAAATTATTTTTTAACATCAATATTACATTAGTTCTAAAAATTAATAATATATTATATTTAAACATTAACAATATTAATTTACTTTTAAAATTATTAATAATATTATTTTGAAGATTAAGATTATTAATATATGATGATTAAATATTAATGTTAATAAATGGTCAATATTAGTATTTAGGGTTAGGGATAGGTTTTAATTTAGGGTTCAAATTTATGAGAGAAGACATGTAACTAATAATATAAAAATAAACGTTACAAAAAATGCATAAAATAGTTGATATTATTGATAATAAACTATGCCATGCTAGGCTAGTCGTCCTTTCATTGATAATAAACTCTAATACTATTCAGAATAATAGGACTCCTTTCAATTGTGATACAAAGGGTAGATCCAATGGCTTCCATCTCCGTGTCTAACTGATGTGCATAGTGATTAAATTCTTTTTATATTTTGATGATTGTTCACCCCTACATTTGCAGTGCAGTTTGAAGATTAACACTTTAGGTTGAAAATGAAGGGAGTACATTGAAGAATAACTCAACGTTGCATGCATTTTATCTAATTATTGTGCGGAAATCAGTGCAAGTCACTTAGCCATTACCTTCCTACTCTAACTTATTTCACTTATCTCTTTCCTCTTTCCAATACAGTTATTAATAATGTATAGGTTCAAAGAAATGCAGTTAAAAACAAATGTGGACACATAAATTACATATCATTTTAATTTTATAGATAAATGAATATGATTGTGATAACTCTGAAAAATTAAATTACATATCATTTTAGTTTTACAAATAAGTGAACATGATTGTGATAACTCATAAAACTTGGTCAAATTATGGACTGTACACTGCACATTACACAGTGACATGAGTCATTGATTACTGAGATCCAACTTTAATGTCTCGATTGCATGAGAAATGAGACAAACTCCCAACAACTTGATAGTATGGATAATCTTTCAAGGAAAGGGAATCTATGTTGTGTACTTAATCATAATGAATTACAAGATATATATATATATATATATATATATATATATATATATATATATATATATATATATATAATCAAGTACCAAAACAAAGCACCTATATTGAAGATGATAACTCAAGTATCAACACATTAAGGCTTCCAATAACAATTTAACCTAACCTATATCTAGATGTTTATGTTATTTGGATTCCAAATTTGTCAAATAATCATATGTACATTCAAAAGTGGGGCTAATCAGGAGAATATCATACAACGTGTTGAAGAAGTGATTAAGCTATCCAAAGGTCCTTTGATGCGACAGATTAAGCTATAAAACAATCCAATTCTGATTTATACACCAAGTTCTATTTGTAGCAGGTTCAAAATGCACGAACGATAGTAACAGGTTTGAAATGGATGAGCGATCTAGGGAAACAACAACGATCAAGGAACAAGATAGATAGATATGGAGTTATCCAACGATCGAGGTTATGCAATGAATTTTGTTTATGAATTTCAAACGCAGGTTAAGTGAAACGGCTAAGATTGGGAGTGGAGATAAATAACCAGCCACACAAATGATTAAATGAACAAGCCACGCAAATAATTAAATGACAAACCAATGAAAAGATAAATGACAAGCCACATACGAGAGGGAAGAGGTAATGAAAAATATGTTACAAAAGGAGGCGGCCATGTCACTCGTCGATATGGGAGGTGGTAAAATGTAAGGACAGGCCATGTGCCATAGGAAAATGTTAAAACCAAAGAAGTAATTGTTAAATAAAAAGGTAAATGTTAGAATTGAGGTAATATTTGTTTGTTTTCTAAATTATGTTATGTGGTAATTGATAACGCATTGTAGTAATTTTTTAATCATGTTTAGTAAAAGTGAAAAAGTAGTAAAAGTGAAAAAGTAAACATGATGAATGTATGATTTCATAAATGTAAGGGAGTTAGTTCTGTGATGTATTTATTGATTTGGATGTAAGAAGAAGAATATTCCAGCATCTTCAATTTCTGGTCATCAAATTAAATTTTGTAATTAAAAAAATGATTAATCCATCAATTCTAATTGGGGGGACGCCTATCTACATAACTATAATTCATAAATTGTCATAATACATATCACGCATTTGTCTATATATAAACACGCTACTCTTTTGCTACATCAATCTCATTTTCCTTTGAATCTTCCACTTTTCGCAGCAATCCTTCCTCGAGTTCGTAGGTTAGATTCGAAGCCTATTTGCTTCCCCTTCTAGCTCCATATATATTATAGATATGAATAAATATTATATGCCAGAAGATAACCAATCAAAGAATCTTAAAATGAATGTCTCAAGTCTTTAAGTAGACTTCATCCCATAAAATACTATGGGAAAAACCATGGGTTACCAAAACCATACCCATTTAATGACTATTATCTTCAGCTCTACGACCTAGTCAAATTAACTTAACAATCCTCCTTTAAAATTGACTTGGGGTAATTATCCTGCATGGCTCATCAACACTTTAGACTTCTTTTTAATGATAACTTGGTTCCAACCATGTCACTTTAGATTTCTCCTTAATTAGAACTTGGTCACAACCATCTAAAATTCTCATATTACTTCATGCATTCTCCCCCTTAATTGAAGATTCAACTTCTCTCATTCAACATCAAGCTACCATACCAATAAACCTCCCACTCTCATAGCTATCCAAGTGGTTTATTCTACAACTTGATACCATGCCCTCTCTATGCATAAGAGGGATACACTTCTACATGATTACATGTGTCACTAAACTAATGCATCTAGCATAGAATAATAGGGCTTACAAAACACCTTGGGAAATCAACTTTCCTATGACTAAGCTTTACAACTTGGACCAAAAATCTTATGGGGTGTGTACAAAATTGATCATGCACTCTCTTCTTCTCAAAAACACATATACATCATTACATCATTTCAATTCATGTACAACAAGCATTTAAAATTTTTCTACAACAACACCATGATTACCATTTCTCCATGTTACCAATTATATGCCCAAAATATAGGCCCACTAACATCATTCCCATCCCATCACCATTGACATTACTTTGACCAAATGCCAAAATCAATCTTGTCAAGAAAGAAATCTAAATTCATGTCATTTCTCATATGTATTTGCGTGGGCCACTATGGTTTCCGAATATAGAGTCACGTGCCATGGCATCCATGGTTGAACCCCTCTCAAAACAATTTGCAAATGGTCACCAAAAGAAGCCAAGTCTCAAGCCTCCAGGAAGCCACACCCATTTGACATAGCTGCATCTGACATGACCACGCCTCAAATTATCATGAATCAAGCTTCAAACCCCATCAAGTTGCACCCTTAGTGAATCTATTATTGGGGGAATTCCCCCTGGAGGTAGTTATGGTTTGGGGGGTAGTGGTCCTTCAAGTTATACCTTTGTTCTTGGGATATTCCCCCTTGCGGGTGGTTATGGCTTGGGGGTAGTGGTCCTTATAGTTATACCTATGTTTTCATGAGTATTCCCCATAGGGGAAGTTTTGTTATATGGGGTGGTTCTCCTTTCGGATACACTTTTGTTCCTCGGGTTTCTTCCATTGTGGGAATTTATGGTGTGGAAAGTGGTAATCCTTTAGGGAATACCTCTGTCCCAAAACACAATCCTCTTGGAGGCATGTGTGGTCCTAGAAGTGACAATGTTTCTAGGAGTGTTGTTTTCCCTAGAGGCCATATTCTTGGAGGAATGTATGGTCCTAAGGGTAGTAATTTTCCTAGGAGTTCTATCATCCCTAGGTTCAATCAAATTGGGGACAACAATACTTTTGGAAACCAATATTCCACCAAAAATGTGATTATGGGGGACCTAAGTGTCCATATGTTCCACAACAATCCTCATGTTTTAACCATAATTCATTTTCCAACATGCCATTTCCTTTATTAGAAACATTAGAATTTTTGGACTTTTCATGGTTATTAAATGACCCCATTCATCACAACCCATTATGGTTAGCTATTCCCATTAAATTACCATTAGATATTCCAAAGTTCGATGGAAAAACAAGAGAAGACCTATCAAATCACATCATAACTTACCAATTGTGGCACTCATCCAAATTGTTAATGGATGATCACCATTGTACTATGTATTTTCCATAGAACCCTGACCAAAAGTGACACAAAATGGTACATAGAACTTAAAGACACTTGCATCGATAATTTTAACACCTTAACTATGGTGTTTCTAACACACTTTAAATTGGTGACTATTTATGAGACCGTGACATATCTATTGACAAATCTGCACTAGGATATCTCTAGCCACATTTCTAATCACATTTATGAGTGGAGGTGGCAACATAGGATGATCAAAGCTAAGATTATTGACCAAATTTTCAAGCATTGGTTTACCAAGTCTTTTTTACCCCCATCTCCAAGGATGCGACAATGGTAGGGGATGTTATCGGAAAGCAAGAAATCCTACATACCTATCATTTAGACATGATTTAACTTAATAAACAGAGAATGAAAACCGACTCCCAACACCTAGAGACTGGGGAACCAAAGCCAAGCTTTGTTCAAATTAATCAATGAGAAATACAAAGTATATATATGATTCCATACAGTTTAGAAACGATTTGAAACGGTTGGAAACTAATCCTTCACAACTAATCTCCATTATATCTAAGTCTCCCCTTTAATGGAGAAATGATTGACATACACACCTAACATATCTCTAAACACTTCAAATTTGATCTTCCCAAGAGGCTTAGTGAAAATATCAACAACATTTTCACTACTATTACAATACATTAAATAAATGTCATTAGACTGCATCTTTTCTCGAACAAAATGGAACTGAGTATCAACATGCTTTGTCCTTGAATGATAAAATTTATTATTTTCAAACTTGATTGAGCTTTGGTTATCGCATTTGATTATCGTAACTTTCCTTTGTTCTTCTCCAACATCTTAAAGTAGTCTTATCAACCAAACAACTTCACAAGTTGTTTCACACAACACTTTATATTCTTCCTCAGTGGATGACAAAGATACAGTAGGTTTCTTCTTACTGCTCCATGAAACAATCCCGGATCCAATGCCAAAGGCATAAGCCATAGTAGATCTTCAATCATTCAGATTTCCAACCCAGTCCGAATATAAGTAACTTGTTAGCTCAACATCGAATGAATCAATATATTTAATACCATAATCAATTGGGCCTTTGAGATACCTGAGTACCCCTTTTGCTACATTCCAATGGATTTATAGAGGTTTTTTCATAAACTGACTTAACACACTAATAGAGTATGATATATGAGGTCTAGTTGTAGTGAGATAGTTCAATCTTCCCACCATCTGTCTATACATTGTGTCATTTACCTCCTTCGAACCATCATCAAAGTAAAGTTGTGTGTCCTGCTACATTGGAACATAAGAACATTTACACTTATCCATTTTAAACCTCTTAAGTACTTCTCTGACATATTTACCTTGAGACACAAAGGTTTGACCAACATCTATCAAAACTTCAATACCTAGGTAGTAATGTAACTCACCAAGAGATTTCATTTCAAATACCTGTGACATCTAATTCTTAATTCCACTAACAAATTTTTCTGAATTTCCTATAATAATTAAATTATCAACATATAAGGAAATAAATAC
This sequence comes from Picea engelmannii, assembly GCA_009831015.1. Taxonomy (NCBI): domain Eukaryota; kingdom Viridiplantae; phylum Streptophyta; class Pinopsida; order Pinales; family Pinaceae; genus Picea; species Picea engelmannii. The sequence continues at coordinate 908,788 of ML777905.1, read as the reverse complement.
AACACTCCCCTGAGGTATTTTGTAGTGTTGTATTATTCCCCTGAGGTATTTCCTTATTGGTGAAGCTTCTAATGGTATTTTGTAGTTGATGCAATAAACATTCTTATAGTGTTTAATTTAGATAATGGTGCAAATGTTTTTGTATAATCAATGCCCTCTTTCTATGAATACCCTTTTTCCACCAATATGGATTTATATTTATATATACTACCATCTTCTTTGAATTTAGGTTTGTATATCCATTTACATCCTATGGGATTTTTATATTTAGGCAATTCAGTCAATTCCCAAGTTTTGTTCTTCATTATAGAGTCATATTCTTCCTCCATTTTTTTTCTCCACTCTGCATGTTCATTAGCTTCATTAAAACTTACGGGTTCTATGACATTCGAAATATTACTCATTAGGGAATAATATTTATACTTTTCAGGTGGACGAATATGTCATGAAGATCTTCTCAATTGGTTGGTTACTTCTTCTCTGATTTGTGAAGATTCTTCTTCACTGGTGGACGTACCCATGTCACTGGGTGCCTTTTCCTATTGTTGCTTCTCTTCTTTGACCTCCTCATCTTCAAGAAGTACCTTCCATCCTTCATGATTGTTGTCTTCATTGTTTCCTTCTGCTTGTTCATGGAAGATTACATCTCTACTTGCAAACACTTTGTGAGTAGATGGATCAAACAGTTTATATGCTTTAAATTCTGAACAGTACCCTATAAAAATACATTTGATAGATTTAGCATCAAGCTTATACTTCTTGTTCTCTATTGGAATATGTGCAAAATCCTTACACCCAAATATCCTCAAATTATTAACTTTTGGTTAAAAATCATACAAGGCTTCAAAATTATTTTTATTATCAAGACACCTTGTTGGACTTGTATTATTTAAATAAAAAATAGTTCTAATGGCCTGAGCCCAAAAAGCATTTGAGATATTCTTACCTTTCGTCATACTTCGTGCACACTCCACCAGAGTTATGTTTTTCCTTTCTGCAACTTCGTTCTACCGTGGAGTGTGGGGTACTATAAATTGTTGTACTATTCTATTATCTTTGCAATACTTGATGAAGTCCCCCAATTTGTACCCTCCCCCTTGATCTCAGTGGACAATTTTGATGGGTTTTCTTGTTTTATTCTCCACCATGTTTTTAAATTCATTGAAGTATTAAAAAAAATCATGATTTTTCCTAAGGAAATAATCCCATGTGTATCTTGTGCAGTCATCAATAAACAATAAGAAATAATAAACACCTCCTAGAAACCTTGTGTGCATTGGTCCACAAACATCAGTGTACACAAATTCTAATAGATCTCTTTTTCTCTTGTTAGGATTAGAGGGGAATTCATCTCTCTGCATCTTTCCTAATGCACAACCTTCACAAGAAGCATACTCATTCTTCAACATAGGGAGTCCTTCAACCATTCTTTTTTTTTTGTAATAACAACAAATCATGATAATTAATGTGACCATACCTTTGATGCCAAAGATTTTTTGTGGGCATCTTGAGGATTCTTGTTGGTGACATCAAGTTTGTAGAGACCTCCAACTCTGACTCTTGAAGCAACAATGTTGTAATGATCATGTATTTCATTCACTATACAATGTGTCTTGAAGAATTCGACCTTCAAATTCTTATATGTAATGGTGGACACAAAAATCAAGTTTTTCTTTATCCCAGGGACATACACAACATTGTGAATGTGTCTGAAAGTACCATTTGGAAGTTTTATTGGAATATCTCCATATCCCTTGATTTGATAAGAGTGATCATCTCCAAGATAAATATGGGCACCATTATGTGTTTCTTTAAAGTTTATATACCAATTCTTATTACATGTCATGTGAATTGAAGCTCCAGAATCAACAAACCATGCATCAACATCATCAATTTATGTAGACAACGCAACATTAGACACAAACAATTTGAGATCGTTTGGATCAATATTCAGGTTTTCTTCTGCAAAGTGTCTTGAATGTTTTCTATTTTTATGCCTAGCCTCATCATCATTTTTCTTCTTATAACATTCTTTGGCAAGATCCCCAGTCCTACCACAATAGAAACACTTAGGTTCATTTCTATTTGATGTCATACCTTGATTTGGATTTGGAAATGACTTCCTCTTAAATGAACTTCATCCTCTCGTGGTCTCCCTTTAGGGAATCTCTTCTTTGTCCATAGTGCTAAGTCTAAATTCTAAGGCTTCAAATTCTGGTTCCTCTCTTCCTCTTGCAACAATATACCTATGAGTTCTTCAAACATGGGAGATTTCTCCCTCGTTGCAAGGTTTGTTATAAACATTTGATAGTTCTCTAGCATTCCATTTAGGGAACTTGTGACAAGATCAGTGCTTGACACTTTTTCTTCTATATCTCCCAATTTATCTTTCATGTCTTTAATTTGCCCAAGAAAAGTACTAATAGACTCATTTATATCCATTTTAATACTTAACAATTTACTCTTTAGGAAAAGAATGTGATTTGTATTATTAGTTCGATACATATCTTTAAACTTTCCAGGTTTCACTAGAGGTATTAGCATCTCTAATATGCAAAATTATGCTATCTTTAATAGACATTCTCAACAATACCTTGGCTTCTCAACAATACCTTGGCGTTGTTATCCCGCTTATTCCAATCTAGGATTTTTGTCGCAGCCGGATCTATTCATTCATCTCCTTTTACGATCATCCATACACAATAGCCGGATCTATTCATTCATCTCCTTTTGCGATCATCCATACACAATAACCTTCCATAAAGGTTTGCATATTGAATTTTCAATTTATGAAATTCGAGCCATCTTGTTGGCTTGGTTGAGATAGGTTTTGCCATCCTTGCAAACTTCGTGGAGAAAGTGATCTCCTTTTTATTTCTTCAAGGATAAAAATCAGAGCTCTTCGCCCTCTTCGAATCCACACTATCAAATTAGCATTTTGGGTATCTTTATGAAATCCTAATTACACACCCACAATATAAATGATACAAAGTATCTTTATGAAATCTCTGTTTCGAAAAAAACTCAATTACACACCCACAATATAAATGATACAAAGTATCTTTATGAAATCTTAAATGACTAGATTGTTGTTCAGTGCACTTTTGAATACACTCTAACAAATAAACTCAGATTCTTTAAACAAACGATAGCCCGCACAAATGAATGAGTTACAATCTTAGATTGCAGCGAGGGCTTCTTAGAATAATGTAAATGTTAAGATGAAGGAAAAAATCAAATGAATTCTAGGCGAAAGGTGCGTATGCTCCACACAGATCGCGCAACTTATCGGACAGAGCAGGTCGCGCACCTCTCCACGCTGGTGTTCCACTCCAGGTCGCGAATCCGCTAGTCAACTCCACGCAGGTGTCTCAGCCCACAGATTCTCCTTGTATCTCAGCGCACATATACTTCTCAGATCAGATCGCCGAGAGAAGCACCAGATATCTCGGTGATCTCACTTTCACGCAGCACTGTAGCCCTAAATGATGGACAAAGCAGCGATTACACGCCACGATCAGATGCTTCATCGAAAACCACGCGCAGTGTATAGACATCGATCCCGCAGATAGCATACATGCTCAACGAAGTCACCAAAAGGGACACTCCTCCTCCGGTTGTGATACCAACTTACAGAGATTGAAAACCGACTCCGAACACCTCAAGACCGGGAAAGCAAAGCCAAGCTTCATTCAAATTAATCAATAAGAAATACAAAGTATATATATATGATGCCATATAGTTTAGAAATGGTTGGAAACTAATCCTACGCAACTAATATCCATTATCTCTAAGTATTTACTCTCAATGGGGCACTCTATACAATATTATGAGGCTATTGACGGATCCTCACAAGTCCACCCTGGGACCACATGCCAATGGCTAGTGTGTTCAGTTTCTAGTGCACATGTTGGCCAATTGGCGAGTCAATTGGGACATTTGAACATCACATCCAATCAAAAAACCATTGCACCCACCACTTAAATTGCTAAAGTTCCCATTCAAATCTCCAATGTGAATTTTGTGCAGTCCACGCAACCAAATAATACTTAGAAACCTAAACGAAAGAAGAAAAGCAAGGAAAATAATTCTAACAATGAGTGTGGAACTTCTCAAACCCAAAACAATCTCGGTGGAGGAACTAAGGAGAAAAAGAAGAATAGGTTCACTTGCAATATTTGTGGGGAGAACTATCCTACACTAGTGTCCCAAAAATGGATGAAATTCATGGGTACTTCACCCAAAAGAAAGCTCCCCAACAACTTGTTGTTTTGTCTCATCCTTTTCCTCCCCATCCATAGCTAATGAATTGCATGACCGTCTAAACTAAATTCTCGTGCAGTGTGGAAAAGGAATCTCTAGGAATGAAAAACTTAAAAAATGGAACGTGGAGCTAATGAATTGCATGAGAGTTTAAACTACCACTCATGCACTGCGTAAAGAGAATCTCTAGCAATGAAAAACTTAAAAAATAAAAAATATTTCTTGCCTAATAGTAAAGAGGCAAAAAATATATGAAATAAACTTAAAAAATAAAAAATATGCTTAACACTAAGAGAGGCTGAGGAAATCAAAGAGTAAAGTCTATTATATGATGAATGATGAAGTGGGTTTAAAATGCCTTAAATCCAACTAAGAAAAGAAATATGAGATTTCTTCCCTAATGGGTTAACTATTTGGTTATGGGTTATTAATATAAGGATGTACCAAATGAATCTAACCCAAATCCAAATTTAAAATAAAAGGATTCGATTTAAAAATGCAAAAAGATAAGTTAATTCCTTTTCTTAATGCTTTAATAAAATAAATTTAAAAAAATAAAATAAATATAACCTTTAATGAAGCAAGAGAAGGCATATCTAAGTGAAGGAGAATCATTTTCATATATAACATAATGACAAGTAAACAACTAACACTATAGATTTCCCATGAGCACCAATAGGTTAACATCGAATCAATGAGAAGATATGTAAAGTTTAAACCATTTAAATTCTCTTTGCTAAAACTAAACTTAATTTTTTGTATTAATAATATTTAAAAAAATAAAAAATAAAACTATATATAATAAGTTATTGTTGGTCAATACCAAGCATGCGAAGCGAAGATGTTTTCCCAATTATTTCATTATTTCATGGAATTTCCTTTAATAACTTCAATACCTCATCATAAATAGTGGAAAGAACATGCAATAGGTTTTGCATGTTAACAAGACTTACCTTATCATAAATAGTGGAAAGCACATGCAATAGGTTTTGCATGTTAACAAGATTTATTGCACTAATGATATACCTTTCATCACGTTCATAATTTGACTTTAACTTTAAATAAATAATTTATTGTTTTGCATTTTAACAAGATTTATTGCACTAATGATATACCTTTCATCACGTTCATAATTTGACTTTAACTTTAAATAAATAATTTATTTCTTTATGTTTCATTTGTTCATTAATGATGTTGTAAGAGTAAATCTTTTGGAATGACATGATCAGAGAGTTAGTGTGATCCAAAGCCCCGAATGATTTATAATTTCACATATTTATCACCATTGTCTCCATAGATATATTTATAAAATAATGATGTTGAAAATAGTATTATAATTAGAATTGGTAGATATTATCATGTCATTACATCATTTGAAGGATTGCATAAATATAATATTTAATATACAAATTATAAAATGAAAATAAAAAACATTTAATGTTTAAAATTAAATGTTAAAATTGAAGTTAAAAAATAATAGTCAAATTTAGATTATTAAAATAAATTAGTTTAAATCTATTTTAACAAACATATTAAGAAACAAAAAATTATTTTCATTTTAAATTAAGAAGAATATAATAATATATCACATTTATATATAATACTAATTAATCATTTATATATCACATTTATATAGATTCTAGTTGGGTGGAGGGGATCCCTTTTCCCATAAATAAAGAAGTCTATATACCCTCTTGTCCCATAAACAAAGAAGTCTCATACACCAATTTGGTGTCTAGGGTACTGTGACATGATGATGATGATGATCATCATCATCATCATCACTACTATTACTACATATATGTTTATTATATTAACTAATTAATTCATCATCATCACTATTACTACATGTATGTCATCGTCGTCGTCATCATCGTCATCATCATCATCACTATTACTACAATTACATCATCACCACCACCACTATTACTACAACTACATGTATGTCGTCGTCGACGACGCTGCTACCATCATCATCATCATCATCATCATCATCAAAAAATTAGATTCCTAATATCCATCTTAATTAGATTTTAAGATTCCAAGTCATGCTTTTGGTTACATGTAATTGACTGTTGATTTAAATTTAGAATCTACAAAATTAAAAATAAATCTAAGCATCAGTTCACTCTCTCAACAATGATGATCGATCAAAACCATTACCGCTTGTGTTTAAACTGGTGAAAGTCGAGCAATTGTGTACCTTTATTTGTTAGAGATAATGCTCACATTAAATGCTACATACTAGAGTCTAGGGATTGGATTGGGTTTGTTGGAGGATGTTGAGAGATTCTCTCAACCTCTCCCTCCAAGAGTGGAATTAGTTGGATCTGAATCCAACTTATGTTTGTGTATTGCGTTGTGTTCATGATATTTAATATACAAACTGTTTGTGTGAGCTTAATTCTTCCAATTAACAATTTGGTATCAAAGTTGAGGACCACGAATGACTGGTTGAGTTCTGGAGGTAGATCTGTTGAACCATTGTTGTTGTCAGCTTTGTGAAGACTATCTGATTGAGTTCTTGACGAGTTGTTCGAATATATCAAGAGTATATATCAGATTGACTATCGACTCCTCGTAGAGCCACCGATTAAGACATAAGGCAGAACAATACCATATGTTATGCAGGCGAAAGGAATAAGGCAATGAACTTTATCAATTGTGCATGTTAGAGAAATAACAACTTGATAGGAATAAGTGCCACACATTCTTTGATTACTATCATTGTTTCATTTCCGTGGAGGGAATCGTTGGTTGAAATTTCTGAGGAACGTTTCCATATTGTGTGTGGAGGAGTTGATCTATACATGGAGGAGAGAGCACACATTGATCGGTTAGAGGACAGAGGGAGACACTACAGGAAGAGGTAATATGGAGTCATCTATTGCATTTGAGAAATTTAATGGCATCAATTTTTATACATGGAAAGTCAAAGTACAAATGCATTTGATGAATAAGGGATTGGGGAATTTAATAAAAGGAATAGAAAAGGCACCTACATATGCTAAGATATTAAGTGAATGGGAGAAGAGAGAAGACAGGGCCAAGGATATTATTGGATTTGGTCTTTCAGACACGCAATTGCATTTAGTTGATTTAGCTAAATCATTTACAGATATTTGGGAGCAATTAAGTAAACTATTTGGAGAAAACACTTTAAACTCAAAGTTCTCTCTTAAATTGCAACTCTTTAGCCTTAAAATGAAAGATGAGATATCGCTATCCAATCATATAAATTCTTTAATGTCACTTTTAATGCAATTAGTTGATGTTGGTACGAAGGTAGAGACAAAAGATTCTAAAGCAATTATGCTAAATAGTCTATCTTCTAAATATAACTATATTATATTCGCATTCCTTAGAAGAAATGGTAGCATCACTTTTAGCTGAAGACAAAAGGATGAATCGAGAGAACAAAAATGTTCATCATGAAATTGCATTGTACTCAAAAGGTAAGATGAGAAAAACCAAGGGTTCAACATAATGATTCTACTGTCACAATAATGGACATATAGCCTGGTGCTAGAGATCTTTTGAATGGCAAAGAAACTGCAAACATTGCCAACTTGGATGACTTATCAAAAACATAAAGTGATGAAGAACCACAAGGGTCATCTCTCAAATTGTTCTAAAAATGAGTGTGGTGTGTTTAATGTTATTATGTATGTGTGGTGTGCTAGTTAAGTTGTAATTTTTCAATATAATGTTATAATTATTTTTATGTAAGGTCAAGTTGTGAAACCGACTGCTGAAAACATTTCGTATCCAGATCATTGTTCTATATAACTCTTTAAATTTTCTCTTTAGGGCAATTTCACAGATGGAAGTGTATCCATAAAATGGTTTAGTGTCGAGATTTTCCTTTAGGAGGTTGAAAAGCATCAGTTCTACAAGTACATCAAAGATGTTCAGAAGTGTTTTTACTTTAAATGAGTCCAGTGGGAAACTCGAAAGTGTGTAGAAGAAAAGAGCGGAAACAGTGAGATTGCAGAGTGGGTGTAAGTGTTGATGAAGACCAGTGAGACAAAGAATTATTGCAATTTGTTATTTGATATTTTTTGTAATGTAAGCATTAAAGGGGGTGTTAGAGATAATGCTCACATTAAATGCTACATACTAGAGTCTATGGATTGGATTGAGTTTGTTGGAGGATGTTGAGAGATTCTCTCAACCTCTCCCTCCAAGAGTGGAATTAGTTGGATCTGAATCCAACTTATATATGTGTATTGTGTTGTGTCCATGATATTTAATATACAAACTGTTTCTGTGAGCTTAATTCTTCCAATTAACAATTTTATTTAGTGACAAAATAATAAAGAAAGTCGAGCAAGTTGTGTTCCCGATAGAATCTAGCTAGTGATTGATCCAAGCTGCATTTTAACTTTCACGGTTCATAGTTTTTATTCTACTATATTATGTATATTTCAATTATAAAAGAGTAAGGTTTGGTATTGTAGTAAGACTTAAAACTGTTTTTAATTGACTAAAATCTAGTTTTTTTGAAATTTTTTAATTGCTAGACTTAGAGGTATCAAGAGTGGAAGTCTACTCCTATTAAGTACTATTAGCTAGTTATTTTAGGTGAAGTAGTTTTCCTTGAGCCTCACTAATAGCAATCAATAATGGATGTCCTCACTACTAATTAACAACTAAGTTCTGATAGGTTTAGTCACCTTCCCACTCAAAATTATAAAAGTAGTGTAATGATTAATAAATTAGTTAGTAAAAAAACTCAGTAGTTAACTTCAATAGTAAATAAACTAGAAGATATAATCTGGATGTTATGAATAACTTGATAAAAAATATCATCTCATTTTCACACGAGTGGGTAGCAAAGTCAACTACGTTAGTAGGATGATTAGATGTTAAGAGTCAGCGATGATCTAGCTTTGATCTGTGTTAAGTCTTTTTAATAATCATTTAACCCATTCCAGGATGCCAGAGAAAATGGAAAATGTAAAGCATGGAAGGATTAAAAAAACTTTGAAATTTCAAAACATAAAATCCATGTTAGGTTAGACAACCAACCAGAACAATTGTTTTAAACCCCTCCAATAATATTTTAAAACATTGAAAAAATCAACGTCAAAGAAAATGAAAGAGTAAGTCAGGCAACCAACCAGAACATTTGCGTTAACTCCCTTATTTTAAAGCATTAAAAACACCAGCTCTAAAATGTCAAAGAAAATGAAAGAGGAAGATCTGTTTAGCTAACAAGAACAAACGTGTTAAGCCCATTTAAGAAAACCGATTCCAAGAGAATATAGACCATAAAAAAAAACCTAAAATATGGAAGAGGAACACCAATTTCCATATTAGGTTATGCAACTGACAAGAACAAGCGTGTTTATTATTATTGAGCTGCAATAGCGTGACTTAAACGGCAAAACTGAGAAGTGTGAATGGCGTCGAGACTTAAATTAATGTCGTCATCTAAATATGCGTAAACACGAATCTTATTTTAATGTCGGAGAACACGAATTTCGTATGCTCTCATTCGATGGGATTATTTAGGATTAAAACGTTCCAATTAATTTGTTAATATTTGTGGGTGTCATTTTTATCTTCGTAAAGAATCAGAGGTCAGATTTCGTAAATAAAAACATATGTAAAGTTTAAACCATTTAAATCTTCTTTACTCAAAGAAAACTTAATTCTTTATATAAATAATATTTCAGAATATATATATATATATATATATATATATATATATATAAAATAAAATAAATTATTTTGAGAGAATACCATGCACGGGAATTTTCCAAATTATGTTTTCCGAATTATTTCATGGAATTTCCTTTTTTAACTTCAATACCTCATCATAAATAGTGGAAAGCATATGCAATATGTTTTGCATGTTAACAAGATTTACCTCATCATAAATAGTGGAAAAGCACTTGGAATAGGTTTTGCATGTTAACAAGAATGATATACCTTTCATCACGTACATAATTTGACTTTAATTTTAAGTAAATAAATAAATAGTATCATGTCATTACATCATATAAAGTATTGCATAAGTATAATATTTAATATACAAATTATAAAATCAAATAAAAATGTCATTAATTTTTTTTGAAATAAAAGTGAAGATTTACGTTTCATTCCAGATTAACACAAATATAATAATATATCACATTTATATATAATACTAATTAATTATTTATATATCACATTTATATAGACTTTAGTTGGGTGGAGGGGATCTTTTGTTTCATAAACAAAGAACTATACACTTTCTTGTCTCATCAATAAAGAAGTTTTATATAATAATTTGGTCTCTAGATTACCTATGACTACATGTATGTTTATAGTAATAATTAATTAATTCATCATCATCATCATCACTATTACTACATGTATGTTGTCGTCGTCGTCATCATCATCATCATCACTATTACTACAACTACATGTATGTCATTGTCGTTGTCATCATCATCATCATCATCATCACTATTACTACAACTACATGTATGTCGTCGTCCTCATCATCATCGTCGTCGTCTTCATCATCATCATCATCATCATCTTCATCATCGCTACAACTACATGTATTATTAAGTCATCCTCGTCCTTGTCATCATCATCACTAAAACGACATGTATTATTACGTCATCGTCGTCATCGTTGTCATCATCATCATTGTTGTCATCATCACCATTTCATCATTTGTTTCAAGAGAAAAGAAAAGAATGCCATCGCTGATTCTCTAGCTATTTCAACAAGTAATTTTAGAGTCCCTCTACCACCCAAACTCAGGTACGATGTAGAAGTAAAATATAGACCCTCTATACCTAACAATGTCAAGCATTGGAAAGTGTTCGAGGATGATCTTGAAATCAAAATATTCCTCGAGACTGTTGAAGAATTTTTTGCATTACACATTGATAAATATCCAGATTCTGAAATAAATCCTCATGCTGATGTTTTTCTGAAAAAAATTGCTAATCATCATATTGTCCAGTTGCCCAACAATCATATCCCAAAGGGACTAGATCCTTTGCAAAGACTATTTGACAGGAATGATGTGGCAGTAAAGGGTAAAATTTCAAATGAGGATGTTGATGTAGATGAGTGCAATATTGGTACGGAGGAGGATTCAGAATTTGTCAAGTTGTCAAGCAACTTGTGAAGGGAGCAAAGGGACAAGTACACTGAGTTATTAAGATAGTTCACTGATGTGTTTGCTTGGACCTATGAATACCTCAAAACATATGACATAAGCATCATTGAGCATAGGATCCAACTGAAAGAAGAAGCCAAAACATTTAGGTAGAAATTAAGAAAAATAAATCCTATGTTGTTGCCTATTATGGAAAGAGAGGTAAAGAAGTTTTTGGATGCCCAAATAATTGTCCCCTTGAGATATTATGAATGGGTGGCGAACCTGGTCCTAGTAAGGAAAAAGAATGGAGAAATCAGGATCTATGTTGATTTTAGGAACCTGAACAGAAGCTCTAAAAAGGACAATTATCCTTTATCAAAGATGGAACATATATTGTAGAGGGTGACAGGTGCATCCAAAATTTCCATGATTGATGGATTTTCAGGCTATAATCATATATTTTCCATGCCTGGATACAGAGAAAAGACTACTTTAACCACTCCTTGGGGCACATTCATGTATGCTAAAATTCCCTTTGGATTGATGAATGCAGGGGCGACCTTTCAACGAGCCATGGATATAGCCTTTATTGGGGAAAGGGAAAAGTTTGTAGTCATCTATTTGGATGACATTAAAGTATTCTTCTCTAGATATGATAAAGAACATTGATGTCATCTAAGAAGGGTCTTCTTTAAATGTCAAAGGTTTTCTCTCTCCTTAAATCCGAAGAAGTCTTTATTTTCCATGCAAGAGGGGAAATTGTTGGGACACATAGTATCAGCTAAGGGAGTCAGAATTGATTCAAGCAGGCTATACACAATTCAAACCTTGTCACTTCCCATATCCAAGAAAGAAGTTTAGTCCTTCATGGGCAAAAGTAATTTTCTGAGAAGGTTTGTTTCAAATTTTGTTGAACTAGTAAAGCATATTACAACCATGCTCAGGAAGGGGAATGAAGTGAAATGGACCGCAGATTCTAGAAACTCTTTCAACCAAATCAAGAAAGAACTGTCTGAGGTCCATGTGCTTATTAGTCTTGATTACTCCAAAGATTTTNGCAGAAAAACACTGAAGGGTTGGAGCAACCTATTTCCTTTTTCAAAAAATAACTAAGGGATGCTGAGACCAGATATGACATCATGGAGAAGTAGGCATATTCCTTGGTAAAAGTTCTCAAATATTTTAGAGTCTATGATCTACATTCAAAGATCATTGCATATGTCCCTCTAGCTTTGGTGAAGGACACTCTTATCCAACCTAACATAGATGGAAAAATGATCAAGTGGATTGCCAAAATCCTTGAGTTTGATTTGGAAATAAATCCTACCAAACTAGTCAAAGGCCAAGGTTTAGCCAAGATATTGACCTAATATAATTGCAAAGCTTTCGAGGTTAATTTCATCAACACCTATTCAAAAAATCAACAAGCTGAGTTGTCTCATGCAAGCCCACCAATCAGCCCTCCATTGGAAGAATGCACCTGGTACAAAGAGATTATATTTTTTCTACAAGAGTTAATACCTCCTAATGGAATGGGGAAAAGAAAAACTAGAGCCTTAAATCTCAAAGTAATTAGATATTGCCGTATTGATCAGGTCTTGTATTGGAAAGACCCTTTAGGAGTACTCCTGAGATGTGTAAACCCACAAGAGGCTCAAAGGATTATGTTTGATTTTCATGACAACCTATGTGGGGGACATCCCTTCTGGAGAACCATAGCCTATAAAGTTCTTAGGGTTGGGTACTTTTGACCTAGTCTATTCACCGATGTCTATGCAAAGATCAGGGCTTGTGTTAAGTGCCAAAAGTTCTCTGGGAAGTAGCAACTCAAGTCTCTGCCATTGAAGCATGTAGTAGTTGCAGAACTCTTTCCGTAGTGGGGCCTGGACTTTATTAGGGAAATTCATCCGAATTCAAGTGGTCAACACAGATGGATCTCAAATGCAACAGATTATTTCACCAAATGGATAGAATCTATTCCCACAAGGAATGCTTCTCACAAAGTATTCATTGGTTTCCTTGAAGATATTATGGCAAAGTTTGGTTCTCCAAACAGAATCGTCACTGATAACATTGTTTCCTTCAAGGCCGAGCCATTGGTCAAATTCTATGAGAAGTTTGAAATTTCATTGATCCAATCCACCCCCTACTATCCCCAAGGAAATGAACTAGCAGAGTCCTCTAACAAAAGCCTCATGAAGATTATCAAAAGACTACTAGAGGAAAAAAAGAAAGCACGGGATTCAAAGCTCAAATTGGATCTGTGAGCTGACAGAGTGACAACAAAGAGATCTCTGGGTGTATCTCCTTCAGCTCGTGTATGGAGTTGAGGCCATCTTTCCTTCTCAGCTCGCCTTGCCAGTGGCAAAATTCTTCCAAGATTACCAAGGGGAGCCTGATGATATGATCGAAATAATACAACAACTGGTAGAAGTGTAGCAGACTAGAGAGAAGATGTTGGACAAAGAACATGAACATCAGTAGAATATAAAATAGGCCTTTGACAGGAAGAAAAGTAAAGAGGATTTCTAGTTGCGAGATCTAGTACTCAAATGGGATACACCCATGCAAGACAAGGGAAATCATGGTAAATTTGAAGCCGTCTAGATTGGACCCTTCAAAATTTCTGAGATATTTCCAAATAACACTTACAGGTTGCAGAATTTGGAGGGGGGTGAAGTTTTTGGTGGCCCTGTTAATGGGAATTTTCTTAAAAAGTTCTGTGTTTGAGCCATGGATGGATCCTCCACACGATTGTAAATATAATTTAATTCATATTTTAGTAGCTGACTCCATAACCCAACAGTAAGGTGACTAAAGATGTGAGTTATTGGAATCTCATAGGGAGAAGGCCATCCATCATGGAGCCAAATTTTATCACATAGGTTTGTAAAGGGGTGTTTTTCCCTCAAGAATGGAAACCATGGAAAAAAGGTGACAAGAAGCAGGCAAAAAACCCATAAAGCAACCTTATCCTAAGTATTTTGTTTCCAGGACGCATTATACTAAGGGGTGTGTAGATCTGAGCAGCTGAGATCCACACGCTCATATCTACGATGTAGGATCCATATCGAACCTCCCCCCGAACTTCTAACTTTAATAGGGGGGGTCCGAGTTGGTAATTTTTTAGCATGATCCCCCCACCATCATGGTGCTTCCTTGTTAACTCGGACCCCCCCCGGTCAAAACCTCTTACCACCTCTCCCCCCTGAGTAGACCACTTACTGCCTCTACTTACCTTCCACATATTCCACTAACACTTGTTCCCCACTTCATCTCTCTCCTCTACCTATCGCATTTCCCACTCCCTCTCCACCTTTCTCTACAACAAACCTATCCTCCACTCAATGTCCCACCTTCGTACCTCACCCTCTTACCTCCTGCCATGTGTTTTCCACTCACCCAAATGCGATATCTCCTTTCGATTTTTGCCTCTCGCCCCATGCCATCTATCTCCCACATCCTACACCTCAGCTGGTCAATCCTACCTCATCCATCCACCAGATCTCCTCTTCCACGTCCACATCACTTCTCTGTTCCTCCTCTCCTCTGCACCTTTACCTCTCAGTGTCTGCATTCAGTCACATACACTTTTCTGGTCACCACCTCGCGACTTGTAGCTGTCCACCCAGCCCCTGAGTGTACGCCATAGCTCGCTAAGTTTTTACCAATCGTCTCGTCAGTGCATTCTCGTCAGAATCCTTTGTCCATCTGTCATTTGTCCCGACTAACATCCAGCAGAGCATATATGATGAAAGAAAGACCGCCATGTCTTCCAGTTCATTCATTGACTCGGCCCACTCAAATCCTTATGAAGTTTTTAATGTAAACATGGAAGGTGGGTGAGACATCACCTCCTTTAATAAATAGAAGTTTAGAAAGGGAAAAATCATAGACGCAGACAATCAGTCCAGATTGGCAGAGATTGTGTTTGACAGAAGACTACATGGGCAGTCTAACCAATGTTTGCATGCACAACCTGATAGAGAACCTCATCAACGGAAATCTTTCAAAGCATGACAAGGTCACCTTAGGCAGTTACAGCGAGTTCAGAGTATATGTAGGAATTTTTTCCATTTGTTTTATGGTGGATGGTTGAGCTACACTCCCTATTTGTAAAGTTTTAGTAAATCCTCTAGTTCTCTGGTTATATATGACGTTTTTGAGACTTCTTGTTTAATAATAGTTAGCCTTCCTCCCCATCTCTTTTGCCTCTGATACTAAAAGCTCGATAATGGATGATCCAGTCGAGTTGTTATGACAGTGTTGCAATGTATGTTTGATTGCAGTGTTGTTGTAACGTTTTCGATTTATTGAAGCTCTGAATCAAGAGGATCTTGTCCTCAGAGTTTTTCTCACCTCGGGCTGCTAGAATACCAGATGTCCATAGTAGTCGTGTACATTTTCTCCTCAGTTTCTGCCCCCTACTTACCCTTACTACAACTTACTGATTGGATTTAGATCAAGACCTCATCTGCCTATGCATATCAGTCTAGTTTTCTAAGTTAAAGCGATACTATCGTGGGTTTGCATCCATTAGACCCCTCTTAAATTTATTCATCGTGACATACAAGTGATGGGTAATGTGCTTACCTCTGCTTCAATCCAGAGGTGACTTCTAGTTGTAACAAAAGGGAGGGAGGGGGAGAGATATGGAGTGAGGAGGAAGAGAGAGAGAGGGAGAGAGACAAAGATGGGGGAGATAGAGATGAAATGGGTGTGAGAGTGTGAGGCATGGTGAGGAAAGGTATAGTTCTAGATCATTTTATAAGTCTAGGTTAAGGTATATATCTAGGTCATGGTATAATTATAGGTCTAGGTCTACGTCTTGAAATGCCTTTCCATGTCTAGGTCAAGGCCATGTCTTTCCTTACCATGCCTTGCCTTGAAATCTACCAAAATTTCTAGTGTGGGAGAGTGTGAGAGGGAGAGAGAGAAGAAGACAAAGAGGAGGGGTAGAGAGTGAGTGTGTGAGAGTGTGGGATGGATAGAGAGGAAGACATAAATGGGGGATAGAAATAGTGTGTGAGAGGGTGTGGGAGGGAGAGAGAGGAAGGAATGTAGGGGAGGTAGAGATATTGTGTGAGAGTGTGAGAGGGAGAGAGAGGAAGATAGAGAGGGGAGTAGAGAGAGAGGGGTATATGTAGGAGAGAYAGTGGGAGGGTGKGGGAGAGAGAGAGGGAGGAGGGGGGTAGAGAGATTGTGTGTGTGAGRGTGTGAGAGGGGGAGATAGTACGACAAAGAGGAGGGGTAGAGAGAGAGTGTGAGAGGGAGGGAGAGGGAGATATAGAGGGGGGGTACAGAGAGGGATAGTGAGAAGAACGAGGGGGAGGGAGACATAGAACGAGGGTAGAGAGAGAGTGAGAGGAAGGGGGGGATACATAGAGAGATAGAGAGGGGGGATAGGGATAGAAAGAGGGGAAGAGAGAGAGTGATACTGAGACTAACAACGATGATAAACAAAAATTGTGGGAGAGAGGGGGGTTAATAGGGGAGGGAAGGACACACAGAGAGAGAGAGGGTGTGAGAGACTCGGGCATGTCAAAGAAAGGTCTAGGTCTAGGTCTTTCCTTGACTTATGATGTCTAGATATTGCCATGTCTAGGTATTACCATGTATATGAGTGCGTGAGGGAGAGAGAGAGAGAGACATATAGGGGGGGGGGGTGTAGAAAAGGGAACACTCTTAAAGGAGGCCAAAGAACCATGGGATCCTGAACAAGGCCCTCGCTAATGGAGGCCAAGGAGTGATGGGCTCCTATAAAAGGAACGATGGGTTCCTATAAAAGGAACTCCTTAAAGGAGGCCAAAGAATAATGGATTCTTGGAAAAGGCACTATGTGACAGAGTCTAGGGAAACACAAATTCCTGAACATGGTCCACCATAAGGAATGTAAAAAAACAATGAGTTCCTAAAAACGATACTCTCTTAAGGAGGCCACGGAACCATGGGTTTTTGAAAATGCATTCCCTGAAGGAGGTCAGGGAACCATGGTTTCCCAAACAAGGCAGACCCTAAGGGAGGAGAGTTTTCTTTTGTGTGGGTAACTAAAAATGACCAAGGCTAAGGGGGCCTCACCACAAGAAGTAAGGAAACTATTTTTTTGGATCATTCTGATTAGGCCATGTGGCTTGTAATCTCATGATTTCTGGGGGCATTGGAAATAAGGTGGTGCTATAATGGTTCCCATGAGGGGTATATTGTGAGTTGGTGTTGTGTCGAGAGATAGGTATTATGAGACCAAGGTGGGAAGTGGTACTTCCCCTTGTATTATCATATGAGGACTAGGTCGAGGGTTGTTTCCAAATACCAAAGATGACGGACCAAAGGTATAATAGTAGGGAGTTTACAGTTGGACATCCACTAAAGAGGATCTGGAATAGTGTATCTGATCCACTATTTTTTTTAATATCTATTGGGGGGGTTGGGACTTTAAATTGTGTGGAAACATCTTCTATATGGGAAATATTGGTCATAATTGAATTGGAGTCCCTAATATCCCTATCAATGAGAATAGATGATCCTATTTGAGAGGGAGTGATGAAATTATCAAGGGAGATAATATTATAGGGTGCACCAATTAAATTTGTAGGACATTGCGAGAAATGGATATGATATCCTAGATGGAGGTTATCAAAAGAATCATTAAAATAAGTATTTTCCCTCAAATCATTCTTCATATTTGAGGAAGAATGTAGTTGAGAGTTCATGGTTTTTGGTGGGTTTGGGGGAAGAAACATGGATGGATTCCACCAAGGATGAATGAATCCACCCATCCTCCAAGAAAAAGTGGTGAGGAGGTGGTTCTAGAGGCATGGGCTCATTTTTAAGGGGAGTGGATGTTGCTTGACTAGTGGAAGTGGACACATAGTGCATGGAATCAATGTGAGAAACATGATGTGAGATTCTATTATGAGAATCCTGAGTGAGGGGATTAGTGTAGGAAATTTTATCGATGATGATGATGTGTACCTCATGTGGGAATATCATGACTTGAAAGAGTGAAGACACCACAAAACTCATTGCATATATGAAATCACAAACCAAGAGAATATTGTGATCCACCAGAATATCCATGGCAACAACATTGATCAAAATTTTGTTACCACCTAACTCAATGGGGATATGAGGTAATATCCCTAAGGGGGGACATAGTTTACCATTAAAAGATATTAACTCAATCATCAATGTGATAAGAGTAGCAGAGCCTAGTTGTTTCCAATTTGATGAGGACATAATGCATGAGTATGCCCCATCATATATAATACATCGATAAACTGTAAAGTTTCTAACGATGACATGTACTTTAAACGAGGTGGAAGATGTAAATTATTCTTGGATAAGTTGATCCCAATCAAAGGTGATGGCTTGTGATTGGTGTGGGTATACACTTCCAATTTTCATGACAAGGATAAGGTCTATTAGACATTGTGGTACTAGAGGTGGAAGGGGTGCCCCCAGATCTACATGACTGAGAATCAGTCATGAGGTAGACTATATGTGGGGGAGACATTACCAATGTGAGGGGAAACAAATGATGTCGTGGTTCATGGAACCTCACCTAATGGATTAATGGGTGAATGTTGGGGGAGGGGTCACATCGAAGTAATGCAATGAGAACTACTAGTTTTATTATGTTGTGTGTGTTTCAAATGAATTGCTTGGACTAGCTCTGGAGTGAGTTCAGTCCAATGATAGGCTGGGTGACCATATATCTCACAAAATTGGAAAGCATGATTATTCCATTTATGTGTGGTACATCTATGCTTGGTTCTATTTTAATTTTGGTGGACACTATGAGTTCCCCCATATGTACAAGCATTGCCTCCATGCCATGGGCGTTAATAGTACTTATGTCTTTCTCTTCTTACTCCTTATGTGTGGTGGATGAACAATATAACTAGGAGAGGGGCCCCAAGTGTTTATAACTGAGAAGAAGAGGATGGGGTTATATATGGTATGTTTTGTGGTCCTTCCAACAACAAAGAGTGAGAATAACATCTCTAGGAGATTACTTAAGGAGGATTTTTTATTCAAATCCACAGTATAGTCGCCAATCTATTTAGGTTCTTTTGTCACAAGAGTGAGAAAAAGGGAGTCTATGAGCTACCTTGGTAACCCAAAAAAGAAGAAAAATGTGGTTAGCAAGTTAGTGAACCTGCAAATTAAAAAGAAAAATACAAAGGAATAGAAGAATGACAAAGAATGGAAACTAAATTATGCAAACATTAACGAAGGATTCACGGAATTGAACACATGGAATGGTTACCCAATAGAACTAAATATTCGAATTGAGTGCACCAAGAGGATAAATATGGGATTATGAATCCCCTATTCCTTCTAAGGCAGGGCTTTTTGATCCCTCAAAATCTAGAGCTATCAATCTCCAATGGTGAGTTAACAATGATGGAAAATTCCCAAAGATTAGCTTCATAAGAGGTGTAAATATTGCACAGTTCTACACTTTCTCAAACTATGGCTCAAGGGAGACATGGATATCTCCAAGAGAATTTGAACATAATAACAATTCTATGGATTTCTTCTCTTCTTTGCATACCACGATCCTTTATTTATAGGAGGATGGAAATATATTTTACAACTAGTTTACAATGTGAATGGGGACGTCTTTGAAGGTACCTCAGATACTTTCAGTGATCCCAAGGAAGAATTTTATGGAGAATTTGGGGTATGTTCGAGATCCACTTCATCCCAAAATTTCTTGAGGCCCCAATAAAATCATTAATGCATTGTTTTTTCATTCGTGTGGGTTTGTCGATTGTCAGGCATGCATTGTGTGCATCGTACATTGTGTTAGCCCAAGCATTTGTCCGTGTATTGTGTTTGTGGCAAGTGCACATTTTTTCAGGACCATTTTGCATGATTTTTTATTATATTTCCAAACTGAATGTCATCATCCTATAATTATTGGTAGTATGTTGTACTTGTGTTGCCTATTTTTCATCCATTGTCTATATTTGTCTAAGCATTTTTTTGGTGATACCACCATGTATATGAGTGTGAGAGGGAGAGAGAGGGAGATATATAAGGGGAGGATAGAGAGGGAGAGTGAGAGGGAGACATAGAGGGGGTTTAGAGATAGAGAGATGTAGAGATAGGTAAAGAGAGAAAGGGGGGTAATTGGAGGAGAGCGAGGGAGGGGGATTCAAAGTGTGGGGAGAGAGGAATAGATGTAGTAGAGAGAGATAATGGGAGGGAGGGGGGAATTAAAAATAATAAATAAGTAATAAGAGCATTTGCATGTTCTTAGGAATGTGTGCACGCTCTTAAGAACATGTGCATGTTCTTTTGAATTCAATTTGTTTTGGGAAGGATTGTCAATGTGTATGCTGACTTGATTCCCTTAGATTTAGGTTTGGGAGGACAAACCTAGTGGTTCATTCTGCAAATTGATAAAAATCTCCATTTATGTGAATACATCTCTATATCTCTATTTTTGAAGTTATTTTTCTCTAGGCTACATAATTCAGTTATTGATGAAACTACATACATAGATAGAATATGTTGAATTTTCAATAAGCTAGGCCTAAGCATGAAGTTCATTCCATTTTTATCATTTTACATAAACCATAAAAAAAAATTTGCAGAACCCAAGATCGCAAGAAGAAACACCATGCACAAGTACACAAGAACTATCATGGGAAACCCTTCTCAGCAAGGGAAGAAAGCCCAACCACTAATTTTCTATATTCTTCAAGAGAAATACCTCCACGACCATAAAACATAGAATACAAAAGGGTTCTCACAAACCCTATAATACTAGCGCCCAAGAGAGGTGTGCACTTTTTCCAAGAAGTAAGTACCTGGTGAAATTTCCAAACTCACACTTGTGATATGATTCCTCAATGGGGAATTTACCTTTATTTATATTAGATTGAACCTGTCAATACTAGTGTCTATTGGCACAATAGGATCGACCTCAATAACTCATAATATAATTAATAATTACCATATTAATTATATTTTACATTAATTATTTTTCATTTTATGGTGGGGCTCACCTATACCCTTTACATCAAAAACATGCTTACAGGTAAGTCTGACTCTTGTACAATATAACAAGGGATATCATATACCCACTAGTGTTCAGCCACTATGAGCACATCCATTTGTGCTCAACCATAAGTATTTCAACATCTCTATCTCATTGCGCCTCACAGGAGAACCACACTCACTAGTGCTCAACCAATAGGATCATGTTCAAATTTTCTAATCCACGAGAACATCCAAATCATTTGATCTCTTTCTTATTGTGTTACACATGAGAAGCATATGGAGTATCACATCATATCAAATATCTACACAGAGGAGGCCAATACATCATTTCATCTATGTCTCAGAATGATACACCCAGCTCAGGGGTTTCCCCACACAGCGGCACATAAGATTCCATATTTGTCTTTGAGAGGAACCACATACCTAACTCATGGGCTTCCCTACACAAGAGCACACAACATTCCATCTCCGTCTCAGAGAGGAACCACACACCCAGCTCATGGGATTCACCACCTCACACTAGGGCACAATGTTCAATCTCTATCTTAGAGAGGAACCACACACCCATCTCATGGGCACACCCAACTCATGAGATCTCTCTCACCCCACACAGGGGAAAACATAACATTCATTATTTGTCTCAGAGAGGAACAACACACCCATCTCATGGGCACACCCAATTCATGGGTTCTCTCTCAGGTTGACTCACTTAGTCTTTGTCCTGGAGGATGTCTCACGCAGTTGTAATCATCAACAGAGTTCACTATGTAGATTCCAAATATATAGTTTTTTTTTTAATTAATATTGTTTACTATTTTTAATCTATTTTCGTCTTTGCATATATCAAAATCCTAGAATACATTCCACTCTTATTTTTTCTATAGCTTTTTTTGGCTTAACCATTTCTAGGTTGAGTTATATGTCATATTAAAGGAGACTGATATCTAGGATCTTAAAAAAAAAAAAACTATTTTAATGATGTTAAGACCCTCTTAGCCTACATGAACAAAAGATATTGTAATCTCAAGAATATATTGAATTTGATATTTTCAAAAATATATAAAATTAATATGATAAATTTTCAAAAAATACACCGCACTAGAAAAAATGTTTCTCTACAATTATACAAGTTTTTGGAATGAAATTCCATCGTTAAGGTACTCAATACATGCATGAACAAGGACATATACCTTATATGTTGCTAAAAAAATAGCATACCATTGTTAGAAAAAATTAAATTTCACATAGTTCTTCACAATTTCTATGAATACAAGTTGTATATTCAAAAAAATAATTCAATTTCCTACTTTTCATCTTGTTAGACGGTATCCATGTTAACATTGTCATAAAAGTGTCATAATAGAGCATCGTTATCTTGCACTCACCAACAAGTGTTCCTAAAAAATACTAGTTTAAAAATGTATATGTTCGGGTGAGCATTAAGGCTTTAAGATTAAGAACATGTGTGCCTTTTTAAGAAGGTGTTCTTGTGTGCCACTTTACTTGGCACCACATTGCAATTTTTTTTTTTTATCAATTTCATTTCTTTTCTTTGATTGCACATACAATATTCTTGATTATTTTAGATATGAACTAAGTGTGTCTTTGTTATTTTTGTATTTAAACGAAATGAATTTATCAGAAATTATTTTCTGAAATTTTTCTGTGCAGTGTCTCTTTGTTATTTCAGAAGCTTGTTCAATTTTTTTTTTAATAGAATTATTATAGAATACATTTATGAAAAAAATAATTATGATCATTGATTTACTAAAAAAAATGCATTCATACAATGCCCTCTCTTTGGAAATCCATCATCTATGTTTATATTTTAGTTTCTTCTGAAAATAATAGAACTTATCCATATAGATTTAATTTACACATAGAAACACCAATTTTGACCTTTTTTTAGAGGATACTTAATTAAAATCAATCCAAATTTAATTAACAGGTCGTTCACGACCTACAATCAAAGTGCACAGTACACAACAGAGAAAACTTGTGTGTCGTGTAGCTAATGAATTGCACCACAGTCTGAACTCACTCACGTGCACTGTGTAAAGACAATATCTACGAATGTAAAAGTATAAAAATGGAACCTGCAGCTAATATATTGCATAACAGTCTAAACTAGCTCTCATGCAATGTGCACAAAGAATCTCTAGCAATGAAAAACTTAAAAGATAAAAAATATTTCTTGCCTAACAGTAAGAATCTGAGGAAGAGTAAAGTCTATTGTGGTGAATGATGAAGTGGGTTTAAATGCCTCAAATCCAACTAAAGGATAAAATAGGAGATTTCTAACTTAAAAATTAAAAAAAATATTCCATGCCTAACAGCAAGAGGCTGAGGGAGTAAAGTCTATTCTGATGAATGATGAAGTGGGTTTAAAATCTCAAATCCAACAAAGGAAATAAATATGAAATTTCTTCTCCAATGGGGTCATTATTTGATTATGGGTTAGTAATGTAAGGATGTACCAAATGAATTTAACCTAAACTTAAAATAAAATAATTCAAATGTAAAAATGAGAAAAGATAAGTTAATTATTTTCCTAATAAGAAAATAACATCAATTTTAATAAATAAAATAAAAATAACCTTTAATGAAACAAGAGAAGTCGAATCTAAATGAAGAGAATCCTTTTCAAATATAACACAATGACAAGTAAACAACCAACACTATAGACTTCTCATGAGTAGGTTAACATCCATTCAATGAAAGATATGTAAAGTTTTAACCGTTTAAGTCCTCTTTACTAAAAAAAATAATAATATATATTATAGGTTATTATTGGAGAATACCATACCTGGGAAGCGAAGATGTTTTCCGAATTATTTCATAGAATTTTTTTTAATAACTTCAATACCTCATTATAAATAGTGGAAAGCATATGCAATAGGTTTTGCATGTTAACAAGATTTACCTAATCATAAATAGTGGAAAAGCACATGCAATAGGTTTTGCATGTTAACAAGATTTATTGGACTAATTATATATAAGATTTATTGCACTAATGATATATCTTTCATCAGATACATAATTGGACTTTAATTTTAAGTAAATAAATAAATATTATCATGTCATTACATGCCATTACATCATATGAGGTATTGCATAAGTATATTATTTAATATAAAAATTATAAAATAAAATCATCATGACGTGTAATAATATATCACATTTATATATAGTACTAATTTATTGTTTTATTTTTTTTAAATAAAATTGAAACTACTTATATTTCATTTTAGTTGATTAACACAAATATAATAATATATCCTATTTATATATAGTATTAATTAATTATTTATATATCACAATTATATATATTTTAGCTAAGTGGAGGGGATCTCTTGTTTCATAAACAAAAAATTATATATTTTCTTGTCTCATAAACAAATAAGTTTCATACATCAATTTGGTCTTTGGTTAATCTATGACATCGTGAATTCATCCTCGTCCTTGTCATCATTGTCATCTTCATCGTCACTAGAACTACATGTATTATTACATCATCATCGTCGTCGTCGTCATCATCATCATCATCATCATCATCATTACTTCAACTACATGTTTGTCTTGGTCGTCATCATCATCATCATCATCATCATCGTCATCCTCGTTGTCATCATCATCATCTTCATCATCGCTACAACTACATGTATTATTAAGTCATTCTCGTCCTCGTCATCATCATCATCTTCATCATCACTACAACTACATGTAGTCTTGTGTTGTCTTTATCATTGTCGTCATCATCATCATCATCATCATCACTACAAATACATGTATTCGTCATCATCATCATCATCTTTATCATCACTACAACTACAGTT
This sequence comes from Picea engelmannii, assembly GCA_009831015.1. Lineage (NCBI taxonomy): Eukaryota > Viridiplantae > Streptophyta > Pinopsida > Pinales > Pinaceae > Picea > Picea engelmannii. The sequence continues at coordinate 883,567 of ML777905.1, read as the reverse complement.
ATTATTACATCGTCGTCGTCCTCACCATCGTCATCATCATCATCATCATCATCACTACAACTACATGTATTATTAAGTCGTCCTCGTCCTCGTCGTCATCATCATCTTCATCGTCACTACAACTACATGTTTTATTATGTCATCATCGTCATCGTCATCATCTTCATCATCATAATCATCATCATCACTATTACTACAACTACATGTATGCCATCGTCATCATCGTCATCATCCTCATTGCCATCATCATCATCACTACAACTACATGTATTATTAAGTCATTGTCATCCTCGTCGTCATCATCATCTTCATCATCACTAAAACTACATGTATTATTATTATGTCATCGTCATCATAATCATCATCATCATATTCATCATCACTACAAATACATGTATTCATCGTCATCATCATCATCTTCATCATCACTACAACTACATGTATTATCACGTCGTCGTTGTCGTCGTCGTCCCCATCATCATCATCACTATTACTACAACTATGTCGTCCTCATAGTCATCATCGTCATCATCGTCATCATCGTCGTCCTCGTTGTCATCTTCATCATCGCTACAACTACATGTATTATTAAGTCGTCCTCATCCTCGTCGTCATCATCATCTTCATCATCACTACAACTACATGTATTATTACGTCGTCGTCATCGTCGTCGTCATCATCACTACAACTACATGTATTATTAGATCGTCATCGTCGTTGTTGTCATCGTCGTCGTTGTCGTCGTCATTATCATGATCATCATGATCATCAAATTTTTAACTACTTTCCAGTATCACAGAAAATCCAACACAAAATTAAATATATTGAATATTAATACAACTAAAATCCACGGTGCAGTGGTTGTAGGACCCCGGTGTAGTGGATGTAGGTTGGTGTTATCATCATCATCAATTAGTTTTTAACTACTTTCCAGTATCAAAGAAAATCCAACACAAAATTAAATATATTGAATATTAATATAAATAAAACCCACGGTCTAATGGATGTAGGACCCCAGTGTAGTGGATGTAGGTTGGTATTTTTATCCATTTTAATTAGATTCCGAGTCATGCTGGCGTTACTTTCTCCATTCTAAAATATGTAATCGACATATCATTTCATTTTGGCGTTACTTTCAGCTGATCCCAACTGCATATGTAATCGAATGTTGATTTAAATTTAAAATGTACAAAATTAAAATATTTAAATCTAAGCATCGGTTAACTCTCTCGGACGATGATGATCGATCGAAACCGTTGCCGCCTGTGTTTAAACTGGTGTGTGGGCAACACAATGATTTTGAATTCAAATAGAATTACTATTTAGTGACAACAAATAGGATATGCAATTGTGTACCTTATTTAGTGACAAAATAGTAAAGAACGTCGAGCAAGCTCTGACTCCGATAGAATCCAGCTATTGATCCAAGCTGCATTTTAACTTTCACGGTTCATAGTTTTTATTTTCCGGTAAAATATATCACATATTATGTATATTTTAGTTATAGAAGAGTAATGTTTGGTATTGCAGTAAGATCTAAAATTATTTTTGATTGGTTAAAATCTTTTTGAAACATTTTAATTATCAAACTTAGAGGTATTAAGAGTGGAAGTCTATCCCTATTAAGTATGACCAGCCAGTTATTTTAGATAAAGTGGTTTTTCTTGAGTCTTCACTAATAGTAGCCAATAATAAATGTCCTCACTGCTAATTAACAACTAAGTTCTGATAGGTTTTGTCACCTTCTCACCAAAAATCTAAAAGTAGTGTAATGATGAATAAATTAGCTAATGAGAAAGTCCAGTAATTAATTTCAACCGTAAATAAAATAAAATATATACTCTGGATGTATTAAATAACACAATAAGAAATATCATCTCATTGTATTCACACGAGTGTAGCGAAGTCAACTACGTTAGTAGGACGATTAGATGTTAAGACTCAGCGATGTAAGCCACCCCAACTACTGAGTGGAAAATCTCCCATTAAGCCACCTCACCAATTGACAATACTTAGCTACATTTAGATCCAGCTTTGATCTGTGTTCTTTTTAATACTCATCTAACCAATTCCAGGATGTCAGAGAAAATGGAAAAAATAAAGTATAAAAGGATTAAAAAAAAATTGATATTTCAAAATATAAAATCCATGTTAGGTTAGACAACCAACCAGAACAAATGTTTAACCCCCTCCAATAATATTTTTAAGCATTAAAAAAAGCAGCTCTAAAAGTCAAAGAAAATGAAAGATGAAGATCTATTTAACGAACAAGAACAAACGTGTTAAGCCCATTTAAGAAAACTGATTCCAAGAGAATATAGACCATAAAACAAACGTGTTGATTATGCAGCTGAGTAGAACAAACGTGTTGATTATTATTGAACTGTAATACCGTGACTTAAACGGCAAAACTGAGAAGTGCGAGTCGATTAATGTCGTCATCTATAAATGCGTAAGCACGAATCTTATTTTAATGTCGGAGAACATGAATTAAGCTCTCATTCGACGGGATTATTTAGGATTAAAACGTTACAATTACATCCGTTAATATTTTTGGGTATTTATCTTGGTAAAGAATTAGAGGTAGGATTTTGTGTAAGAGAATAAGAAAAAACTTATGCTGTATCTCATTTTTTATTTTTTAAAATTAATGGTTTAGATTAGAATATATCAATCACTTTTTACTTAAATGTGATTGTTGTTAATTGACCATTAATATATTTAGTTCAGGAATAATAGATCATTAATATATTAATACATAATTAATGTATTAATTAATATATTAATAAATAATTAATGTATTAATTAATTTAAAATATAAATATATAAATAAAAATATTAATGTACTAAAGTATTAATATATTAATTAATTGAAAGGTAATTAATGCATTAATTAATTATTACATTAAAGTTGTCTCTAAATTAAATTATTAATACATTACAAGTATTAATTAATTAATACAATAATGTATTATTAATTAATAGATTACTAAAAGAATACTATATTACTAAAATAATAATACAATAACACATTAATGATATATTATTAAAATATTAATAAGTTATAATAATAATAATAATCTATTTTTAAGGTTAACACACCAAATAATGTTCTTAACCATCAGGCCCACTCACGCCCAGCTATTTGATTGGTAAAGTCTACAAGGTATACATACCCTACCCCCTCTGGATTTGAACCTGTGACCTCTTAAGAGGAAACACATGTTCTTAACCATTAGGCCCACTCAGCTGTATATTAATTAATGCATTAATTTATTAATGTGTTATTGTATTATTATTTTAGTAATGTAGTATTCCTTTAGTAATCTATTAATTAATAATGCATTATTGTATTAATTAATTAATACTTGTAATGTATTAATAATTTAATTAATACTTTATTAATGTATTAATTAATAATATTAAATAATAATTTAAAGGATTAATGTAATAATGTATTACAAGTATTAATTAAATTATTAATACATTACAACTATTAATTAATTAATACAATAATGCATTATTAATTAATAGATTACTAAAGGAATACTACATTACTAAAATAATAATACAATAACACATTAATAAATTAATACATTAATGATATATTATTAAAACATTAATAAGTTATAATAATAATAATAATAATAATAATAATAATAGTATATTTTTAAGGTCACGGCCAAGCCAGCACACCAAATTGGTGTATGAGACCCCCTTGTTTGTGGGACAAGGGACCTCCTTTCGCCCAACAATTTGACTGGTAAAGTCTACGAAGGTATACATACCCTACTCCCCAGGTTCAAATCCAGAGGGGGGTAGGGTATGTATACCTTCGTAGACTTTAGCAGTCAAATCGCTGGGCGGAGGGGGGTCCCTTGTCCCACAAACAAGGGGGTTTCATACACCAATTTGGTGTGCTGCTTGGCATGACCTTAAAAATAGATTATTATTATTATTATTATTATTATTATAACTTATTAATATTTTAATAATATATCATTAATGTATTGATTTATTAATGTGTTATTGTATTATTATTTTAGTATTGTAGTATTCCTTTAGTAATCTATTAATTAATAATGCATTATTGTATTAATTAATTAATACTTGTAATACATTATTACATTAATCCTTTAAATTATTATACATTATTACATTAATCCTTTAAATTATTATTTAATATTATTAATTAATACATTAATAAAGTATTAAACTATATTTGTATATTAATAAAGAAATAAGTAATTAAAGTATTAATACATTAATGTAATATATGTATTAAAGTATTAACACGTTAATGTATAATGTAWTAAYTAATTRATATATTTATACATTATTAATTAATACATTGCTAAAGTATTAATACAATAATAATAATAATAAGTAATACATTGATAAATCATTAACACATAGAAAGAACATTAAAGTATTAATAGTACATTAATACATTAAAGTAATAAAGTATTAGTAATACATTAATAAAGTAAGAATACATTAAAAATACATTATTACGTAAATACAAAACATTGACCATGACGATGGTTAAGAGTGATACACTATGGTTCACCATGAATATGGTTGATTATGGTAAACCATGACTCCATGGTTGACCATGATTGTGACTATGGTTGACTATGATTAACAGTAATCATGGTTGAGTACAGTTGACTATGCTTGGTCGTGACCATAGTTAATGCCAATTAATGATGCCCATGACAATGACTATGGATGGTAATGAATATGGTTGAGTGTTCATGGTTGACCATGATCATGACCATGGCTATGGATGACCACAAATGACTATGCTCATGAGTATGTGTGACCATGGACAATCATGGTAAACCATGGTTCTCCATGACTAGCATCATGGTTAGAGGTTGTTGACCTTAGTTCACCATGACGAGGGGTAATTATGGTTGACCATGAGCATGGTTAACTTTGACAAACCTTGGTTAACTTTGGTTTACCATGATTGAATATGGTTGACCATGGTTGACCATGACCATGACCATGATTGACTATGGTTGACCATGGTT
>ML777905.1:826398-839002 GCA_009831015.1 Picea engelmannii | reverse complement strand
GTGTTTTCTGAAACAGATGTAGAAGGCACTTCCTTCAATTCTTCTTTTCCTTTGTTTTTCTTTGAAGCTTTCACTTGAACCGTGCTCTTTCGTTCCAAGTAGTCTTCATACAACACCTTCACCATCTCGGCCATGGCAAACACCAAATCTATGAACTCCTTCTCTTCTTGAGAAAGTCCTCCTGTAGATGCCATTTTCCTCCTTGAGATGTGCTCTTCCCTGGCTAACATGCAAAACTCAAATCCAAATGTCAACTAGCTCTGATACCACTTGATCCGTCAGGATTTTTCGTATGACTTATGGTTGAGTTTTATTTGCATGCATTAATTGACCATTGGGAAACTTAACGAAAGAACGAGGAAAAGAGAAGGAATTATACAACCATTAACATATTTGCATATCTGAAAGACAATGAAAAACAGCAAACCATAATGTACAGGTTGATAACGGAGTTCGGCACAACTTTGCCTACGTCTCCGGGCCTTTTCTCTGTGACAGAGGCTTCTTTATTTTTGTTCAAAAGCTTAATAGTACATCTTTACAATGCTGAATGGCTTCCAGACTGATTTGGTCATGTTCGCCTAGATCTCTAGAATCTTACACAAAAAACGACACCTGAAACGGATGTCCCGAGCTCTCAGAAATCGTCCGACAGCATCTCCTCCTCAACAGCTTCCCTGCCTCAAACTGGCTTTGACTAGGCTTTGCCTCAGCATCTCTGCTCTCCAAAACCATCCAAAAGATGTCCAAAAAGCTCTCTCTTGGCCTCAAAATGGCCTTGGTTAAATAGTGGGAAAGTTGGTTGTCTATCTCCAACTTCCTCCCAAAAATTAGGCTCTAAAAAAGCCCAATAACTCCCAAAAATGAGTTAATTACATTAATAATGGGCTAATCATTAATTAAAACCCAAAAGTTGGTTTAAAAACCCACTTTTAACTATAAATTAGTTGCAATTGGGCTTTAGCCCCTCAAGCCTGGGCACGCGCCCCCTTTCTTGGGCACATGGGCGTTAATATGGCCAAGCGCTAGACCAAAGGGCTAGCGCTGGCCCTAACCCCTTCCGCGCTCGGTCACATTGTATATTCACTTGACCACGGGCTTAAACCCAAACCCCGCCAACTGTTGCAACCGCATTTAACCGTTGAAACCAAGGCTAATATACCCGCGCTCCATATTTCACATAACCATAAATGTTAAATGGTTATATATAACCCCGCGCGTTTCAATATAATGGTCATATGCAAACATAATATAACCGGGGTCCATTTAAATTCCTCCCGCACGTTTCATATTACAATGCATAGAATCGGGGTCGGGGCCAAGCCCCGGCCCCACCCCCCACCATCATACACCAAATGCAAACTTAAAACCATAATTGTCCACATACATAACAAGTCCCATAGTATGGCGTAGTGGTCACGGAGGCATTGTTAAGTCGTTGCCAGTGGAGGAGGTCGCGGGTTCGATCCCCGGCGACACAAATAATTTTTGACATAGACCATATTGGAAAAACCCGGGGTGCCACATGGAAGCCCGTGATTGGGCCACATGGCACCCTATCATTCACCCAGAAAGATGCCACATGTCAACAAATGATTCGACAACCATCAACCAATCAGAATCTGCCACGTCATCGCCACATCAGCTCACCGTACGGTCCAGTCATCATGCCACGTCATTCGTCGTACGATGCTGATGTCATCTGCCATGCATGCTGTTGACGTCACCCTGCCACATGTCACCCTTCCAGTGGTGACACGTGTCACTTCGGGATTGGTCCAACTGCACGTCGAAAAGGCCAAATCAGCCTGACACGTGTCACTGCCTGAAGCTGCCACGTGTCATGTACGGACCTGCCACGTGTCGTCGTACGGACTTGCCACGTGTCATCCCCTGGTGCTGACATGTCACCTGTACGGACCTTCCACATCATCATATAGACTGACACGTGTCCTGTACGGACTGTACGGACACGTACAGTCATCATCCCAAAATTTTGCCTGTTTGGCTTGGCGGATAGAATGCAATATCTTCTCCATACGGACTCCGTTTGAGATAAAAATTATACCACCAGAATCAGGAAGACGAGCCGGACGCAATGGTGTTGGTTTCGTCAGATTCCGAGAACTTTCATTTTTGAGCATTTTTCATGCCCTGACAGGCTTCTGAATCCAATTTCGGATCAACATGCTCCAACTTGTATAACAGAGAACAGTTGTTCTCCCTAGCACCACCCTGCCACCCTGGTTTCTCTAGCTGCAACCAGATGGAAGCTACAACTTCTTGTGTTCAAGCACCCACTTGAACCTCTAAGGACAACAGTCCTCCCAAGAACCTCCCAACCTCCCTAAAATATCAAAATCATGAATAGACAGACAATTTCCCAGATAAATCAATTCTTACCTTCCTTTCTTTGTTCTGTAAGTCTGATTTGTTCTGCTATTCTGCTCTGCGTTTTCTCTTGCTCGGCTATTCTGCTCTGCGTTCCATTTTACTCTGCACATTTTCTTCTTTCTTACCACGCATCCTCTTCTATATTCTTCCTTACTGTTTCACACCTTTCCTCCCTAGAACAGCTTACCCGGACACAGTCTGTTTCATCTTCTTTTATACACACCGACACAACTTTTCAACTTCCCAACTCCTTGGAGAAACTGACGACAACTGTTCAGCCAACTGATCGACAACTAATTTGCAATCATGAGTCCATTTCACTAATGGATTTGTAACTGAAAGATTTAATGTGTGAGAAAGAACAACAACCCTCTGATCACATTCAAACCTTATCCACACCGTTGGATAATCTTCATTATTCTTTCCTTTTAAATCAGGTTTCAACACTTTCATACGCTAGCCCTCTTGAGCTTAGCTCCCGGTCAACGTGACCATCACTCCGTGACCACAAACTTACCCTGTCGGGTCTACGGGGTTTGTGATGCTTCAATGCATACACCCGCGTGATTCCCGATCATCCAAATCCCGACGCTCCTTTCATACGCTAGCCCTGCTAGCTATAGGCCTTGGCCCATATGACCGTCAACACATGACCTCGGTCAAACCTCTCATCGGGGTTTTGTCATTTTCAATGTCATCATGCACATGCCTATAGAATTCCCGATCCCCGATTCTACGATGAAGGAAATCAATGGTCTAGATCTCATTCTTGCTTTAACGGCTGCGATCAAATCCCAAAATCGCGATATCGATTCTACGATGAAGGAAATCAATGGTCTAGATCTCATTCTTGCTTTAACGGCTGCGATCAAATCCCGAAATCGCATATCGCGATTTCGGGGTTTTCGTTGTCAAGTGAATTGGACATTTCAAAGTCTCGATCCCCGATTCTCCGATGAAGAAAATCAACAGTCCATATCTCATGCTTTCTTTAACGGCTGCGATCAAATCGCGAAATCGCAAATCGCGATTTCAGGGTTTTCGTTGTCAAGTGAATTGGACATTTCAAAGTCCCGATCCCCGATTCTCTGATGAAGAAAATCAACGGTCCATATCTCATGCTTGCTTTAATGGCTGTGATCAGATCGCGAAATCGCATATCGCGATTTCGGGGTTTTCGTTGTCGAGTGAATTGGACATTTCAAAGTCCCGATCCTCGATTCTCTGATGAAGAAAATCAACGATCCATATCTCATGCTTGCTTTAACGGCTGTGATCAAATCGCAAAATCGCATCTCGCGATTTCGGGGTTTTCGTTGTCGAGTGAATTGGACATTTCAAAGTCTCGATCCCCGATTCTCCGATGAAGCCACCTGTTGATCTTCTCCCGGTGGCGCCCGATCGCTGCCACGCTTATCTCCCTCGCAGCTTCTACAGATCTGACGACTGACGGATGTCTGCTTCTGATCTGACGGCTCAGATTCTGTCTCCGCCAAGGGCTGTAACCTACGGTCCAGATTCATTTTGGATTCAACGGTTACGATTGAACCATGATCTTGTTGCAATCTATCTGATACAAACCCATCAATGACACCAACCATTCACTGTCAGCAAATTTTCCATCAATGACAACAACTATCAACACACATTTGCTGCTTGTTCAATATTTGCCAACACACTATTACTACAACTACATCATCATCACCACCACTATTACTACAACTACATGTATGTCGTCGTCTTCGTCGTCGTCGTCGTCGCCTCCGCCATCATCATCATCATCAAAAAATTAGATTCTTAATATCCATCTTAATTAGATTTTAAGATTCCAAGTCATGTTTTTGGTTACATGTAATTGAATGTTGATTTAAATTTAGAATGTACGAAATTAAAATAGTTAAATCTAAGCATCAATTCACTCTCTCAACGATGATGATCGATCAAAACTGTTGCCGCTTGTGTTTAAATTGGTGAAATTCGAGCAATTGTGTACCTTTATTTGTTAGAGATAATGCTCACATTAAATGCTACATACTAGAGTCTAGGGATTGGATTGGGCTTGTTGGAGGATGTTGAGATTTTCTCTCAACCTCTCCCTCCAAGAGTGGAATTAGTTGGATTTGAATCCAACTTATATTTGTGTATTGCGTTGCATTCATGATATTTAATATACAAACTGTTTGTGTGAGCTTAATTCTTCCAATTAACAATTTGGTATCAAAGCTGAGGATCACAAATGACTAGTTGAGTTCTAGAGGTAGATCTATGGAGCCATTGGTGTTGTTGGCTTTGTGAAGACTATTTGATTGAGTGCTTGACAAGTTGTTTGAAGATATCAAGACTATATTTCAAATTGACTATCGACTCCTGGTAGAGCCACCGGTTAAGGCGTAAGACAGAACGAGACCATCTGTTGTGTAGGAAAAAGGCGTAAGGCAGTGAACTTTATCAATTGTGCATGTCATAGAAATAACAACTCGACAGGAATAAGTGTCACACATTTTTGGATAACCATCGTTGTTTCATTTCCATGGAGGGAATCGTTGGTTGAAATTTCTGAGGAACGTTGTCATATTATGTGTGGAGGAGTTGATCTATACATGGAGGAGAGAGAACACATTGATCGGTCAGAGGAAAGAGGGAGACGCTACAGCAAGAGGTAATATGGAGTCATCTATTGCATTTGAGAATTTTAATGGCATCAATTTTTATACATGGAAAGTCAAAGTACAAATGCATTTGATGAATAAGGGATTGTGGAATTTAGTAAAAGGAACAGAAAAAGCACGTACATATGCCAAGCTATTAAGTGAATGGGAGAAGAGAGAAGATAGGGCCAAGGCTATTATTGGATTTGGTCTTTTAGACACTCAATTGCATTTAGTTGATTTAGCTAAATCATCTAAAGATATTTGGGAGCAATTAAGTAAACTATTTGGAGAAAAGACTTTAAACTCAAAGTTCTCTTTTAAATTGCTACTCTTTAGCCTTAAAATGCAAGATGAGATACTTCTATCCAATCATATAAATTCTGGACTGTCAATTTTAAGGCAATCAACTGATGTTGGTACAAAGGTAGAGGCAAAAAATTCTAAAGCAATTCTGCTAAATAGTCTATCTTCTAAATATAACTATATTATATTCACATTAAGTCAAATGTCTTCTCAGTCCTTAGAAGAAATGGTAGCATCACTTTTAGCTTAAGATAGAAGGATGAATCCAGAGAACAGAAATGTTCATCATGAAATTGCATTGTACTCAAAAGGTAAGATGAGAAAAACCAAGGGTTCAACAGAATGATTCTACTGTCACAAGAATGGACATATAGCTTGGAACTGTAGATCTCGTGCTAAAGATCTTCTGAATGGCAAAGAAACTGCAAACATTGCCAACTTGGATGACTTATCAGAAACATAAAGTGATGAAGAACCACAAGGGTCATCTCTCAAATTGTTCTAAAAATGCGGGTGGTGTGTTTAATGTTATTATGTATGTGTGGTGTGTTAGTTAAGTTGTAATTTTTCAATATAATGTTATAATTATTTTTATGTAAGGTCAAGTTGTGAAACCGACTGCTGAAAACATTTCGTATCGAGATCATTGTTCTATATAACTCTTTAAATTTTCTCTTCAAGGGAATTTCACAGATGGAATTATATCCATAAAATGGTTTAGTGTCGAGATTGTCCTTCGGGAGGTCGAAAAGCATCATTTCTACAAGTACATCAAAGATGTTCAGAAGTGTTTGTACTTTAAATGAGTCAAGTGGGAAACTCGAAAGTGTGTAGAAGAAAAGAGAGGAAACTGTGAGATTGCATAGTGGGTGTAAGTGTTGATGAAGACCAGTGAGACAAAGAATTATTGCAATTTGTTATTTGATATTTTTTGTAATGTAAGCATTAAAGGGGGGTGTTAGAGATAATGCTCACATTAAGTGCTACATACTAGAGTCTAGGGATTGGATCGAGTTTGTTGGAGGATGTTGAGAGATTCTCTCAACCACTCCCTCCAAGAGTGGAATTAGTTGGATCTGAATCTAGCTTATAAATGTGTATTGTGTTGTGTTCATGATATTTAATATAGCAATTGTTTGTGTGAGCTTAATTCTTCCAATTAACAATTTTGTTTAGTGACAAAATAATAAAGAAAGTCGAGCAAGTTGTCTTCCCAATAGAATCTAGCTAGTTATTGATCCAAGCTGCATTTTAACTTTCACAGTTCATAGTTTTTATTCTACTGTATTATGTATATTTCAATTATGAAAGAGTAAGGTTTGGTATTGTAGTAAGACTTAAAACTGTTTTTAATTGGCTAAAATCTAGTTTTTTTGAAACATTTTAATTGCTAGAGTTAGAGGTATGAAGAGTGGAAGTCTACTCCTATTAAGTACTATCAGCTAGTTATTTTAGGTGAAGTAGTTTTCCTTAAACCTCACTAATAGAAATCAATAATAGATGTCCTCACTACTAATTAACAACTAAGTTCTGATAGATTTAGTTACCTTCCCACTAAAAATTATGCAAGTAGTGTAATGATTAATAAATTAGTTAGTAAAAAAACTCAGTAGTTAATTTCAAGAGTAAATAAACTAGAAGATATAATCTGGATGTTATAAATAACTCAATAAAAAATATCATCTCATTTTCACACGAGTGGGTAGCAAAGTCAACTACGTTAGTAGGATGATTAGATGTTAAAAGTCAGCGATGTAAGCAATTTACTGAGTGGAGAATCTCCCATTAAGCCACCCTTCCAATTGACTGTGTTAAGTCTTAAGTCTTTTTAATAATCATTTAACCAATTCTAGGATGTCAGAGAAAATGGAAAATGTAAAGCATGAAAGGATTAAAAAAACTTTGAAATTTCAAAACATAAAATCCATGTTAGGTTAGACAACCAACCAACCAGAACAATTGTTTTAAACCCCTCCAATAATATTTTAAAACATTGAAAAAATCAACGTCAAAGAAAACGAAAGAGGGACGCCTGTCTCCATGTTAAGTCAGGCAACCAACCAGAACAAGTGCGTTAACTCCCTTATTTTAAAGCATTAAAAACACCATCTCTAAAATGTCAAAGAAAATGAAAGAGGAAGATCTGTTTAGCGAACAAGAACAAACGTGTTAAGCCCATTTAAGAAAACCGATTCCAAGAGAATATAGACCATAAAAAAAAACCTAAAATATGGAAGAGGAACACCAGTTTCCATATTAGGTTATGCAACTGACAAGAACAAGCGTGTTTATTATTATTGAGCTGCAATAGCGTGACTTAAACGGCAAAACTGAGAAGTGTGAATGGCGTCGCGACTTAAATTAGTGTCGTCATCTAAATATGCGTAAACACGAATCTTATTTTAATGTCGGAGAACACGAATTTCGTATGCTCTCATTCGACGGGATTATTTAGGATTAAAACGTTCCAATTAATTCGTTAATATTTGTGGGTATCATTTTTATCTTCGTAAAGAATCAGAGGTCGGATTTCGTAAATGAAAACATATGTAAAGTTTAAACCATTTAAATCTTCTTTACTCAAAGAAAACTTAATTCTTTATATAAATAATATTTCAGAAAAGATAAATATATATATATATATATATATTATAAATTATTCTGAGAGAATACCATGCATGGGAATTTTCCAAATTATGTTTTCCGAATTATTTCATGGAATTTCCTTTTTTAACTTCAATACCTCATCATAAATAGTGGAAAGCATATGCAATATGTTTTGCATGTTAACAAGATTTGCCTCATCATAAATAGTGGAAAAGCACTTGGAATAGGTTTTGCATGTTAACAAGAATGATATACCTTTCATCACGTACATAATTTGACTTTAATTTTAAGTAAATAAATAAATAGTATCATGTCATTACATCATATAAAGTATTGCATAAGTATAATATTTAATATACAAATTATAAAATCAAATAAAAATATCATATTTTTTTTTTAAATAAAAGTGAAGATTTACGTTTCATTCCAGATTAACACAAATATAATAATATATCACATTTATATATAATACTAATTAATTATTTATATATCACATTTATATAGACTTTAGTTAGGTGGAGGGGATCTCTTGTCTCATAAACAAAGAACTATACACCTTCTTGTCTCATCAATAAAGAAGTTTTATATAACAATTTTGTCTCTAGATTACCTATGACTACATGTATGTTTATAATAATAATTAATTAATTCATCATCATCATCATCACTATTACTACATGTATGTTGTTGTCGTCGTCATCATCAACAACAACACTATTACTACAACTACATGTATGTCATCGTCGTTGTCATCATCATCATCATCATCATCACTATTACTACAACTACATGTTTGTCGTCGTCCTCATCATCATCGTCGTCGTCTTCATCATCATCATCATCATCATCATCTTCATCATCGCTACAACTACATGTATTATTAAGTCATCCTCGTCCTCGTCCTCGTCGTTATCATCACTAAAACTACATGTATTATTACGTCGTCATCGTCGTCGTTGTCATCATCATCATTGTTGTCATCATCACCATTTCATCATTTGTTTCAAGAGAAAAGAAAAGAATGCCATGGCTAATTCTCTGGCTTTCAACATTTCATTTGTTCCAAGAGAAGAGAATGCCATGGCTGATTCTCTGGCTATTTCAACAAGTAATTTTAGAGTCCCTCTACCACACAAACTCAGGTACGATGTAGAAGTAAAATAAAGACCCTCTATACCTAACAATGTCAAGCATTGGAAAGTGTTCGAGGATGATCTTGAAATCAAAATATTCCTGGAGACTGTTGAAGAATTTTCTGCATTACACATTGATAAATATCCTGATTCTGAAATAAATCCTCATGCTGATGTTTTTTCTGAAAAAAATTGCTAATCATCATATTGTCCAGTTGCCCAACAATCATATCCCAAAGGGACTAGATCCTTTGCAAAGACTATTTGACAGGAATGATGTGGTAGTAAAGGGTAAAATTTCAAATGAGGATGTTGATGTAGCTGAGTGCAATATTGGTACGGATGAGGATTCAGAATTTGTCAAGTTTTCAAGCAACTTGTCAAGGGAGCAAAGGGACAAGTACACTGAGTTATTAAGATAATTCACTGATGTGTTTGCCTGGACCTATGAATACCTCAGAACATACGACATAAGCATCATTGAGCATAGGATCCAACTGAAAGAAGAAGCCAAACCATTTAGGTAGAAATTAAGAAAAATAAATCCTATGTTGTTGCCTATTATGGAAAGAGAGGTAAAGAAGTTGTTGGATGCCCAAATAATTGTCCCCTTAAGATATTCTGAATGGGTGGCCAACCTGGTCCCAGTAAGGAAAAAGAATGGAGAAATCAGGATCTATGTTGATTTCAGGAACCTGAACAGAAGCTCTAAAAAGGACAATTATCCTTTGTCAAAGATGCAACATATATTGTAGAGGGTGAGATGTGCATCCAAAATGTCCATGATTGATGGATTTTCAGGCTATAATCAGATATTTTCCATGCCTGGATACAGAGAAAAGACTGCTTTAACCACTCCTTGGGGCACATTCATGTATGCTAAAATTCCCTTTGGATTGATGAATGCAGGGGCGACCTTTCAACGAGCCATGGATATAGCCTTTATTGGGGAAAGGGACAAGTTTGTAGTCATCTATTTGGATGACATTAAAGTATTCTTCTCTAGATATGATAAAGAACATTGATGTCATCTAAGAAGGGTCTTATTTAAATGTCGAAGGTTTTCTCTCTCCTTAAATCCCAAGAAGTCTTTATTTTCCATGCAAGAGGGGAAATTGTTGGGACACATAGTATCAGCTAAGGGAGTCAGAATTGATTCAAGCAGGCTATACACAATTCAAACCTTGTCACTTCCCATATCCAAGAAGGAAGTTTAGTCCTTCGTGGGAAAAAGTAATTTTCTAAGAAGGTTTGTTTCAAATTTTGTTGAACTAGTAAAGCATATTACAACCATGCTCAGGAAGGGGAATGAAGTGAAATGGACTGCTGATTCTAGAAACTCTTTCAACCAAATCAAGAAAGAACTTACTAAGGTCTATGTGCTTATCAGTCTTGATTACTCCAAAGATTTTTTGATTTTTTCTTTTGTTTTTTTTTATACAATGGTCATTGTCTTATTGCAGAAAAACATTGAAGGGTTGGAGCAACCTATTTCCTTTTTCAACAAATAACTAAGGGATGCTGAGACCAGATATGAAATCATGGAGAAGCAGGCATATGCCTTGGTAAAAGCTCTCAAATATTTTAGAGTCTATGATCTACATTCAAAGATCATTGAATATGTCCCTCTAGCTTTGTTGAAAGACACTCTTATCCAACCTGACATAGATGGAAAAAGGATCAAGTGGATTGCCAAAATCCTTGAGTTTGATTTGGAAATAAATCCTACCAAACTATTCAAAGTCCAAGGTTTAGGCAAGATATTGACCTAATATAATTGCAAAGCTTTGGAGGTTAATTTCGTCAACACCTGTTCAGAAAATCAGCAAGCTGAGTTGTCTCATGCAAGCCCACCAATCAACCCTCCATTGGAAGAATGCACCTGGTACAAAGAGATTATATTTTTTCTACAAGAGTTAAGACCTCCTAATGGAATGGGGAAAAGAAAAACTAGAGCCTTAAAGCTCAAAGTAATTAGATATTGTTGTATTGACCAGGTCTTGTATTGGAAATACCCTTTAGGAGTACTCCTGAGATGTGTAAACCCACAAGAGGCTCAAAGGATTATGTTTGATTTTCATGACAACCTATGTGGGGGACATCCCTTCTGGAGAACCATAGCCTATAAAGTTCTCAGGGCTGGGTACTTTTGGCCTAGTCTATTCACTTATGTCTATGCAAAGATCAGGGCTTGTGTTAAGTGCCAAAAGTTCTTTGGGAAGTAGCAACTCAAGTCTCTGCCATTGAAGCATGTGGTAGTTGCAGAACCCTTTCCGTAGTGGGGCCTGGAATTTATTGGGGAAATTCATCCGACTTCAAGTGGTCAACACAGATGGATCTCAAATGCAACAGATTATTTCACCAAATGGATAGAATATATTCCCACAAGGAATTCTTCTCACAAAGTATTCATTGGTTTCCTTGAAGATATTATGGCAAGGTTTGGTTCTCCAAACAGAATCATCACTGATAACACTGCTTCCTTCAAGGCTGAGCCATTGGTCAAATTCTATGAGCAGTTCGAAATTTCATTGATCCACTCCACCCCCTACTATCCCCAAGGAAATGAACTAGTAGAGTCCTCTAACAAAATCCTCATGAAGATTATCAAAAGACTGCTAGAGGACAACAAGAAAGCACGAGATTCAAAGCTCAAATTGGCTCTGTGGGATGACAGAGTGACAACAAAGAGATCTCTGGGTGTATCTCCTTTTCAGCTCGTGTATGGAGTTGAGGCCACATTTCCTTCTCAGCTCGCCTTGGTAGTGGAAAAATTCTTCCAAGATTACCAAGGGGAGCCTGATGATATGATCAAAAGAATACAACAACTGGTAGAAGTGTAGCAGACTAGAGAGAATATGTTGGACAAAGCACATGAACATCAGTAGAATATAAAATAGGCCTTTGACAGGAAGAGAAGTATAGAGGATTTCTAGTTGCGAGATCTATTACTCAAATGGGATGCACCTAAGCAAGACAAGGGAAAGCATGGTAAATTTGAAGCCTTCTAGATTGGACCCTTCAAAATTTCTGAGATATTTCCAAATAACACTTACAGGTTGCAGAATTTGGAGGGGGGTGAAGTTTTTGGTGGCCCTATTAATGGGAATTTTCTTAAAAAGTTCTTTGTTTGAGCCGCGGATGGATCCTCCACACCATTGTAAATATAATTTAATTCATATTTTAGTAGCTGACTCCATAACCCAACAGTAAGGTGACTAAAGATGCGAGTTCTTGGAATCTCATAGGGAGAAGGCCATCCATCATGGAGCCAAATTTTATCACATAGGTTTTTGAAGGGGTGTTTTTCCCTCAAGAATGGACACCATGGCAAAAAGGTGACAAGAAGCAGGCAAAAAACCCATAAAGCAACCTTATCCTAAGTATTTTGTTTCCAGGACGCATTATACTAAGGGGTTTGTAGATCTTAGCAGCTGAGATCCGCACACTCATATATACGATGTAGGATCCATATCGAACCTCCCCCCCCGAACTTCTAACTTTAATAGGGGGGGT
>ML777905.1:775799-797232 GCA_009831015.1 Picea engelmannii | reverse complement strand
TCAATTTGGTAGACCTTCGTTTACTTTGGTTTACTATGGTTGGCTATGGTTGACCATGGTTGAGCATGAAATTCACTATGGTTAACCTTGGTTGAGCACATTATGATGCCCATGGTTGACCGAGATTATGGATGGCATTCATCATAATTGGCCTTAACTATGACTATGTTTGACCATTACGTTAACCTTCACCATGATTGATCATGGTTGACCTTCACCATGCTTGACTGTGGTTAACCATGACCATACTTGACTATGGTTGACATGGGATGACTATGGTCGATCATGCCCATGGATGAGCTTCACAGACCATGTGGAGTTGATTATGGTGGGCCATGTTGATTATGTTTAACCAAGGTTTACTATGGCACTATCGCATTGTAGTGGAGATCATGTTTTATCTGTGATGTTGCTAAATTGGGTTCTTTTCATCACATAACATCATAATGTTATGGCCATCACATTGTGACGTACGATTTGTGTTCGTCACATTATCAGGTTGGAATAGGTATGTCACATTTCGACACTAGGTAATGTTCGTCAAATTGTGATGTGGGGAAATGTTAGTCTCATTGTAATGTTGTTTTATGTTTGACACATTTCAACATTGGGTGTGTACATCACATTGTGACAATCGATTATGTTCATTATGATGTTTGAAAATGTTTGTCACATTGTGACGTGAGGATATTTGCATCAGTTTATAACATGAGGATATGTTCATCAAATTGTGATGACAAGGAAATGTTCGTCACGTTGTGATGACTAGGCTATGTTCGTCACATTGCGACATGATAGTGTTTGTCGGATTGTGATGTTACTATGTTCATCACATGATGACAATAAGGAAAGGCTAGTCACATTGCAACAATAGGGAAATGTTCATCAAATTTTGGCATTGCATTGATCACCAAATTGTGACGTTACAAAGTTCCTCGAAATGTGACGACAAGAATATGCTCGTCACATTACGATGACAAGGGTATGTTCGTGACATTGTGACATTACATTGTTTGTCAAAATGCGACATTACTATGTTCGTCACATTGCGACAAAAGGGAAGGCTCTTCAGATTCCAACAACAGGGCAATGTTCATCACATAGTGACATTGCATTGATTGTCAGATTGCAACATTACTATGTTCATCACATCGATGTTAATATGTTTGTCACATTTCAACATTACTATGTTTGTCACATTTCAACATTACTATGTTCGTGAGGTTGCAATGTTGGGAAATGTTCCTGACATAGAGAATTTATGTTTGATACATTGCGACGTTGGGATACGATAGTGACAGTGCGATGTTCGGATAATTTTGAGACATACAAATGTTGGGAAATGTTTGACACATCGCAACATAGGGAAATGTTCATCACAATGTGACAAAGTGAAATATTCTTGATATTGTAATGTTTGGCATGGGAATCACATTGCAATTTTCATGTAGGGATATGTTGGGTTCAATCTCCTTGTGACATTACACCACATATCCTGTTCATTTATGGTTATCTGAAATAGATAAAGTCGTTACAAGTTATGTTAAATTGAGATGTTCGAGAATGGTGATGTTTCATTCTAATATTCAACTAGGATGGCTTATAAGGAAATTGTGTGTTCCTCAATTGTTACATCGGATTGCGACATACATCAAGGGTTGGGTTATGTTGCAAGGATTATATCAACATAACCGTGGCTAACATGGGAAGGCTATGGTTGCTCATGATTAACTATGGTAGCCCATGGGTGTCGATGTCACTATGGTGGAGCAAGGTTCGCTAAGGATGAGTATGATTATGTTACATTGAGATGTTTATGTTGATTGAGTTATATCGAATTTTTGTGTTCCCAGTTATGTTGCAAATGAGACATTCGAGAAGGGGTTGCTTCATCTGGGACATTCCAATATGTCATGTCACATTGCAAAGTTCATTTTTTTTACTATTGTGAAATGGTACGTTCGTCACTGGTGTTTGTCAAATTACAATGTTCATGAATGGTTCTATAACTTTATTTTTTTCCTTCAAGGTTGTATTGGGGAATGTAGAAGTTTTTAGTATGATCAAGATAAATTTTATAAAACATTGTCCCATTTTAAGAGTAACAAAATAGGAGGATGAGTTAATGAAAATGGAACATTATAAGAGTTATAATCAAGCATATCATTGAATTCAATGTCAATCTTATTGCATAATGAGAGACTTTAATAGTAATATTTAAGAGGTTCACTCTAAGAGAATGTGATATAGCCACATGATTTAAAAGTGAAAAATTGATTTCCATTAACTTAACATTATTTCAGAGACGTCAAGAGAAATATATTTTTTGTTTGAAGTTGGTCTTGTAGTTTACATTGAAGAGTGTGTCACGTAGCCACATTTAGAGAGAAATAATGTTATGAGGTTGACATCAATATTTGTGACATACAAGAAGA
The DNA here is from genome assembly GCA_009831015.1 of Picea engelmannii. Classification (NCBI taxonomy): domain Eukaryota; kingdom Viridiplantae; phylum Streptophyta; class Pinopsida; order Pinales; family Pinaceae; genus Picea; species Picea engelmannii. The sequence goes on along the minus strand of ML777905.1, from coordinate 794,797 downwards.
TGACATTGAATTAAGGGGTAAAAATGTGAGAGATTAAGGCTCACTTTCATAAATTAAGTCATATTGTGACATTTTAAATGTAATAATATGAATAAATTGAATGGAATGAGCCATATTGAGAATTATTGGGTTGTCTTTCCATTTAGAAATAAACTATTCATCAAAATTTAATATCGTTTAAAAATAAAATATTCGTAAAAATATATATAACATTAATTGTATTCAAACATTATAACTCATGATGTTTATTGCTGCTATGAAGATTTAAATGCAATGATGTTTATTAATGGTATAAAGATTTAAATTCTCTATTTCCTCAAGAATTATATTTATGGTTTAGTCAATATTGACATTATACTTATGTAATATTATTAACATTAATTTCACATGACACTATTAACAAAAACATCTTCAACTTAATACTATTAACATTAATATTAACATTCATGTAACATTACTAAAAATATATTATGTAGCATTATCATTATTAAGATTATTAATGTAATATTATTTTAATATTGATGTGTCATTAATGTAACATTATTAATTAAGTGGGTACTTGCATAACATTAATATCATTAATTATAAAACTACTCTTATATAATTATTGAAAACATAATTATTTATATTTCAAAATAAGAAAAGTTTACAAAGAAAATGTTTAAATATTTTATTTTAAGTTGTTTGAAATTATTACATCTAATTATTAAATTATTGAATAAATAATAATATCTAATATTACTATATTATTATATATGTATTTATTCCTTCCTATATTTTAGGATATTTATTCATTATTATTATTAATATATTTTAAGTTAATAGTAGTATATTAGTACAATATGATATTATTATATTAGTTTTAAAATATGATGTTATTATATTAGTTTTAAAAACTAATAATATTACATTGATACATTAATAATATTACTACGAGCACTTTTAATAATATGACTATTATATATTAATGCTAATAAATGATCATATATTTATTAGCATGCATGAGATGGACACATTTACAAAATAAATAATTAAATTTGTAGGGGATACATTTAGGGTTTACTGTTAAGGATGGATATTTAAGAGATTAACACTAATTTCAAAAATATCTTCATATAAAACTATAAATTTTGTCAAAAAAATTTAAATAATCTCTCACAATTATATTATTTTAACTATCCAATTAAATCTACAAAACTTTAAAAATTGATTAAATTTATTAAACATAATTTTTTAAAGTTTAAAATATTAACTATTCAACTTTATTCGTTGTAGAACTTTAATAAATTATACTTTATAAATTTATTGAACCTTATTAATTATTTCCTTGAATAAATAGTAAAACTCACTATTACTATATTATTCTATGTTTATGTATTACTTTGGATAAATAATAAAACCTATTACTGCTATAGTATTCTATAGTTATTGCTAGATTATTATATTTATTCATTGTGATTAATGTGTTATTGCTATATTATTATGTATTTATTTATTACTTTGTTGATAGATTATTATATTTATTCATTACTATTAATGGTTTTTACATTAATAAAGTATTAGCACATTATAAAATTAATACGTTAATAATATAAAAAAAAAAAAATTAACATCAATATTATATTAGTTGTAAAAATTAATAATATATTACATTTAAACATTAACAATATTAATTTACTTTTAAGATTATTAATAATATTATTTTGAGGATTAGGATTATTAATATATGATGAATAAATATTAATATTAATAAATGATCAATGTTAGTATTTAGAATTAAGGATAAGTTTTAATTTAAGGTTCAAATTTATGAGAAAAGACATGTAACTAATAATGTAAAAATAAACATTACAAAAAGTGCATAAAGTAGTTAATATTATTGATAATAAACTCTGTCATGCTAGGTTAGTCGTCCTTTTATTGATAATAAACTTTAATACTATTCAAAATAAAGTAGTTGATATTATTGATAATAAGAAGACTCCTTTCAATTGTGATACACAGGGTAGATCTAATGGCTTCCATATCCATGTCTAACTAATGTGCATAATAGTAATTAAATTCTTTTTTATATTTTGAATATTAACACTTTAGGTTGACAATGAAGGGAGTACACAGAAGAATAACTCATGCATGCATTTTATTTAATTATTGTGCGGAAATTAGTGCAAGCCACTTAGCCCTTACCTTCCTACTTTAACTTATTTTACTTATTTCTTTCCAATACAATTATTAATAATGTACAAGTTCAAAGGAATGCAGTTAAAAACAAATGTGGACACATAAATATATTAATAATGTACAGGTTAAAAACAAACGTAGAGACATAAATTACATATCATTTTAATTTTATAGATAAATGAATATGATTGTGATAACTCTGAAAACTTAAATTACATATCATTTTGATTTTGGTTTTATAAATAAGTGAATATCATTTTAGTTTTATAAATAAGTGAATATGTAAACATATGAATATATTAATAATGGAGGGGTTAAAAACAAATGTGTACACATAAATTATATATCATTTTAATTTTATAAATAAGTGAATATGATTGTGATAACTCTGAAAACTTAAATTACATATCATTTTAGTTTTATAAATAAGTGAATATGTGAACACATAAATATATTAATAATGTGACTGGTAAAGTTTACGAAGGTATACATACCCTACCCCCCACCCTACCCCCCTTTGGATTTGAACCTGTAACCTCTTAGGAGGAAACAAATGTTCTTAACCATTAGGCCCACTATATATATATAATCAAGGACCAAAATAAATCACCTATATTAAAGATGATAACTCAAGTATACATTGAAAACAATAACTCAAGTATCAACACATTAAGGCTTCCAATAACAATTTAACTTATATCTAGATGTTTATGTTATTTGGATTCCAAATTTGTCAAATAATCATATGTACATTCAAAAGTTGGCCTAATCATGAGAACATCATACAATGTGTTGAAGAAGTGATAAAGCTATCCAAAAGGTCCTTTGATGCGACAGATTAAGCTATGCAACAATCCAATTCTGATTTATACACCAAGTTCTATATGTAGCATGTTCAAAATGCACGAACGATAGTAACAGGTTTGAAATGGATGAGCGATCTAGGGAAACAACAACGACAAAGGAACAAGATAGATATGGAGTTATCCAACGATCGAGGTTATGCAATGAATTTTGTTTATGAATTTCAAACGCAGGTTAAGTGAAACGACTAAGCTTGGGAGTGGAGATAAATAACCAGCCACACAAATAATTAAATGAACAAGCCACGCAAATAATTAAATGACAGGCCAACGAAGACATAAATGACAAGCCACATACGATAGGGAAGAGGTAATGAAAAATATGTTACAAAAGGAGGCGGCCATGCCACTCGTCGATATGGGAGGTGGTAAAATGTAAGGACAGGCCATGTGCCATAGGTAAATGTTAAAACCAAAGAAGTAATTGTTAAATGAAAAGGTAAATGAAGAGGTAAATGTTAGAATTGAGGTAATATTTGTTTGTATTTTCTAAATTATGTTATGTTGCAATTGATAACTCTAACTCAATGTAGTAATTCTTTAATCATGTTTAGTAAAAGTGAAAAAGTAAACATGATGAATGTATGATTTCATAAATGCAAGGGAGTTAGTTATGGTGATCTTATTCATTGATTTGGATGTAAGACTTATTCATTGATTTGGATGTAAGACTAAGAATATGCCAACAACTTCAATTTCTGACCAAGAGATTAAATTTTGTAATTAAAAGGATGATTAATCCATCAATTCCAATTGGGGAGACGCCTATCGACATAACTATAATTAATAAATTTTCATAATACATATCACTCATTTGTCTATATATAAACATGCTACTCTTTTTCTACATCAATCTCATTTTCCTTTGAATCTTCCACTTTTCGCAGCAATCCTTCTTCCAATTCGTAGGTTAGATTCACAGCCTATTTGCTTCCCCTTCTAGCTCCATATATATTATAGATATGAATAAAGATTATATACCAGAAGAATTGGCATGTTATAACTCAAATAAAATTAATAGCATGAGATAGGAGAAAGAGTAATTAAGTACACATGACATTTGATTTATCATGGAAATCTTACATCGGGAAAACTATTAGAGTTGGTCAAACGACTAAGTCATACCAAAGATGACCAATCAAAGAATCTTAAAATGAACGTCTCAAGTCTTTAAGTAGACTTCATCCCATCAAACACCATGGAAAAAACCATGGGTTACCAAAACCATATCCATTTAATGACTATTATCTTCAACTTTATGACGAGTTAAATTAATTTAACAATCCTCCTTTAAAATTGACTTGGGGTAATTATCTTACATGGTTTATCAACACGTTAGAATTCTTCTTAATGAGAACTTGGTCCCAACCATGTCACATTAGACTTCTCCTTAATTAGAACTTGGTCACAACCATCTAAAATTCTCATATTACTTCATACATTCTCCCCCTTAATTGAAGATTCAACTTCTCTCATTCAACATCAAGCTACCATACCAATAAACCTCCCACTCTCATAGCTATCCAAGTGGTTTAATCTACAACTTGATGCTACGTCCTCTCTATGAATAAGAGGGATACACGTCTACATGATTACATGTGTCACTAAACCAATGCATCTAGCATTGAATAATAGGGCATACAAAACACCTTGGGAAATCAACTTGCCTATGACTAAGCTTTACAACTTGTACAAAATATATTATGGGGTGTGTACAAAATTGATCATGCACTCCCTTCTTCTCAAAAACACATATGCATCATTACATCATTTCAATTCATGTACAAAAAGCATTTAAAATTTCTCTACAACAACACCAAGGTTACCATTTCTCCTTGTTACCAATTATATGCCCAAAATATAGGCCCACTAACATCATTCCCATCTCATCACCATTGCCATATCTTTGACCAAATGCCAAAATCAATCTTGTCAAGAAAGAAACCCAAATTCATGTCATTTCTCATATGTATCTATGTGGGGCACTATGGTTTCTGAATATAGAGTCACGTGCCATGGCATCCATGGTTGAACCCCTCTCAAAACAAATTGAAAATGGTCACCAAATGAAGCCAAGTATCAAGCCTCCATGAAGCCACACCCATCTGACATGACCATGCCTCAAATTATCATGAATCAAGCTTCAAACCCTATCAGGTTGCACCCTTAGTGAATCTATTGTTGGGGGAATTCCCCTTGGAGGTAGTTATGGTTTTGGGGGTAGTGGTCCTTCCAGTTATACCTTTGCTCCTGGGATATTCCCCCTTGGGGGTAGTTATGGTTTGGGGGGTAGTGGTCCTTCTAGTTATACCTATGTTCTCACAGGTATTCCCCATAGGGGAAGTTTTGTTATAGGTGGTGGTTCTCCTTTCTGATACACTTTTGTTCCTCGGGTTTCTTCCATTGGGGGAATTTATGGTGCAGAAAGTGGTAATATTTTAGGGAATACCTCTCTACCCAATCACAATCCTCTTGGAGGCATGTGTGGTCCTAGAAGTTACAATGTTTCTAGGAGCATCGTTTTCCCTAGAGGCCATCTTCTTGGAGGAATGTATGGTCCTAAGGGTAGTAATTTTCCTAGGAGTTCTATAATCCCTAGGTTCAATCAAATTGGGGACAAATACTTTTGGAAACCAATATTCCACCAAAAACGTTAATATGGGGGGACCTAAGTGTCCATATGTTCCACAACAATCCTCATGTTTTAACCATAATTCATTTTCCAACATGCCATTTCCTTTATTAGAAACATTATAATTTCTGGACTTTTCATGGTTATTAAATGACCCCATTCATCACAACCCACTATGATTATCTATTCCCATTAAACTACCATTAGATATTCCAAAGTTCCATGGAAACACATGAGAAGACCTATCAACTCACACCATAACTTACCAATTGTGGCACTCATCCAAATTGTTAATGGATGATCACCATTATACTATGTATTTTCCATAGAACCCTGACCTAAAGTGACACAAAATGGTACATCAAACTTAAAGACACTTCCATCGATAATTTTATAACCCTTAACTATGGTGTTACTAACACACTTTAAATTGGTGATTATTTATGAGACCGTGACATATCTATTGACAAATATGCACCAGGATATCTCTAGCCACATTTCTAATCACATTTATGAGTGGAGGTGGCAACGTAGGATGATCAAAGATAAGATTATTGACCAAATTTTCACGGATTGGTTTACCAAGTATTTGTTGTCCCCATCTCCAAGGATGCGACAATGGTAGGGGATGTTATCGGAAAGCAAGAAATCCTACGTACCTATCATTTAGACATGATTTAACTTAAGAAACAAAGAATGAAAACTGACTCCCAACACTTGGAGACTAGGGAACCAAAGCCAAGCTTCGTTCAAATTAACCAATGAGAAATACAAAGTATATATATGATGTCATACAATTTAGAAATGATTTGAAATGGTTGGAAGCTAATCCTTCACAACTAATCTCCATTATATCTAAGTTTCCCCTTTAATGGAGAAATGATTGACATACACACCTAACATATCTCTAAACAATTCAAATTTGATCTTCCCAAGAGGCTTAGTGAAAATATCAACAACATTTTCACTACTATTACAATACATTAAATAAATGTCATTAGACTGCATCTTTTCTCGAGCAAAATGGAATTGAGTATCAACAGGCTTTGTCCTTGAATGATAAAATTGATTATTTTCCCACTTGATTGAGCTTTGGTTATTGCATTTGATTATCATAGCTTTCATTTGTTCTTCTCCAACATCTTGAAGTAGTCTTATCAACCAAACAACTTCACAAGTTGTTTCACACAAAACTTTATATTCTTCCCCAGTGGATGAGAAAGATACAATAGGTTGCTTCTTACTGCTCCATGAAACAATCATGGATCCAATGCCAAAGGCATAACCTATAGTAGATCTTCGATCATCCAGATTTCCAATCCAGCCCGAATATGAGTAACCCGTTAGCTCAACATCGAATGAATCAATATATTTAATACCATAATCAATTGTACCTTTGAGATACCTGAGTACCCCTTTCGCTACATTCCAATAGATTTCTAGAGTTTTTTCCATAAACTGATTTAACACACTAATAGAGTATGTTGTATGAGGTCCAGTTGTAGTGAGATAGTTCAATCTTCCCACCATCTATCTATACATTGTGTCATTTACCTCCTTCGAACCATCATCACAGTAAAGTTTCGTGTCCTGCTGCATTAGAACATAAGAACATTTACACTTATCCATTTTAAAACTCTTAAGTAATTCTCCGACATATTTACATTGAGACACAAAGGTTTGACCAGTATTTATCCAAACTTCAATACCTAGGTAGTAATGTAACTCACCAAGATCTTTCATTTCAAATACCTGTGACATCTGCTTCTTAATTCCACTAATCAATTTTTCTAAATTTCCTATAATAATTAAATTATCAACATATAAGGAAATAAATACAACATTCCCCTTTTCATCAAACTTGGTATACATATTTGGATCACTTTTGCTCCTCATAAAACCCTGATGAAGAAATAAGGAATCTATCTTCTCATACCATGACCTAGGTGCATGTTTAGTCCATATAATTCTTTCTTTAATTTACACACTAAATGTTCCTGACCACTTTTCACAAACCCCTCTAGTTGAGTAAGGTAAACCTCCTCCTTTAATCACCATTCATAAAAGAAGACTTTACATCTAATTGGTGAAGCTTCCAATGGTATTTTGTAGCTGGTGCAATAAACATTCTTATAGTGTTTAATTTAGATACTAGTGCAAATGTTTTTGCATAATCAATGCCCTCTTTCTGTGAATACCCTTTTTCCACCAATATGACTTTATATTCATATACACTACCATATTCTTTGAATTTAGGTTTGTATATCCATTTACATCCTATGGGCTTTTTATCTTTAGGCAATTTAGTCAATTCCCAAGTTTTGTTTTTCATTATAGAGTCATATTCTTCCTCCATTTTTTNTTTATATTCATATACACTACCATATTCTTTGAATTTAGGTTTGTATATCCATTTACATCCTATGGGCTTTTTATCTTTAGGCAATTTAGTCAATTCCCAAGTTTTGTTTTTCATTATAGAGTCATATTCTTCCTCCATTTTTTTCTCCACTCTGCATGTTCATTAGCTTCATTAAAACTCATGGGTTCTATGACATTCGAAATATTACTCATTAGGGAATAATATTTATACTTTTTAGGTGGATGAATATGTCGTGAAGATCTTCTCAATTGGTTGGTTACTTCTTCTCCGATTTGTGAAGATTCTTCTTCACTGGTGGATGTATCCATGTCACTGGGTGCCTTTTCTTGTTGTTTCTTCTCTTCTTTGACCTCCTCATCTTCAAGAAGTACCTTCCATCCTTCATGATTGTTGTCTTCATTGTTTCGTTCTACTTGTTCATGAAAGATTACATCTCTATTTGCAAACACTTTGTGAGTAGATGGATCAAACAGTTTATATGCTTTAAATTTTGAACAGTACCCTAGAAAAATACATTTGATAGATTTAGCATCAAGATTATACTTCTTGTTCTCCATTGGAATATGTGCAAAATCCTTACACCCAAATATCCTCAAATTATTAACTGTTGGTTTAGAATCATACAAGGCTTCAAAATGATTTGTATTATCAAGACACCTTGTTGGACTTGTATTATTTAAGTAAAAATTAGTTCTAATGGCCTCAGCCCAAAAAGCATTTGAGATATTCTTACCTTTCATCATACTTCGTGCACACTCCACCAGAGTTACGTTTTTCCTTTCTGCAACTTCGTTCTGGTGTGGAGTGTGGGGTACTGTAAATTGTTGTACTACTCCATTATCTTTGCAATACTTGCTGAAGTCCCCCANCTGAGTGGATGATTTTGATTGGTTTTCTTGTTTTCTTCTCCACCTTGTTTTTAAATTCATTAAAGTATTAAAAAACATCACTATTTTTCCTAAGGAAATAAACCCATGTGTATCTTGTGCAGTCATCAATAAACAATAAGAAATAATAAGCACCTCCTAGAAACCTTGTTTGCATTGGTCCACAAACATCAGTGTGCACAAGTTCTAATATATCTCTTTTTTTCTTGTCAGGATTAGAGGGGAATTCATCTATGTTCGTCTTTCCTAATGCAAAACCTTCACAAAAAGCATACTCATTCTTAAACATAGGGATTCCTTCAACCATACTTTTTTTTTGTAATAACAACAAATCATGATAATTAATGTGACCATACCTTTGGTGCCAAAGATTTTCTGTAGGCATAGTTGCAGAAGTCAAATCTTGATGATTCTTGTTGGTGACATCAAGTTTGTAGAGACCTCCAACTCTCACTCTTGAAGAAAAAATGTTGTAATGATCATGTAATTCCTTCACTATACAATGTGTCTTGAAGAATTCGACCTTCAAATTCTTATATGTAATGGTGGACACAAAAATCAAGTTTTTCTTTATCCCAAGGACATACACAACATTGTGAATGTGTCTAAAAGTACCATTTGGAAGTGTTACTAGAATATCTCCATATCCCTTGATTTGATAAGAGTGATCATCTCCAAGATAAATATGGGCACCATTATGTGTTTCTTTAAAGTTTATATACAAATTCTTATTACATGTCATGTGAATTGAAGCTCCACAATCAACAAACCATGCATCAACATCATCAATTTATGTAGACGACGCAACATTAAACACAAACAATTTGAGATCTTTTGGATCAATATTCAGGTTTTCTTCTGCAAAGTGTCCTGAATGTTTTCTATTTTTATGCCTATCCTCATCATCATTTTTCTTCTTATAACATTCTTTGGCAAAATCTCGAGTCCTACCACAATAGAAGCACTTAGGTTCATTTCTATTTGATGGGATACCTTGATTTGGATTTGGAAATGACTTCCTCTTAAACGAACTTCATCCTCTGCCTCCTTCTCGTGGTCTCCCTTTAGGGAATCTCTTCTTTGTCCATAGTGCTAAGTCTAAATTCTGAGGCTTCAAATTCCCGTTCCTCTCTTCCTCTTGCAACAATATAGCCATGAGTTTCTCAAACGTGGGAGATTTCTCCCTCGCTACAAGGCCTGTTATAAACATTCGATAGTCCTCTAGCATTCTATTTAGGGAAATTGTGACAAATCAGTGTTTGACACTTTTTCTCCTATATCTCTCAATTTATCTTTCATGTCTTTAATTTGCCCAAGAAAAGTACTAACAAACTCATTTATATCCATTTTAATACTTAACAATTTACTCTTTAGGAAAAGAATGTGATTTGTATTATTAGTTTGATACATATCTTTAAGTACTTTCCATGTTTCACTAGAGGTCTTAGCATCTCTAATATGCAAAATTATGCTATCTTTAATAGACATTCTCAACAATACATTGGCTTTGTTATCCTGCTTATTCCAATCTAGGATTTTTGTCGTTTCCCTGCAGCTGGATCAATTCGCGCTTCATCTCCTTTTCGGATCGTCCATAGACCATAACCTTCCATCAAGGTTTGCATATTGAATTTCCAATTTATGAAATTCGAGCCATCTTGTTGGCTTTGTTGAGGTAAGTTTCACCATCGTTGCAAACTTCGTGTAGAAAGCGATGTCCTTTTTATTTCTTCAAGGATAAAAATCAGAGCTCTTCTCCCTCTTCGAATTCACACTATCAAATTAGCATGTTGGGTATCTTTATGAAATCTTAATTACACACTCACAATATAAATGATACAGAGTATCTTTATGAAATCTCTGTTTCGAAAAAAGCTCAATTACACACCCACAATATAAATGATACAGGGTATCTTTATGAAATTTTAAATGACTAGATTGTCGTTCACTGCACTTTTGAATACACTCTAACAAATAAACTCAGATTCTTTAAACAAACGATAGCCCGCTCAAATGAATTAGTTACAATCTTAGAATGCAGCGAGGGCCTCTTAGAATCATGTAAATGTTAAGATGAAGGAAAAAATCAAATGAATTCTAGGCCAAAGGTGCGTATGCTCCACACAGATCGCGCAACTTATAGGACAGAGCAGGTCGCGCACCTCTCCACGCTGGTGTTCCACTCCAGGTCGCGAATCCGCTAGTCAAGTCCACGGAGGTGTCTAGTTATTCTCACGGTGTAGACAGGTGTCTCGGCCCACAGATTCTCCTTGTATCTCAGCGCACATATACTTCTCAGATCAGATCGCACGTCCTCTCTACCCAGGCGGAGAGAAGCACCAGATATCTCGGTGATCTCACTTTCACGCAGCAGTGTAGCCCTAAATGATGGACAAAGCAGCGATTCCACGCGCAGTGTATAGACATCGATCCCGCAGATAGCATACATGCTCAACGAAGTCACCAAAAGGGACACTCCTCCTCCGGTTGTGATACCAACTTACAGAGAATGAAAACCGACTCCGAACACCACAAGCTTCATTCAAGCTTCATTCAAATTAAGCTTCATTCAAATTAATCAATGAGAAATACAAAGTATATATATATATGATGCCATATAGTTTAGAAATGGTTGGAAACTAATCCTACGCAACTAATATCCATTATCTCTAAGTATTTACTCTCAATGGGGCACTCTATACAATATTATGAGGCTATTGACGGATCCTCACAACTCCACCCGGGGACCACATGCCAATGGCGTAGTGTGTTCAGTTTCCAGTGCATACGTGGGCCAATTGGCGAGTCAATTGGGACATTTGAACGTCACATCCAATCAAAAAACCATTGCATGAGAGTTTAAACTAGCTTTCATGCACTCCGTAAAGAGAATCTCTAGCAATGAAAAACTTAAAAAATAAAAAATATTTCTTGCCTAATAGTAAAGAGGCTGAGGAAGAGTAAAGTCTATTGTGGTGAATGATGAAAACTTAAAAAATAAAAAATATTTCTTGCCTAATAGTAAAGAGGCTGAGGAAGAGTAAAGTCTATTGTGGTGAATGATGAGGTGCATTTAAATACCTCAAATCCAATTAAGGGAAAAAATATGAAATTTCTTCTAACTTAAAAAATAAAAAATATGCTTAAGAGTAAGAGAGGCTGAGGAAATCAAAGAGTAAAGTCTATTATATGATGAATGATGAAGTGGGTTTAAAATGCCTTAAATCCAACTAAGCGAAGAAATATGAGATTTCTTCCCCAATGGGGTAACTATTTGGTTATGAGTTATTAATGTAAGGATGTACCAAATGAATCTAACCTAAATCCAAATTAAGGATTAGATTCTAAAAATGAAAAAAGATAAGTTAATTCTTTTTCTTAATGTTTTAATAAAATAAATTTTAAAAAATAAAATAAATATAACTTTTAATGAAGCAAGAGAAGGCATATCTAAGTGAAGGAGAATCATTTTCATATATAACATAATGACAAGTAAACAACTAACACTATAGATTTCTCATGAGTACCAATAGGTTAACAACAAGTCAATGAGAAGATATGTAAAGTTTAAACCATTTAAGTTCTCTTTGTTAAAAATAAACTTAATTTTTTGTATTAATAATATTTAAAAAAAAAAAAAAATCTATATATTATAAATTATTATTTGTCAATACCAAAAATGCTAAGCGAAGATGTTTTCCCAATTATTTCATTATTTCATGGAATTTCCTCTAATAACTTCAATACCTCATGATAAATAGTAGAAAGAACATGCAATAGATTTTGCATGTTAACAAGATTTGTTGCACTAATGATATACCTTTCATCACGTTCATTATTTGTCAATACCAAAAATGCTAAGCGAAGATGTTTTCCCAATTATTTCATTATTTCATGGAATTTCCTCTAATAACTTCAATACCTCATGATAAATAGTAGAAAGAACATGCAATAGGTTTTGCATGTTAACAAGATTTGTTGCACTAATGATATACCTTTCATCACGTTCATAATTTGACTTTAATTTTAAATAAATAATTTATTGTTTTGCATTTTAACAAGATTTATTGCACTAATGATATACCTTTTATCACGTTCATAATTTGACTTCAACTTTAAAAAAATAATTTATTTTTTTATGTTTCATTTGTTCATTGATGATGTTGTAAGAATAATTTTTTTGGAATGACATGATCAGAGAGTTAGTGTGATCTAAAGCCCCGAAATGATTTATAATTTCACATATTTATCACCATTGTCTCCATAGATATATTTATAAAATAATGATGTTGAAAATACATTTCACATATTTATCACCATTGTCTTCATAAATATATTTATAAAATAATGATGCTAAAAGTAATTTTATAATTAGAATTGGTAGACATTATCATGTTATTATATCATTTAAAGGATTGTATAAATATAATATTTAATATACAAATTATAAAATAAAAATAAAAAATATTTAATGTCTAAAATTAGATGTTAAAATTGAAGTTAAAAAATAATTTTCAAATTTAGATTATTAAAATAAATTAGTTTAAATCCATTTTAACCAACATATTGAGAAACAAAAAATTATTTTTATTTTAAAATTAAGAAGAACATAATAATATATCACATTTATATATAATATTAATTAATCATTTATATATCACATTTATATAGACTCTAGTTGGATGGAGGGGATCTCTTTTCCCATAAATAAAGAAGTCTATACACCCTCTTGTCCCATAAACAAAGAAGTTTTATACACCAATTTGATGTCTAGGGTACCTGTGACATGATGATGATGATGATGATCATCATCATCATCATCATCGTCATCACTACTATTACTACATAAATGTTTATTATATTAACTAATTAATTCATCATCATCGCTATTACTACATGTATGTCATCGTCGTCGTCATCATCATCATCATCATCACTATTACTACAACTACATCATCATCACCACCACTATTACTACAACTACATGTATGTCGTCGTCTTTGTCGTCGTCGTCGTCGCCGCCGCCATCATCATCATCATCAAAAAATTAGATTCCTAATATCCATCTTAATTAGATTTTAATATTCCAAGTCATGTTTTTGGTTACATGTAATCGAATGTTGATTTAAATTTAGAATGTACAAAATTAAAATATTTAAATCTAAGAATCAGTTCACTCTCTCAACGATGATGATCGATCAAAACCATTGCCGCTTGTGTTTACACTGGTGAAAGTCGAGCAATTGTGTACCTTTATTTGTTAGAGATAATGCTCACATTAAATGCTACATACTAGAGTCTAGGGATTGGATTGGGTTTTTTGGAGGATGTTGAGAGATTCTCTCAACCTCTCCCTCCAAGAGTGGAATTAGTTGGATCTAATCCATCTTATATTTGTGTATAGCGTTGCGTTCATGATATTTAATATGCAAACTATTTGTGTGAGCTCAATTCTTCCAATTACCAATTTGGTATCAAAGTTGAGGATCACGGATGACTGGTTGAGTTCTGGAGGTAGATCTGTGGAGCCATTGTTGTTGTTGGATTTATGAAGACTATCTGATTGAGTGCTTGATGAGTTGTTTGAAGATATCAAGAGTGTATTTCAGATTGACTATCGACTCCTGGTAGAGCCACTAGTTAAGGCGTAAGGCAGAATGAGACCATTTGTTGTGCAGACGAAAGGTGTAAGGCAATGAACTTTATCGATTGTGCATGTCAGATAAATAACAACTCGATAGGAATAAGTGCCACACATTATTGGATTGCTATCGTTGTTTCATTTCTGTGGAGAGAATCATTGGTTGAAATTTTTTAGGAACGTTGCCATATTGTGTGTGGAGGAGTTGATCTATATATGGAGGAAAGATAACACATTGATCGGTTAGAGGAAAGAGGGAAACACTATAGCAAGAGGTAATATGGAGTCATCTATTGCATTTGAGAAATTTAATGGCATCAATTTTTATACATGGAAAGTCAAAGTACAAATGCATTTGATGAATAAGGGATTGTGGAATTTAGTAAAAGGAACAGAAAAAGAACCTACATATGCCAAGCTATTAAGTTAATGGAAGAAGAGAGAAGATAGGGCCAAGGCTATTATTGGATTTGGTCTTTCAGACACTCAATTGCATTTAGTTGATTTAGCTAAATCATCTAAAGATATTTGGGAGCAATTAAGTAAACTATTTGGAGAAAAGACTTTAAACTCAAAGTTCTCTCTTAAATTGCAACTCTTTAGCCTTAAAATGCAATATGAGATACATCGATCCAATCATATAAATTCTTTAATGTCACTTTTAAGGCAATTAGCTGATGTTGGTACAAAGGTAGAGGTAGAAGATTCTAAAGAAATTATGCTAAATAGTCTATCTTCTAAATATAACTATATTATATTCGCATTAAGTCAAATGTCTTCTCAGTCCTTAGAAGAAATGGTAGCATCACTTTTCGTTGAAGACAAAAGGATGACTCCAGAGAACAGAAATGTCCATCATGAAATTGCATTGTACTCAAAAGGTAAGATGATAAAAACCAAGGGTTCAACAAAATGATTCTACTGTCACAAGAATTGACATATAGCCTGGGAACTGTAGATCTCGTGCTAGAGATCTTCTGAATGGCAAAGAAACTGCAAGCATTGCCAACTTGGATGACTTATCAGAAACATACAGTGATGAAGAACCAGAAGGGTCATCTCTCAAATTGTTCTAAAAATGAGGGTGGTGTATTTATAATTATTTTTATGTAAGGTCAAGTTGTGAAACCGACTGCTGAAAACAATTCGTAGCGAGATCATTGTTCTATATAACTCTTTAAATTTTCTCTTCAGGGGAATTTCACAGATGGAAGTGTATCCATAAAATGGTTCAGTGTCGAGATTGTCCTTTGGGAGGTCGAAAAGCATTAGTTCTACAAGTACATCAAAGATGTTCAGAAGTGTTTGTACTTTAAATGAGTCAAGTGGGAAACTCGAAAGTGTGTAGAAGAAAAGAGTGGAAACTGTGAGATTGCAAAGTGGGTGTAAGTGTTGATGAAGACCAAGAATTATTGCAATTTGTTATTTGATATTTTTTGTAATGTAAGCATTAAAGGGGGGTGTTAGAGATAATACTCGCATTAAATGCTACATACTAGAGTCTAGGGATTGGATTGAGTTTGTTGATGGATGTTGAGAGATTTTCTCTACCTCTCCCTCCAAGAGTGGAATTAGTTGGATGTGAATCTGGCTTATATATGTGTATTGTGTTCTGTTCATGATATTTAATATACAAACTGTTTGTGTGAGCTTAATTCTTCCAATTAACAATTTTATTTAGTGTTAAAATAATAAAGAAAGTTGAGCAAGTTGTGTTCCCGATAGAATCTAGCTAGTGATTGATCCAAGCTGCATTTTAACTTTCATAGTTCATAGTTTTTATTTTACTGTATTATGTATATTTCAATTATAAAAGAGTAAGGTTTGGTATTGTAGTAATACTTGAAACTGTTTTTAATTGGCTAAAATCTAGTTTTTTTGAAACGTTTTAATTGTTAGACTTAGAGGTATCAAGAGTGGAAGTCTACTCTAGTTATTTTAAGTGAAGTAGTTTTCCTTCAACCTCAATAATAGCAATCAATAATAGATCTCCTCACTACTAATTAACAACTAGGTTCTGATAGGTTTAGTTACCTTCCCACTAAAAATTATAAAAATAATGTAATGATTAATAAATTAGTTAGTAAAAAAACTCAGAAGTTAATTTCAACCGTAAATAAAATAAAATATATCATCTGGATGTATTAAATAACAAAATAAGAAATATCATCTCATTGTATTCACACGAGTAGGTAGCGAAGTAAACTTCGTTAGTAGGATGATTAGATGTTAAGAGTCAGCGATGTAAGCAATTTACTGAGTGGAGAATCTCCCATTAAGCCACCCCGCCAATTCACTACACTTAGCTACATTTAGATCTATTTTTGATCTGTGTGTTAAGTCTTTTTAATAATCATTTAACCAATTCCAGGATATCAGAGAAAATGGAAAATGTAAAGCATAAAAGGATTAAAAAAAATTGAAATTTCAAAATATAAAATCCATGTTAGGTTAGACAACCAACCAGAACAAATGTTTAACCCCCTCCAATAATATTTTTAAGCATTAAAAAGAGCAGCGCTAAAAAGTCAAAGAAAATGAAAGAGGAAGATCTATTTAACGAACAAGAACAAACGTGTTCAGCGCATTTAAGAAAACCGATTCCAAGAGAATATAGACCATAAAAAAAACCTAAAACAAGAACAAACAACTGACAAGAACAAACGTGTTGATTATTATTGAACTGTAATACCATGACTTACACGGCAAAACTGAGAAGTGCGAATCGCATCGCGACTTGAATTGATGTCGTCATCTATATATGCGTAAGCACGAATCTTATTCTAATGTCGGAGAACATGAAGTAAGCTCTCATTCGACGGGATTATTTAGGATAAAAACGTTACAATTACATCCGTTAATATTTTTGGGTATCATTTTTATCTTCGTAAAGAATCAGAGGTCGGATTTTGTGTGTGAGAGAATAAGAGGGATCATCTTCAGTCATCTTGCCTTAAAATACAATTGCTGTTGTAATTATAATTCATAAACTGTCGTAATACATACCACGCATTCTTTTATATATAAAATCGCTACTCTTTTGCTACATCAATCTCATTGTCCTTTGAATCTTCCACTGTTCGCAGCAATCCTTCCTCGAGTTCGTACGTTAGCTTCTCAGCCAATTCCGCTTCCCCATCTAGCTCCATATAGATATGAATAAAGCTTATATTAAGCACACAAGATACTCCATTTATCATGGAAATCTTAAACTGGGAGATACTTCTTTTATCATGGAAATCTTAAACTGGGAAAACCAGTATCTCGTAGATCTATTAGCAAGGATCAAGTCAGACATGAATCAATGCCTCTTATAATGGATATCTTAAAAATAGGCTTCATCCCATCAAATATCATGGGAAAAACTTGAGGTTATCAAAACTATGGGCTCTCAAACCACTATCAGGGTAAACTCATTTTTGGGTAATTATCTTACATGGTTCATCAACAGGTTAGATTTCTCATTAATAAGAACTTGGTCATCGCACATTAGATTTCTCCTTAATTAGAACTTGTCCCAACCATCTCACATTCAGAGATTATTTCATACATTCTCCTCCTTAATCGAAGATTCACCTTTTCTCATTCAACATCAAGCTAGACCTTTTCTCATTCAACATCAAGCTAGCGTACCATTACACCTCCCACTCTCATAGCTATCCAAGTGGTTTATTCAACAACTTGATGCCACATCCTCTCTATGCATATAAGATATACATTTTTACATGATTACATGTATAACTAAACTAATACATCTAGGATTGATAACAAAGCTTAGAAAACACCTTGGGAAATCAACTTACCTATGGTTAAGCTTTACAACTTGGACCAAAAATCTTCCTAAGTGTGTACAAAACCTATCATGCACTCCCTTCTTCTCAAAAACACATATCCATCATTATATCATTTTAATTCATCTAAACAAACATTTAAAATTACTCTACAACAACACCAAGATTACAATTTCTCCTTATTACCAATTATATGCCCAAAATATAAGTCCACTAAGATCATTCTCATCTCATCACCATGTTAGCATATTTGCAGGATCTAGAAACTTTCAAGTTTTGAACCTGGTATATATTGCAGCGAATTCATACCTGAATCCATTTGATATTTGAACCTTCTTTTCTTCTTGCTATGAGCCCTCTTACACAGAACTGGAAATTGAGTTTGCTCAGAACCCTCTTCAACATAACAGAACAGAAAACAAGTTTCTCTCTCTTACCCTGCTTCCATACGCCTTCATATCAATGTGATGGGTATTATTGAAGGTTCTTTTATAGGCAGAGAGAGGACCGGTTTCCCCAAGACGGTTATTCTCCACCTGTCCATCAGAGTAGGAGATTCGACCATTCCGTTACCAAGGCGGCAGTTTTCGTAACTGTTTCTTCATATGGGTCATTTACGA
>ML777905.1:722538-770213 GCA_009831015.1 Picea engelmannii | reverse complement strand
ATAAACTACATTATGCATGAGTGTAAGATTTTATGCAACTTAAATGCTTACAATAATATCATAAAACTTTTGAGCCATGAAAAACCACTACAATTCCAAATTATTTATCTTAATTCATATTTTATAACAAAATTATGAAAATATTTTTTCTTGAGTAAAAAATAAATTATGTTAGATTTTATGAGACTAAGGCTATATATACTACTAAAAAGTACATAATTATTGCTTAAAAACTCTGCCTACATGTACATTTACATTCCACACCAACGTAATAACAACAATTTCTTTTAATTAATACAATCAGCATTGTTCTATCACGGCCCGATTCGGAAAACGTTAAAAAGAGTTTCACAGTGACTGGGACGTGGGTCCTTTTGCTGCCACATTGCAATAACAGAGTTCCTAATTATCAGTATTTTCATTTGTAAACATTGCAGAGGCGCAGTGTGTTAGAATGGTTTCCGAATAGACAAACTGGTCTATCAAATAAGATTGCGGAAATAATATATATGCATTTAGAAAGTTCTCCACGCAGGCTCTGATACCAATGTTAGCATATTTGCAGGATCTAGAAACTTTCAAGTTTTGAACCTGGTATATATTGCAGCGAATTCATACCTGAATCCATTTGATATTCGAACCTTCTTTTCTTCTTGCTACGAGCCCTCTTACACAGAACTGGAAATTGAGTTTGCTCAGAACCCTCTTCAACATAACATAATAGAAAACAAGTTTCTCTCTCTTACCCTGCTTCCATACGCCTTCAGATCAATGTGATGGGTATTCTTGAAGGTTCTTTTATAGGCAGAGAGAGGACCGGTTTCCCCAAGACGGTTATTCTCCACCTGTCCATCAGAGTAGGATATTCGACCATTCCGTTACCAAGGCGGCAGTTTTCGTAACTGTTTCTTCATATGGGTCATTTACGAAATTAATCTTACACACCATTGCCATTGCCATTACTTTGACCAAATGCCAAAATCANNATATACATATGGCACCATGGTCGTCGGCTATAGGGTCACTGGCCATGGAATCCATGGTTGAGCCCCTCTCAAAACAAGCTGCAAATGGTCACCAAACGAAGCCAAGTCGCAAGCCAAGCCTCACCTCGCCACACCCATATCACATAGTCGCACCCATCTGACATGGCTACACCTCAAATTATTATGAATCAAGATTCAAGCCCTATCAGGCTGCACCCTTAGTGAGTCACGAACTAGCTAGCCACATACCGCAGAACATTAGCATGAACAAGTGCCCATTGTGCAACTCAAATCCATGACCACAACTACTGAACCATCGAACACCACAGCACACTCTGATCCTCCCAACACTTCTCTCCCTCTTGACGAATCCGATCGTGGATTTTCTCTTTCCACTCTATCGAATCTAGCAGGTCCACGAAAAAACCTCTACTATTTCAACCTCCTATACTCCACGAAATCCATCGCCTTCAAATCCTCATCCTCCCAACGCCCACGCCACCATCGTTAATTGTGTTCTTACTCTACCTTTATGTCCCAACCATTCCTTGTCTTCATGATGAATGAATCAAAGTCATGAAGCACCCTCTTTCTCTGCAAGATAGGTATATTCTTCTCCCTGGCACACTGCAGGAAGAAAACATAGACATATCTACACTACAAATAATTAAGCGGCTCAAGCAATGATCTCTCCTTCTTCACGGACACAGGATATGGCCATCCTTTAACAATGGTAGCTCAATCTTCTCTTCTGAATGGTGATCCCTGGCAATTTATTTGTGGTAGCTAGTAACTTCCATTTCTCTCACAACTTCAAACAATCAACATTGTAGCCTAGCCATACACAGATCGTGCACTCTCTCTGGTTTATCTATTGATATCCTAGATTTACGAGGGGTGTGATCTTTGGTTAGGCATCTAATTCAGCCATAGGTTGATTGTTGTTTAATTTTTGTAAAACACTTTATTCACTATAGCATACCAACCACTTCACGAGACCCTTCAACAATGATGATTTTCTCTTGAGGTGGAGGAACAACCACCTCTTAAATGGAGGTCAATATGTGACATAGAGCCTATAGAGTTTGATAGAATATCTAAGGAGAATTAGCAAGTAGAAGTTGAAGTGGTCAACGAAAGTCCTCCTCCCAATTTTAACCCTCCTTTGACTAGTCCTTTTGATCTCGTACTCTTGAGGGTAAGAGGACACTTCAATGAGTCTTTTTCTTTTTTCATTCATCCTCACATGATGTTGGTCCCAAGTGTTTCATCCAGTCTTCTTGAGCCTTCAATCTGATTGAAAAGTGTTATAGGAGGCACAACTATGATGTCCTCCTTCCCATCCATTAGTGTCGTTGAACCTACACCATCTTTTCATAGTTCATCTAGTGTCTCCATTTGGGGAACACCATCACTAACTTATTTTCCTTCCATAAGTGTATCTAGTAGTAGGATTCTCATCATGTCTATCTTAATGCCCACATCTAGATCTCTTCTAGTGGGGAGCCAAGCCCTGGTTATAACCCCAAAAGTGGACTTACTCCTACTTTTGGAATCCCTATAGGTAACCTGGTGATGCCAAACATTGGTTTCCCTTTTGGTTGGAATTTACAGGTCTGGGACTGCTCTTAGTCAAGCTAGGGGAAACAACATTTCGGGGGGATTCAACATCCCGTGGGGTAGAACACCTATTATTGGATGTCCTAATCCTTCCACTTATACCTCATTTCTTGGAGCTAATCCAGGTGGATATCGATGGCCACCCACCTTTTCCGACTGGCTCAAAATAGTTTTCTGGCAAATTTGACAATTTACTATTTTTAGCAGTTTTTAACTTCCGGGGCCATTTTGAGGGCCCAAATGAAGTTTTTTCGAGATAAAGGTTCTTAATGATAGTTGAAAGCATAATTGATCCCCCAAAATCAATCTTCTTGACGATACCTTTCCAACGAGCTATCATATGCCTAAAATGGAGATCATATGCAAAAGTTATGACCCCGGGAAGTTGATGTACTAACTTACCCAAACGGGGCCCACATGACTTTTGGCGCTTCATCTCCTAGGGTTAGGTTTTTGGATGTCTAGGAATTTTGGCATTCCTGTTTATTGTAAAAAGGTCTTCAGAGCCTCATTGTAATCATCTTCTTGTGAATGCGAGTAGCCATCACATCTCTTCTCAGAGATAAGCTGCCACCATTCTAGCGAGTCTTTCACTCTGTATTTTTACAGTCTCTGTATATTTCTTTCATTGATAGAAATCATGTATTACTTTATATATGTGTTTATGGTTGCATCTCTGATACATTTCTGTTATATTATTGAATATCCGTGATATCTTTGTGCATTTCTTTATTATATCTTTGCTCACATTTCGTGCCGAAAATAATCCGGATCAGGGGCATTCCTTGTGTGGGTAGTCATGGTTCAAGGGGAAATGTTCCTTCCACTTACACCTCTATTCTTAAGGGTCCTCCCCATGGGGGTAGTTATGGTTCAGGGGGAAGTGTTCCCTCCACTTATACCTCTATTCTTCGGGAAATTCCCCTTGGAGGTAGTTATGGTTTGGTGGGTAGTGGTCCTTCCATTTATACCTTTATTCTTGGGATATTCCCCATGGGGGTAGTGGTCCTTCCAGTTATACCTTTGTTCTTAGGGGTATTCCCCCTACGTGAAGCTATGTTATAGCGGGTGGTTCTCCTTTCATATACACTTTTTTTCCTGGGGTTTCTTCCCTTAGGGGAAGTTACGGTCTGGGAAGTGGTAATCCTTAGGGAATACTTTTGTCCCCAAAGGAAATCCTCTTGGGGGCATGTATGGTCCTGGAAGCGACAATGTTTCTAGAAGTTCCTTTTTCCCTAAAGTCCATCCTCTTGGGGGAATGTATGGCCCTAAGGGTAGTAATTTTCCTAGGAGTTCTTTCATCCCTTGGAAACCAATATTCGACTAGAAACATGAATATGGGGGGACCTAAGGGTCCATCTGTTCTACAACAATCCTCATGTTTTAACCATAGTTAATTTTCCAACATGCCATTTCCTTTCTTAACAACATTAGAATTTATGGAATTCTCGTGGTTATTAAATGATCCCATTCATCACAACCCATTATGGCCAATTATTCCCATTAAACTACCATTGAACATTCCCAAGTTTGTTAGAAAACTAGGAGAAGACCTATCAAATCACATTATAACTTACCATCTGTGGCGCTCATCCAACTTGTTAATGGATAAAAACATTATACTATGTATTTTCCATAGAATCCTGACCAGAAGTGCCACAAAATGGTACATCAAACTTAAAGACACTTCCATCAACAATTTTAGCACCTTAACTATGGCATTTCTAACACACTTTCAATTCATGATTAGGTATGATACTAGGACATATCTATTGACATATATGCACCAAAATACCCCCAGCCACATTTTTTATCACATTTAAGAGTGGAGGTGGCGACGTAGGATGATCAAAGCCAAGATTCCTGAACAATTTTTCACAGATTGGTTTACCAAGTCTTTGTTACCCCCATCACCAAGGATGTCACAATGGTAGGGGAGGTTATCGACAAGTAGGATATCCTATGTACCTATCATTTAGACATGATTTACTCTCAGTCGAGCACTCTATACAATATTAGCATGGATGCTCTGAGGTTGTTGATGGATCCTCTGAATTCCACCCCGGGACCACATGCCAGTGGCGTAGTGTGTTCCATTTCTAGTGCATTTGTGGGCCAACGAACCAGTCAATTGGGACATTTCAACATCACATCCAACCAAAAAACCATTTCACCCACCACTCAAATTGTTGAAGTTTCCATTCAAACCTCCAATGTGAATTTGTGCAGTCCACGCAACCAAATAATGCTTAGCGACGAAAGAAGAAGAAAAAGGAAAAGAATTATAACAATGAGTGTGGGACTTCTCAAGCCCAAAAAAATCTTGTTGGAGGCACTAAGGAGAAGAAGGAGAATAGGTTCCCTTGCAATATTTGTGGGGAAGACCATCCTACTCACTAGTGTCCAAAAAATGGATGAAATTCATAGGTACTTCACCCAAAAGAAATATCTGAAACAACCTATTTTTTGTCCCATCCATTTCCTCCCCAACCATAGTAAATGGTTTCCGCAAATCATGCCCCTCCATAATGGGGCATGGAAGGTGCCCCTAATTTTAAAGGGTCATCCTAAAATAGTTGAATTTTATGTGTGACTAGACAGTGTCATTGCAAAATTGAGCTCGCATCTATGAGACACTCGAGGTTGTTCCTTCAACTTAAGATCAAGTACCCTCTTCCAATATTAGTGGCCTTGTCCAGATAGAGAAGACATTGTTTGAGATAATGCTTCACCCACCCAAGGGTTTTCTTTGATGAAAAAATCATAATCCCAATGGACATGCCACCCACAACTATAACATTGTGGAAGACTTATCCCAGGCACCATGTGTCATTTCTTCTCTTGAAGTCCTATAAAGTTGCTCGATGCAGTGTAAGGAATTCTTGTCAATGATAGGAAAGGTTGATCCATCGGACTCCAATTTGATTGCATTTGTCTTGGACCAATCTCGGAATAAGATCTCCCACCAAAATTATTTTCATATTAAAGTCATAATAACTAGGAATATAATTTATCGAATGGTTGTTCATGAATGATCCTTCACTTGTATCATGTCCATATCATGTTGGAAATATATCTACTCTCCAATTATTGATCTGTCTAACACCATGTTAAACTCCTTCAATGGACATATGTTTCAACATAATGGTATCCTCATGAAATTTCCCATTGAGATAGGTGGTAATACCATCTCCGTAGAGGTGGAAGTGGTCGATTCCCATTTAGAGTATAACCTACTACTAGGGTGCACTTGGTTTTATGAGACAACGACAATAGTCTTGTCGGTATTTCAAGTCCTTCATTTCTCTCATCAAGGGAAGATCATGACCATTAACCAACTTGCAAACTACATACCTAAAATAAGGACCAATGCAGGTTATAATATTCCCTTTGTCAGTGACTCCAAGAGTGCATATAAGAGTGTTGGTGAGAGGATGTTCAAAAAATCCTCCTTGATGGGTACATTTACCCTCCCCCTGCCACCTTTTTCTACCATCGTGGATCCTATTAATATGATTTATTTTAATACTAGTGGATCTTGTGGGTCGTTTGATCCTTGGGTGGTACCTCATCCTAAAAAAGTAAAGTCTTATGGAGCTCACATGATGCTCAGAGTCATTGATATTTCCTATGAGGTGATCCAGTCAAGATTTTTTTACCCTGATCTGAATCTCCAACATGATGTGTAATTCAATCAGTACTCTAGGAGTACTTGGGCCATCACTCTTCCTCCTCCTTCACACGAATTATTATATATTAATTTTCCTTTCGATGAGGCCATCACGTAAGCCATGGATTTAGTTGATAGGCCATGGGATGACATGCACCATCATGCATCACTTCTTCCCAATTTGGAACAGTTGGAGGATGAAATTAAAAATCCTGTTGCTCTTGATAATGTTCAATATTTCCAATCTCTCATTTTGACTCCCAATATATTTTTAGAAGGGAATTCAACCAACATTTCGAAAAAAATACCCATTGACATTCAATGAAGTAAGGTGTTGTGGAACACATCCTGATAGGTGTAGATTGTTCTCCTCAGGAAATAGAACTTTACACTGCCCTAATTAAATAATTATGCTACATGTTTTCTTCGTCATATGAATCAATTCCTGATATTTACCCTCAAATTGTCGATCAAAAAATCAAAACATATGATAGAGATAAGCATGTTTGAAAAAATCTCCAGCTAGTAAACCCAAATATAGTGGTTTCCATCAAGGTGGGGGTTGAAAAGATTCTTCATGAATAATTTATCTATCCAGTTCCCTTGATTGAATCAATATCCAATTTCATTCTGGTCACTAAGAAACAAGTCACCATGAGGGTCTACATTGATTATAGGCATTTGAACAAGGATTCTCCCAAGGATAAATATCCTACCCTATTCATTGACCAAATTATCAATGAATGTGTCGAGAGGGAAATCTTCTCATTGTTAGATGGTTTCTCCATCTATAATCAAATTCAAATCAATCAAAAAGGCCATCAAAAGACTACTTTCATTCATCCTTGGGGTACATCTTCATATCAGATGTTTCCATTCAGTATTTAAAATGTTTGGGCCACATTCGAGTGGTCCATGTGATATGAATTTCATGATATCAAACATATTGTAGAGGCATACTTAGATTATTTGGTTTCTTGTTCCAAGCAGTGTGAAGGTCATCCAAGTCACTTGCAGTCCATATTTAACAGATGTCACTACTATAATATCCATTTGAACCCACATAAGTGCATATTTTGTGTGGTATCTGGGTGCTTTCTAGGATTCATTGTATCCAAGTATGAGATCATGGTTGATGCCTTGAAGGTACAAGAAATTGTTCAATTTCCTCCTCCTCATACTATTAGTCGACTCCAAAGTTTGCAAGGGAAGAAAAAATTTCTTGCATAGATTCATTGTTAACTATGCTAATATAGTAAAAGGTTCCATGCACTTATTGAATAAATATGTGTCTTTTTTCTAAAGTGACCAAGAACAATAGTCATTTTATGCCTTGAAGAAGGCCTTGATGTTGACTCCATTATTGAGCCCTCATGATTACGGTCATGAATTATTTCTCTATCTTGGATTCTCTGAATCCAAAATTGTCATGTTGATTGTCCAAGAGGGTAGTGCACAAAAAGAGCATGTTATATACTACCTTAGCGAAGGTCTTGTTGGTCTAGGGCTCTAGTATTCGCATGTTGAAAAATTGGCCTTATCAGTTGTTCACGATGTCCAACATTTACAACATTACATACTCTTGTAGAATAACAAGATCATTTCCGAAGACAACCTAATGTAGAACATATTGATCCATCAAATAATTGGGGGAAAATAATTGAAGTGGATTGTTATCCTACAAGAATTTGACCTATAGTTTTTGTCTTCCAATTCTAATAAATCTCTATATTTTTCCAAGTTGATGTCTGAACTTCCCTGATTCAATGATAAACCCATGGATAATGATTCATTTGCAGATGAGTTATTATTTCTCATTGATTCATTTGATACCTAGTAAGAGGATTTCCTAGTATAAATCTATGTCCAAACCCATTGTTTTCATCCTCAGTTATCTCATTATGAACATCAATGCACACACCATCAAGATAGACAATAAATCATCATCGATAATACTCTTTATCATTGAGCGGTTGATTTAATTCTATGTTGTTGTCTTGTCCATGAGAAAGATGAGTGAGTTCTAAATGACTACCATGATGGAGAATGAAATCGTCATCTCTTTCGGATGGCCACTTCTTAGAAGATTCTCCATGTAGGATACTTTTGGCCCACATTATTCAAAGATTGCATACATGCGATCGATAAGTGTCACCATTGACAATTTGTTACTAAAAAAATGTGCACTCATATTACTCTGTTATATCTTGTGGTTGTCATTGGTCCCTTTCCAACTAGGAAATTGATTTTATGACATCCAGTCCCACCTTGGATAATAGCCATGGTTACATTATTATGGCCATCGACTACTTCACTAAGTGGGTCGAAGCCTTTCCTACATTTTCTAATGATGACACTACATCATCTTTATTCATATTCAATCAAATCATTTCATGGTTTGTTGTTACTAAGACTATTGTGACTGAATGTGAGATTCATTTTAACAACAAGATGATGATCGAGCTAGTTTCCAGGTTGCGTTCTCACAATGATAAATCGTCACCTTATTTATGGAATTTTCAATTATTTCCTAATTAATTAGTGAGAAACCAAAAAGTGTACATTTAATTATCAATCCGGGGTCATATCTTACTTGTGAACTGTCGTGCATTGTTTATGCAAGTTTTAGTATTGTTTTTCTATGGGGTTGTAGTACTTTGAATGTCAGAAATCAAGGGTTAAAGATGCTTAATTAAGTCACCGAACTAAACTATTCTCTAAGTTTTTTTTTTTTAAATGAGTGTGAGAATATATATTACTGTAGAAAATTATAGTACAAACAAGATGTAGGGACTCCCAAGATCTGCCAGAACAAAAACTAGATCTGGGGTCCTAGGGATGCAATGTCTAATATAGAAGGGTAGGCCTGGGTCGCCACCATGGGAAATCGACCCAAACCTCCTTAATCCAATTTGAAAAACACCAGCATAACAAAAACAAAGAAATCATAAGCATAGTGGGATTATCTCCTACACTGAGAGACTTGAATAGGGCTTGTCCTACGCTAGTCCAGATCAATGGGGTGCTCTTCATCTCCTTCATGCCTTGTCTCGTTCTCCTCCCTTTGCTCCACTAGGCGTATCTTTCTGATGCACGCTAGGGTTCCATTTCTGTCAGCTAGAGTAATGTCTATATGGTGGACATAGCGTAAATAGAGCTGGAATTGCCCTGCCATCTGCTCTAGTTTTTCTTGCTGGCTTCTCTGGTCCTCTGCAAGTCTTTTTTCCCCCACCTCCAGGTTGTTGAGGCAATTCAAAATACGTGTAATCACCTTATTTTGTTCTCTGGTTTCTATCCTGTTAGGCTCCCTCTGGTCCACACACATCTTACCTATCAACAATTTTGTTCTCCAGGCTTCCTCCACTGTCCTGTGGTAGAGAGTTGTCCTGGGTTGTGTGGCTTCGGGGCCATTATCCCCCCCGCTTCCTAAGTTAGTTTTGTCCAGGATTTTCCCCTGTGAGCATTGTTGATTTCTCTCTCCCATCATTTGATGATCGTCTTCCCCTTTATGTCTACCTTATTGAGTAAGGTACTTTTTGCTTCCCTGGCCGCCTGTCGATTCTTTTCATACTCCGGGCATTCTGTGAAGGTGCAGTCCCCTGGGGGCCTATCTTACTACTGGTTTTCTTCATGCATACCATCTTCGCTTGTAGGTGGTATCTTTTACGTTGGGTTCTTCCCCTGTTCCGCTTCACCTCTTTTTGGTATGCAAGGTGGCCCCTATAACTGCTTTTCTCTGGTCTGTGGTTCTTTCTATTATACCTTCTTTTATGGAGCCAACCCGGCTGTGGTCCCGTCCTTGAAATCATGGCCTGCTCATTAAGGTGGTTGTTCTGGTCAGTATCCTTTGTTCGAGAGTGTGTTCACTTGATGACCTTTCCATAATCCATGCACGTTGTATTCCATTCATTTCCCCATCCCATAACGATACTTGGGTGAGGTGTTCCCAAAATTGGTCGTGGTGAACCCTTTGGTCCTTCATCCTTTGCCGCCTACGGGATATCTATTCTGCTTTCCCATAGGTAGCCTCTATACTTTTTTCTATTGATAGGACCATGGTGTCGTGCTTTCGCCTGATGTGTGATTTGTGTCTACATTTGTAGCCTTGTTTGATTGGTGGGAAATCATATTCTACCTGGAACCTACATGCCCTTCAGTGCTTTCTGTGCCTCCATTATTGTTGTAATCTTTCATACTACTATTGTTGTCCTAGTCTTTTGCCACAAGTTGGGTGCAATCTGCTTGGAATTGACCTTGCGGGGTGTTGTTCCAGATTGTGTCCAGTTCTGGACCTTCATTATCGACCCCCTCATTCTCTATTCTATTCGCCAGTCCATTTGTTGACCTCCGAACCCAATGCAACTCCACAGTGATCCATGTTCGCAAGTGCTCCTCGATTTTTTGCAGGAGGTGGGACAATCGCTAGTGCCTCTGGACTTTGCCCATTCTGGTATTGTTTTGGAGTTTTCTTACTATGTTGATAACCAACGTGGAATCTCCTTCCACTATGGTGTCTGTCATCCCCTTTCGACTTAGAATCTCCAAGCCAATCTCCAGGGCTCTGAATTCTGCGACGTTGTTGGTTGAGTTTCCCAGACTTCTAGCATATAACTGGATGATGTTTACTTTACTGTCCCTAATTACTCCTCCCAAACCTGTTCTCCCTAGGTTTCTTTTCACCATCCCGTCGAAATTCAACTTGAGGGAGCCTAAAGGTGGCAGTTTCCAGTTGCGCTCACCTACTTGGAGTTGCGGTGACTGTCTACACTAATTGGGGTTGTGTCCACTATTTAGGTGTAAGATATATAGGACTCGAGAATCCTGATCAGTGGGTTTCACTCTACCTACCTGGAAATTGTGGCTCTGCATAGTCTCTCATATCATGGAGATTGGTGTTCCCTTGATCTTCCCTTCAGGCCGACTTTGGTTTCTGAAAATGTGTCGGTTCCTTTCCTTCCATATCGACCATATGATCATTCCTAGGGTGAGGATCCAACAGAGGTTCACCTCTTCTTATTCTTTTTAGTTCTCTTTCTAGAGATTGATGGTTGCAACAATGTTACCTCGGATCCTGTTGGATTGGCGGAAGATACTTGCCATCGAGTCCCAAAGTTTTGTAGTGTAGGTGCATTCATCGAGGAGGTGGTTTGTTGTTTCTTCCTGGGCTTGACAAAGATGATATCTTGAGGGACATGCGAATCCCCTTTTCCTTAGGTTATCCCAAGTTAGAATGTAGTTGTGTAGTATTAACCATTGGAAAATTTTTATTTTTGGCCATTGGGGGTTGTTCCAAAGCTTGTCCTAGTGTTGTGATGGGTCTTCTTGGTCTAGGTTCGCCATATAGTGTCAGAATTCTTTCAGCTTGAATTCCCCTCCATCCTTTTGTCCCCACCTCAACTGGTCCTCTCCTTCTATGACTGTTATTTTCCATCTTCCCAGTTCCTCCACCTATTTTACCGTTGTTGTGGGCGTATCATTATTCTATGGAACAATCTTGTCCCAGATTCTCCATTTGTTGCGGTCCATTTCCTATTTCCAGTAATGGTAGACGTTGATTTTACCTTGTGTGATTAGTTCCTATTGGAGTATCCCTTTGACCGGGTTCTCCATCCTCGGTTCCTGTGGCAAAACATCCTCCCAGAATCTGGTTGTTCTTCCATTCCTAATTTCCCAGAAGCTGTGTGTCTCAATCCAGGCTTTGTTGCACCAGGTTAGGTTCCATATGGCTAACCCTTCCCTGGTTCCTTTGAAGCATATTCTGTCCTAATCGTGAATGTCTGGGGCATTCTTTTCCTTCCATAGGTTTACCCAAGGTGTAGTAGTTTCTTTGACCCAGTGCCACCAGAGTTTCGCCCCATATGTGTTATTGGTCATTTGTGGGTCTTGTAGCCCTAGGGCTCCTTTTATTTTTGGCCTGCATATTTTCTCCCAAGCCACCAAGGCCCATTTTTTCTTTGTTTCCTCACCTTTCCAAAGGAAGTCCCTTTGGATGGCTCTTATTTTCTGTAGGATCCCCTGTGGAGTAGGGAAGACAGACATCATAATGGTTGGGATTGCTTTTAAAATAGACTTGGTCAGGATCAGTCTACTTGCTAGATTGAGGGATCTATACGTCCAATTTTTTTACCTGCTCCTATAACCTTTTTATTACTCCTTCCCATGTTGACATTTTGTACACTTTGTCTGTCAATGGAACCCCCAAATACTTGGTTGGGAGTGGTTTTTGTTCAAAGCCTAGAATGTTGGTTGAATTCCTTTAGATAGTTGGATTGGTATTGAAGAAGAAGATCATCAACTTGGAGTGATTGATCTCAGCACATGAGGCTTCCCCAAAATCTTCTAGGATTCATTTGTAGGCTTTGGCTTCCTTGACCGTGGGTATGCCGTGGAGTAAGGTATCGCCCACAAATTGTTGGTGTGTTGAAGTAGGGAAGTTTTCGAAGGGTTTGAGCCCTGTTATTTCCCCATTTGTGGTTGCACTCTTTATGCTCCAATTGAGTCCTTCCATCATCAGAATGAACAGGAAGGGGGACATCAGGTCTCCTTGTATGATACCTCTTGTGGGCTAGAAAGTTTTGGCCGGGGCTCCATTGATTAGTAGCGAGTAGCTTGTTGTGGATACGAGACTGAAAATCCATGTGATCCAGTGCTAGGTGAAACCCAATGCTTCCAAAGTCTTGGTCATATAGTGCCAGCTAATTTTATCATAAGATTTTTCTAGGTCTAGTTGTATTATCATCCCCCCCCCCCCTCTTCTGAAGCTTAAAGGTGTGAATGATCTCATGGGCCTGGATGATGTTGTCCATTATTTGTCTTACTTCCACAAATCCTACATGTTCTTGCAAGATCAGTGAATGTAGGAGGGGTTTCAGTCTATTTTCTATGACTTTGGAGATTATCTTGTAAACCACATTGCATAGCACTATAGGTATGTACCGATATGGGGTTTTGGCTTCATTTTCTTTGGGTATTAGTATGATCATTGTGTTGTTTAGTTCTTTAAGGATGGAGTTAGACATTCTAGAGTCTTATACTACCTTGTAAACGTCATGTTTGACAGTTTCCCAGTAGGCTTTGAAGAACTCCACTGTGAAGCCATATGGACCTGGTGCTTTCCCACTAGGCATTTCCTGGAGAGCCTGGTCAACTTCTTTCATGGTAATAGGTTTGTTTAGGGAGATTTTTTGTTACTCTATGACTAGGCGTGGAATATGCTGAGTTATCCTTTGAATGGCCTCCAATCTATCTTGGTGAGGTTCTTGGGAAATCCTGTGGAAGTGTTTGACCAGAGCGGTTTCAATCTCTTGATGGGACTCGCACTCGATTCCATCCTGGTCCTTGATATTCAAGATTTTGTTATGGGCTCTTCTAGCCATCGTTGTTCTATGGAAAAACTTGGTGTTCTGCTCTCCCTCCTTTAGCCATTAGATGTAGGAATTTTTATGCCAGAGTGTTTCTTCCTACTGGTAGTGCGCCTCCCAATCTTGGGTCATTTGGATCTCTTCCTTTTTCCAGTCCTCAATATAGCCTTCCCGCATGCAGGTCTCTTTGATTTTTTAAATTTTTTCTTCGATGTTGTTTTTCTCTTTTTTTATATTCCCAAAGGTATCCCTGTTCCACTCTTTGATCTTGTTTTTGATGTACTTTAGTTTCTTATGAAGTTTGAACATCCTTGTCCCTTTCTCCAGTTGCTCCTCCTACCACCACTGTTTGATTCTTTCCTTAAAAGTCGGCTGATCAATCCATAATTTCTCGAATCTAAAGGGTTTGTTCTTTGGTGTTGTTTGGAAGCCTGATTCTAGTTGCACTGGCCAGTGATCAGATCCACCCCAAGGAAGGATGTTGCAATCTAAGGTTATCCCCTACATAATGATTGACTTCGATATAAGGAATCTGTTGAGTCTTGTAGCTACCTGAAGCTGGTTCATCCATTTATTGTTCCAAGTGAACTGGACATTCTTAGTTTTGAGATCTACCAGCTCCGCTCTCTCAATGAGATTTGAAAACTCCTCTGCATCCCAATCCAATCTTATTGTACCACGTTTCTTCTCCACAAGTGAGGTGATGATGTTGAAGTCCCCTGCCAGGATCTAGTGGAGGTTGGTGGATCAGTCTTTTATATCATCTAGGTCTTGAATAAATCCTCTCTTTTACTCTATCCCTTGGGACCCATACACATTAGTGCAAAGAATCTCCTCTGTGTTTCCAATGATTTTCATTCGTACCGTTAGGGTGTACCTGGTTGCTTCAGCTGCTATTAGATTTAGAATTTGTGGGTTCCATAAAGTGAGAATGTCGCATGACCTTTGGTGGTCTTCGATGGCTACCATCTTGTACTTGCACTAGTGTTGTTTACTGATTGCCTCCATTCTATCTATAGTGCATTTCGTCTCTTGAATGAAACAAAGATCTGGTTGTTCCTGCTCTATTTTATTCCTAAGGATTCTTTGCTTTCTTGGGATGTTTAGGCCTCTTATATTCCAAGTTATGACCTTCATTTAAACATTTGGGGGGGAGTGGGGAAAGAGTTTCTTGATCTTACCCGAATTTATCAGTAGCGCTCCTAGCTCCTGTAAGGCTACATTGTTTGATTTCCTACCTTTTTTCCTCCTCATCTACTTGGGTGATAGTTGTGGTTGTCCCTCACCGACTTTGACTCCTAGGCGTCGTATCTTCCCGTGTATGCATTTTTTTCCTCTAGCTTTGGCTTCTTCCCATAGGAGAAATAGGTACTAGATGCAGTCAAGTTGCTCTGTTGGTACGTTGTTGACTCCCTACCTTTTCCATTGTTCCAATATGTTCGGAAGGTCTATCCCTTTCCTTTCAACCAAGTCCCTAAGATCAGGGTCTTATGTTCCTACTTCGCTCGGGGTCATCTCTACATCTCCCTATGGATCTTGCATGGTGGTGTTGTCATCTTTTGTTTCTCCATCCATCAGGGTTGCACAAATCTCCTGTGTCATCATGTTGCTTGGACGGTTAGTAGGCTCTTTTGTTGCTTGGTCTCTGACCTCTTGAACGTTTTCTGAGTCACTTTCGTCTTCTGTCCCTTTGTTGGTTTGGTCCCTTCCTTCCATTTTATTTTAGGTCTCCTGGTTATTTCCTGCTGAGTTTTTATTTTGTTTTTTATTTTCTTTGTTCCTGGGGTTTGGTGTTATAAGCCCTTCCTCATCCTTCTGTGTTTTGGGGTTTGTCACTTCCTGCTTTTTATTAAGAGGGAATTCTCTGAGAAAGTGGCCATGTTCATGTCATCTTTTGCATATAAAGGGGATCTGTTCATAATCTATTTTTTGGATCCATTCCTCATCCATGAATTCCATACTTATGGCTTCTGGGAGTGCTCTAGAAACATCCATTTCTATGTAGATTCTTGCGTACAATGTGTATCTTCCTTTTAGGGTGGATTTTGAGGTCTTCACATATTTCTCCAATTTGTTTCCTATTGCTTCAAAGGTGGAGGGAAACCAGTAGTCTAAGGGTAAGGAATAGAATCTTAGCTAGACTAATACCTTTTTGAACGTTTCTTTTTATGGGGAGAAATTTTCTTTCCAAGGTTTCATGTACAGTCCAGTTGATGCATGGAAGTATGGACCTCCCTCGAAGACTCTATCTCTGTCCTCCAAGTTAATGAAGACTACTGTGAAGAAACCCTTCGAGATGAGGTGGAGCTGCACTTCTCCATTTGGCTTCTAGTGATATTTGATCCAGCTGTGCAGAGTTAGTTTTGTGGGCCATAACCCCATGAACTTGCATATGAGCGCATGCATTTTCATCTAGTCACTGTAGAGTTGCGTTTGTGGGTCCTCTAGTATTACCTTGGGTATCATTGTTGTTTTTGGCCTGCATGGGTTGCACCCTTCTGTCCTGAAGGCCTTCGCAGTCTCTTGCGTCTCATTCTGAGTTTCCTTAGTGTCTTCACCCGTGGTTTCATTTTTTTCCTGGATTATTTCTTGATGCTTCCCTGGGTCTGATCTCGAGGTTCTTGTCGCTGATGTCTTGAAAATTAATCCTCTTGGCCCTTTCCATATATCCACCACTATCTATTTGTATGAGGGGGTCCCCTTACCCCCCCTTGTGGTGCTCATGTTGCTCTCTACTTTGGACGTGACTGTTGAACCCTAGCTCACCATGACTGTCAAACCATAGCTCTGCTACAGTGATCCAACTATTCTCTAAGTTGCAAAGAAGTAAATATCGCACTTGCAGGAAAGGAAAGTTACACTTGTGAAATCAAAATCATTGTTGCAGAAATTGAAATCACGCACGTGGAAATTGAAATCACGCTTGAAGGAACTGAAATCTCACTTGCAGAAATCAAAATCACTCTTGTAGGAATTGAAATCACACTTGAGGAAATTGAATTCACACTTGCAAGAATTTAAATCATATTTGTGGAAATTGAAATCACACTTGCGTAAATTGAAATCACACTTGCATAAATCGAAATCACACTTGCAATAATTGAAATCACACTTGTAGAAATTGAAATCTATACTATGATCTACTGGTGACTTGCGCAAGAATAATGAAGGGATTGTTTTGTTCAGAAAAATAATTGTTCATTCATCCAATAGAAATCCACTAATGCCAATCTCAAACTATTGAAGACTAATGGTATAAAAAATTAGGAACCAAACAAAATAAAGTGCAACTGCAAGCGGGGTTGCAGCAACGTGAGTTGTAGCAAGGAAGATGCAACACAAAAAGGAATCACAATGATGTGAGTTGTCGCAATGTGAGTTGGAACAACATAGACTGCAGTAATAGATCTACATCATGAGAATAATAGTGGGGCGAATGTCAACAATTAGGAGTTGTGCGATTATGACTTTGCAAAAACAGAACCAATGCAGAATTGCTTCTTAAGCATTTTGATTCTTAACAAAAATAAATTAAATGTCAACCACACACGAATTGCAGTGACGGTTCTACCATATTTTAGAATTGTAGTTGATTAGAAAATAAAGCAGCTAAAAAATTAAATAAACAAATCTAAAAGGTTAAATCTTACACTAGTATACAAGAAGTACCTAACTAAGGAGGGGGCCCTACCCCCTTAGACAAG
Source organism: Picea engelmannii (assembly GCA_009831015.1). Taxonomy (NCBI): domain Eukaryota; kingdom Viridiplantae; phylum Streptophyta; class Pinopsida; order Pinales; family Pinaceae; genus Picea; species Picea engelmannii. Next base: position 752,872 of record ML777905.1, on the reverse strand, counting down.
GCATTGAGCTATGAAATCATAACCACGTGATGAACAAAACATCGAAACATGAATGAAAGAAGGAACATAAATTATATTCCAGAAGTTTGAAAGTACAATAGGAGACAAATGCTTATCGGTAAAATAATTTCCTCCCTCTCATCTATGGGGAAGCTAGGGTTTTTATACAATATGATTGATGTCTAAAATTATACAAAGTGACAATGGAAAACCACGAGAATCAAATTTTTCATCCAATTACATTGATTTTTTTAAACTTTAGAGAGAATCGGGTGTGTGCCGACTCAATAGGAAAATCAATTTCCTCTTTTAGTTTCCTACTTGCCTCCTATCGCTTTCTTATAACGAGACCATTTCCCAGCTTTCGGTTGTAGTGTTGACTGTTGTGGTCGCAAGTTTTGTAATTAGAATCACAACAATGATATACTAGGAGTCATGAGAACATAGATTATTCTTGGATTTGTAGTCGTTTTCTAGAGTCACAACAACAATGAGCGTGCTTGGAGTTGCAATAGTTGTTTGGAGTCACAACAACAATGAGTTCTTGGAGTTGTGGTGTTCGGTTTGTGTCTGGTTACCTGTATTTGGAGCACGATGAGTGCACTTGGAGTTGCAACAATTGGATCGTGCCCATAATTGTAGCAACATAAAGTGCACTTGGAGTTGCAACAGAGAGGTATTGGAACCACTATGAGGAGTTGTAGTTGTTGTATTACTCCTTTGTAGTAGTATTAGTACATGAAAGTAGAAATTTCCTTTATGAAATATACAAGAATAACATAATAATGAAATATGGGGAAATATTTTTACCTTGATGATAAATGAGGAAAAACTAGATAAGGAGAGTATCAAAAGGAATTGATTAATGGAAAATGGTAAGAAAAAAGGTATTAGACAGGTGTTGAAAGTATGCCAATTTATGTACCTATCATATCCCCCATCCAAAAAAAAAGTCATGTCCCCATGCAACCAAAAATCACTCTATGTTAGACAAGTCAAGGTGACCCTAGGGGTCACTCGCACCACAAGTTACCTCTTTTGCTACCTCATTATCCTCATTGATATCATGTTCAGTTGGAACTCCTCTGTTTTCATTCTTTTTCTCTCTTTGAATGGCCTCATCAACTAAAATGAAATGTGTATCTTGGACAACTACTTCTTTTGTCTCTTTGATTTAAGCTCTTTCTTTTCAGATGGTGAAGGGTTCCCATGCAACAAGAGGACTTGTTGTAGGGTAACTTGATTTCTCATGTGCCCTTTTTTCCTCAATCTCATTTCAGAGAATTTTTAACTTTATTTGTAGCTTCCAATTTTTTATTCTTAACATTTTGTTTTGTCTCACCATAGATGCATAAATAGGTACAAAGGGTTGGATGCTTACCCATGTGGGAGTGATTCATTTTTTTGGAGTAACAACCTCTATTTGTCGTTCCTATAGCCCTAGGTCTGGTGCATTAGTTGAGTCATCTTCATAGGTATTTCCTGGTGGAACCTATTCTACATCTTATTCTTCTCTATCTGAATTCTATGAGTGGGTAGGTCATTCCCCTGGAGAACCTCCAACTGGGTCTTGTGTACAAGTAGGGGCATTTGGTTATTATTCTTTCTTTTCTTCTAGAGTAACAACATTTGATTTTTCAAGAGTGCCTCTTGTTGATTCATTAAGAGGCATTGTTTCGTTTTTGTTTTTCTCAATTATGCTCACTGTTGTATAAATGAGAACTTCCAAATCCTCTTTATCTGTTGTATTTTTAGATTGCTCTGGTTTCTCCATATGTGGCTACTGAGGCTTGGGAGAGTGTGTTGGAGGGGTTCTTTCTTCTAGTTCTAGTGAAACAACATAAGCTTCTTCCAAATGTACCTTTTTATTTGTGTTGGGTCCTCTGCCTCTTTTGCATCTTGTTCTTTAGAAGTTCTCTTCACTGGTTCTAGTGGGCCAGTGAGAGATTTCACCTATACCTTTTCTTTATCTGAATATTTTTCTAAGAGAGCCATAAGGAATTCACCAAGAGTTCCTTGGTTTGTCTCTTGTGTGTCATTCAAGGCCTCATTGGATTCCAATTTAATGTCCTCCTCATGTTATTTTGTTTCAAGGGAGGGTTCTACTTCCTCTTTTTCCCAGTTCTTCGCTTGGGCTTGTTCTTTGGGCTCATCAATTCTCTTCTTTTTATACTAAGTTGTAACTACATGGTTGGTTCTTCATTTCCTTGGAATGGGGTTTTTCATCTTTATAAACCCTATGATTCTCTTTGTATGATGTTTGGTGGAAGTTACCTCAATGTCGTATTCATGGTCGTTCTTCACCATAGTTGTAGCAGGTTGACCAATTTTCATGGCTTTCCTCCTAGATTTATTTGGTGGAGGAGTTACAACAATGAGGCTCATTTTATATGTACCATTGTTCGATGGTGGAGAAGTTGCAATATATATACTCACAATTCCCACAGTATTGGTATCTGGTGGAGGAGTTGCAGTCGTGGCCCCTTTCGGTGTTGGAAGTGTAGGCATTGATTGTTGGGATTCCTCAAGTGCAACCATTTCTCTTTTAGTGAGATAAATAGGTGGTAAAACAATGTTGTTCCATGTGAAACCTTATTTATGCAGTGCTTGCTTCCCCAAGATATTTATAAATTTTGGGTGTGATAAGGCTTCTTTGGGGTTCTTTTCCCTTTGAACAAACACTACTATCGTCTACAACATCTGGATTAAGAAATATGGCATGTTGATTGGTTGGTTTTGGTGTAGATGGTCAAGCAAACAGACATGATGAATGTAGATAGTTCCATATCAACCTTCGCATGTGAAGTATCATTTCACAAAAATATCCACATCCTCCCATGGGTGTGGAAAAGAATGATGTTAAAAACCAATTCCTTTCTTTACTAAATCTTATCCATCCTCGAGGAATTGCCGCAAAACTTCATGCTGCAAATTTATTCTCCTGTACCATCTCTCACCTATCCTCGATAGGTTAGTGACTTCTACCAATGTCTCTTAAATGAATTATGTATGTGCCACTGCTACCATGGAGTGTTTGGCTATATACTTCATAGAAAAATATAGAGTTATCTCATCATTATATCTTTGTAGGCATTGCATGTATTCAATCCATCCCGCTTGTTCTAGAATATGTCGGATGTTGTTATAAATTTCTAGTGGCAGTATTTTTGTAGGCTCCATGCATATCAATGAGCCTCCGATGGCTCCTTCCTTCTACTAACTCTGAGTGTTCATGCTTTTAGGGGTGATGCAAGTTATCAGATGGAGAATTTGGACTTGTGGCAATAAGAGTGGTGGGTATGGAGATCATGAATATAGCAATGATGATTTGAGGTGGAGGTTATGGATGAATGATAATAGACACATGCCATTAAAAATACTCATTACAAATTCTTATTGGAAATCATACCTATCATTTCTTACCTTGAGTGGCTATACGAGTACGATTTTATAGGAGTTTTATCGGTAGAGGATGGAGTCACATCGTAACCATAATTGCAACATCAGAATTGTTAATTCTATTGACCAAAACTACAATGATGGCAATGCTTACAAAGTGTAGGATGCAAGAGGAGTCACAACAATAAGAGTTGTGATGATGAAGTTGCAGTAATGAGAGTTAAAATAACTGGAAATGCGACATAGTGGTGGAGATGAGAATTGTAGAATTGATGGTGAGGGTGAAAGGTATGGGTGGAAAGTGAAAAAATGAAATAAAATTGTAGGCAAAGTTGCAATGACATGAGTCACAAAAATGAAGCTACAAAAATAAAAATGAGAGGGTTGGTATTTGAGAAAGGGAGGGAAGATGTGAGTGGAGGTTTAGAAAAAGAAATGAGAGAAGGGATATTTGCAAAATGAAGGAGGTATAGAAGTGGAGTTGTCACCAAGGGAATGAGAGAAGGGATATTTATGAAATGAAGGAGGTATAGAAGTGGAGTTGTCACCAAGGGAATGAGAGAAGGGATATTTATGAAATGAAGGAGGTTTGCAAGTGGAGTTGCATTCAAGGGACTGAGAGAATGGATATTTGTGAAACGATGGAGGTTTGTAAGGGAATGGGAGATGGGATATTTGTGAAATGGAGCAGAGCTAAAAAGGGGAATTGCAGTAATGGGAGTTGCAATAAAAGGGTTTAATTTTGACAAAGTGAGTTGCAACAACAAGAATAATTGTGGAAAAGTAAGTTACAACAATTGGAGTTGCAACAACGGGAACTGCAACAACAAGAGTTACTTAAAATGGAAATGCAACAAAATTATTTCCTCCTATATATCCTAAATAGAAAAGGAACATTATTAGAAAAAAAAATCTCTATGGAAATTTATTGAGAAGGATCTTGACATAACCATCATGAAACTGTCAAGTACCCTTCTTGTTTATTTATTTATGTTTTCTATGCGCTAACTAGGCTAGTTTTCACTCTCTCTTTTTGTTTTGAAAGAAGGACAAGAACATGGATTATGCAGCTAGGACTTGTTTTCCCTGAACAAATTCTAGATCATTATCAAGCCATCTATTTCCAGTATTCCTCAAAGAGACTTCCTTTGATAGGGGTCAGTGATATAAGAGAAATCTATATCCATTGGAAATTAGAGGAATTATGTCTTCATATATGGTATGTACTTTGATGGACCCATTTTCATATATTGTATCAATATCATATCGACCGAGCCATCTAGTGAAAAAGTTTCCTCTAAAGTCCTTGAACCTAGAATCAAATAATAATTCTTCATCTCCAACTTTGAACTTCTTTTCTTAATAAAATTATCATGATATCTGACCCTTTGGTGTTGTATCAGTGTGGCTTGGTGTAGGGAATATTGTTGTAGCTCATACAACTCATTAATTTCAATTAGTATTTGTTTTATATCCTCTAATACTTCTAACCCAAGTTTTACTACTCTCCTAAGTGCCCATATTTTTGTCTCAATGGGAAGTAGTAATATTTTCCCATATACTAACGCATAGGGTGTGCATCCTATAATAGTCCTCCATGTGAATATGTAGGCCCATAAAGATTCGAGGAGTCTATCATTCCTATCCTTGAGATGTAATATGACAGTTTTAGTGATGATGGCCTCAATGATCTTGTTAGTCCCCTCTACTTTTCTATCTTCCTGTGGGTGATATGGTGTTGTTACTTTGTGCTTGATCTTGTATTTATCCATCATGTCTCTGACAAGCCATGATATGAACCTAGTTCCTTTGTCATTCAATAAATCTCGTGGTCATATAAACCTTCAAAATATCTCTTCATGGAGAAACTCCACTATGTCTTGTTCGGTTGTTGCCGTAAATTATTTTTCCTCCATCCATTTTGTGACATAGTCTGTGTAGATGAGGATGTAGGAGTGGAAAAGGGAATAGGTATTTATTGCTTCCACAAAATAAATGGCCCATTTTTTGAAAGGTTATAACACTGTATGTGGTTGTAGTGACATTTCATCTATTTGCTGGGTATACCCATGTGTTGGAAATTGCCACACCTCTTCACATACTCTCTCGCATCTCAAAAATGTGTGGGCCAATAATACCCTTGATGGAGGACCTTGTACCCATTCCTTTTATCTGAAAAATGCCCCCCACATGGCCCATCATAACAATATTTAGTATCTATCAGACTTCTTCCTCTCGTAAACATATTTTGATAATCAAATCAGGCCTAGTGTAGAAGAGGAAACCATCAATCCATGAAAATATTTCACTTTTCCTGACTATATTTTGTCGTTATTTGGGAGTCAGATGATGCAAAATTTTTCCTGCATCCAAAAAGTTAGAAATGTATGGAAACCAAGGTGATTTAGTAGACACTTCAAAGAGCCATTGATCTAGGAAACAATCTTCTTCTGGAGTTTCATTCTCATTAGATGTTATTCTAGAAAGAAAGTGAGAAAGTAAATTATCTTTTCCTGGTTTATCTAGAATTGTAATACCAAATTCTTGCAATAAAAGAAACCATCTAGTGACCCTACCATTGGTGATTGGTATGTTCATTAAATATTTGATAGAATCATGATCAGTTTGTAATATTATAGGATATCTATTAATGTAGTGTCTAAAATTTTTTATTGCATGAATAACAACAAGAAACTTTTTTTTGGTTACCGTATAGTTCAATTCTACATGTGAGAGATCATTATTGACATAGTAAATTGAATATGGGTCTTTTCCTTCAAGTTTTCTAAGAACGACCCCAAAAACAGTGTCTAATGCATCTATGAAAATGTGGAACATGAGGTTCCAATCAAGTCCTCTTAGTACAGGGGCTTCATATACTTTGATTTTCAATTCATCCAACACATTATGGCATGTCTCGGTCCATACAAATTGAGTGTATTTTTTAAGTAAAGAGAATAATTTATGAGAAATATGTGAAATTTTTTAAATGGATCTATGTACATAACCAACATATCCTAGAAAAATTCATACTTGCTTATGCGAAATTGGAGTTGGGAAATTTAGTATTACCTTTATTTTTTGTGGATCGACTTGAAAACCTTTTTCTGAGATGAAATGTCCCAATATGATGCAACAAGTTTCCATCATCAATAATTGTTCATTAATAAGGGAAAAATTTGAATTTTTCCACCTTATTAACATCTTTTCTAGATTGTCTAATGCCTCATCAAATTCATCCCCATATGTTGTGAAATCATCCATATATATTTCCACTCAATCATGAATTAGATTAGAGAATACACCTATAATGACTTGCTCAAAGGTGGAAAGGGTGTTGCATAACCAAAATGGTAGAACATGGTAGGATAGTGTCCCCCAAGGGCATGTGGACATTGTTTTCTCCTGGTATTCGGTTTCAATTTGGATCTGGTTCTATCCGTTGAATCCATCGAGGAAAGAAAAAAAAAATCATGCTAACGTGTCAATGACCTAGTCGATAAATGGTAATGGGAAATGATATTTATGTGTTTTTTTGTTTAGTTTTCGATAATCTACAAAAATTATCGACTTATTGTTTTTATTTTTTACCATGATAAGAGGGGAGACCCACTGACTGTCAGAAATGGGATAGATGAAGTTAGTTGTAAGTAGTTTATGCAGCTCTTCTTTGGCTATGTCTTTCATTGTCGAGTTCATTGAGCGTTGGGGTTGGAGAATGGGTCTGGATACTTCCTTAATATATATATGATGTGTGCACATGTCAGGATGGATTCCCTTCATGTCATATTAATCCCAGGCGAAGGCATCACTATGATTTTGCAACACTTGAACCAATTGCTCCTTTTTTTGTTTGGTTAGTCCTTGGTTGTTTTTCAACGTTTTCCCTGGGATGATTTCTATGGTTTCTATGAGGGATCCTTGATCCTTTTGTGGCGTGGGTTCATGTTGTATGGGTGAAATTATTTTTGAGTCTAAAGAAACCCGAGTTTTTAGTTTCATAATATGCTCAAGAATATGTGTGTTTCTTGAGGAAGAGGAAGAGCCTATAAAATCCTTCATATCATCATCCTATGTTTTATATATTATAGCTAAGTATTGATATATGGAGAGGACTTCATGGGATTCCCCTTCTTCACCACTCATCCATAAACCCAAATTTGTGTTTCTAAGTCTATGATGGGTTTAGAGGGAGAGAAGAGGGTTAATTTTTTGGTGGATGTCTCGTGGGAAATAGTCATGTTGGGTGACTGGTAATTGATGTAGGCATCAAAAACAACCATCCAAGGTCAATTTATGATCAGAGGATAGCCACACAGAGAAGATTTTGGTTGTACAACCATAAATATAGTAGAATATTCCGACGAATCCACAAAGATCACCACATCTTCTAGAATTCCATGTAGTTTCATGGTTGATCTATCAGTGATTTTATATACAATGGGGTTTCCCTAAGGCATGTAATACCTAAGGCTTGCATGATATTTCATGTCATAATGTTAATAGAGGCTCCAAGGTCAATTAATGTGTTAATAATAAGTGTCTTGTTGATATGCACATTAACGACTAGACTTTCACGGTGAGAGTATTTAGCTGTGAGAACTGCCCACATCATTAGGTTTGATAGTTTTCCCATGACATGAAAAGTTTGGGGATCCTTTCATTTCCTACTAGGTTTCATTAAGAAAAGTTCTCATGCTTCTTTTGAATAACTATGTACATCCTTAATTGCTTGAAATAGTCGTATTTTGACACACATTGTTTTGAGTTCTCCTATGAAGTCAAACTCAGGCTATGTAAAAGGATTTTCTTGGTTTATCCTTTTAGGATAGGGTGGTTCTTGAACTTTAGGATGAGAATTATGAGTTTTTTAAGGTTCCTAATAATTTTTTGTTTTGATTCTTCATTTGGGACCTCCTCATTCAAATATTCAATGGTAAAGTGAGGTTGTTCTTTGGTTAGAGTCTTCGTAGATCAAAGGTGAATATCATTACAGTCTAGGGAATCTATGGAGTAAGTAGGGTATGTTTCAAGTACAACAAATTGCATTGGTTGACTTGGAATTCCATTATTTGGGTTAGGTATGGGTTGTGAAGGTAGTTGTGGCTGAGGGGGGTTGATGTGGATGCCTACATTTGGGGAGGATTAAGGAGTTGCATGAGTGGTTGTTTCATAGGTTGTTGAGGTCCTCCTATAGTAGGGTTTCTCCATCCTTGTTTACATAATTGTTTTGGAGGAGGAAGAGATGCCCATTGTTGTATTGGAATACCCCATGGTTGATAAGCATACTACATTGAAGGATTAGTCTAATATGAATTGAAGTATTGAGATTGATCTAAGATCATACCTTGATTTTTGGGCTGCAGGGTTGCTTCTGAGAGACATATTATAATTGTTCTAGTTATTCATCTTTCTAGTAAATAGATTTAAATATCGGTAATGATGCACAGTTAAGAGTATCATGGTCCTCAATACATATTACACAAACCTTCATTTGATCCAACAAACATTCTCTCCTTGGGTGCTTTGTTTTGTATCTCAGACAAAATATAGCCAATGCTTGTTTTGTTTCCTCCCTCTTCTTCTATAAATAATGTATTCATTTTGGATCTCAATTAACTAAGTATGTTTGTCTTGAAGTCTTCTAACATTTTCTTGATTTCTACTCTCGTGACTCCACTTCCAACAAATTTTTCCATTCTTTTCACTATATATCTTGTCCCTTTTCCCATTTTTGATATGCCTCTGGAATACTTGTTGTAAAGTTCCAATATAATATCGTATTCTAACTGATAAACATATCCCTCTCCCATTAGGTTAAGGATTTATTTACAATCATATTGGATTCCTCTTAAGAACAAGACACATCTATTGAATTTTCGATATGAGAAGATATTGCATGTGAATGGATATCTTATTACAATGATGAGTGTTCTATATATAAAGAACATATGGTGACCATGGTGACCATCCATGAAGAGGTGTTTCCCTTAGGTAATAAATGTATTTATACTTTATATTATATTATACATATAATATAAATATACTTTATACTTTATTATATATATTTATACTTTATATTATATATATTTATACTTTATATTATAAATATATTATTACATTAATAATATTTATTAATAAGTAATAATCATATTATTAATTATCAATCTAGTAGAATGTCTTTCCGATGCTTCCCAAACATCAACACTCCCTCTCAGTGAGGGATACATTCTACATTATTCCAAGATTACCTCTAAAAATTACCTTTGATGATTACATGTGTTAGCACTAGGAGTCACTTTCTGATTGCAAGGAAAGTAAGCCCAGTACCCATAAAATGATGTGTGAAAGTATGAGTGTTTTTTGAAAGGTTGAATGGAAAAAACTCGGAATGATAATATCCTCACTCAGAAACAGGGCTAACATGTAACATCAAATAAGGTCTTGGATAATTTCAACCAGTAGTTTGGGAGTAAATATGGATAGAAGGAAGACTTGAATGAGAAGAATGTAAGAGCTACTGCAAACATTAGGTCCACAAAAGCCCAAAGGAAGAAAGTTTCTAAAAACAAGATCTTCTTGAAATTAGAAACTAAGGGGCTAAATAAACACCATGACAATAAAATGATCAAACATCCATCAAATCATTACCATAGTCATCCATATGAAGTATTCAAATATGAACATTTAGCATTAGAAGCAAATAGTTTGAAATAAGAGATGATTTCTATTAGACAAAAAGTCTTAAGTCCAGTACATACTAGATCACATTCACTTTATCAAAATATTACAGTTTCTTGGGAGCCTTGATCTACCATCCAAACACATTAAAGGAATTCACCTATCTATTTATAAAAATAAAGGGATGCAACAACTGGAGGTATGAGCTGGCCTCTTTTCCTTAAAAATATCAGAACATTTATTTATTCTAATAACTAAGATAACAACCTATGCTATAAAACGGGGAAGTGTTGATGACTAAACCCAATCATGATTCTAACTGCTTTGATCCTCTTTTGCTAGTCAACTCCTATTTTTCCATGTGTCCCTTTGGAGCTTGTAGTTGTACTCTGCATGCCAACTGTTGCTTCTTTCATTTAATCCATTATTAACTTATCCAAAACTGTTGGCTTAGTCTTGGCTACTCCCTTGGGTAGCACTTTTGTGTAGCGCTCCATTAGAATGGAACAAGGAGAGAAGGTAGTGCCTATGGGTAGCGCCCCTATGTTGCATGTCTGGGGATACATTTGTCCTCTGTTGAAAAATTGAGTAGTGCCTATGTGTAAACCTGCTCTCTGTAAGATATTACGCAGCACCTGTGGGTAGCACCTATGTAACAATTCTACATTCTGTAAAATATTACGCAACGCCTTTACACAACACCACCTACACTACGTTTTCATAAGGGTTTGGGTAGATAAGGAAAAATGAAACGTCTTTGACTCCTGAATGTTTGTAGAGCTATTTGTGTCCTTCCATGATGACAAATCAATTTACTTAGGTGCTTTTACCACTGAGTGAAACTAGTATTTGGAAAAAATTCCAAAATTCATATAGCTAAACACCTAGAAGCCTGTATAGGTGGAAAAAATTAATATGTGCATATCAATTAACCTTCCCAAGAAGGAACAACTTTCAAAAATGGGGTTTACCACTACTAGATACTTTATCATTTTAACACTTAGCCTCACACTCTTCCTGGTGGAAAGAGTGTCTTCAACTAACTCAGTAGACTTCTTCTTCTTAGCACTGATAGGCTTCTTCAGTATAGTTGTGCTCTCCTTAGCTATTGGTTTGTCATATTCAATGGCAGCCTCAACCAACACCTGTAAATTATTTTGGGTTACTTCATCTTGGAAATGCTTCAGTTCTACCTTTAGCTTCATGTTCTTAGCCTGGAAACCTTTGTTTTGTCTATAAAGATTCTTCAGTTGTTTACGAAGAGGCAGAGCCTTTCTTGCTGTGAACCTTTCCAAGTCTAGCGTATGGTTGTATCCAGTCATGAGCTCATTCATCTGAGCCAAGTGGACCATGTCTTATGCTTTGAGATGAGCTATTTCTCTCCTTGCATCCCTAAGCTTCTTAATAAGTCTTTTGTAGGTCTGGCTGCCAAGGGGGTTGGGGACATGTTCAGTCTCAGTAGGCTTCTTCTCGTACTTTTCTTCCATATGTAAAGGAGTTTCCTTGCATGTTTCATTAGTCTTCTCAAAACCTTTTCCTTTATGATTCTTCTCTTACACAACAACCTTTTCTTTATTTTCATAGGTTTTTTACAATCCTTCATAGGGATTTCATCTTCCCTCTCCAAAGGTCTTTTGGTACATTTAACCTTGATTTTCTGTATAGGGGTTTCTTGTAAAGGTTGTCCTTTGAAATCCCCCTTAGGAATTGATGACCTCGTGAAAGGTATTTTACCTTTGATTTTAGTTGCTGGAGAAGGAGAGGGAAAGAGAAGCTTCTTCCCTTTTTTTGATGTCACCTTGGTAGAATATGGAACTTCTTCTAACCTTGGTTGAGGTGGTGGTGAGAAATATCTCTGTGGGGAAGGAAAAACCTCCTCCTAAGCTTCTCTGACCTTCTTATTGATATCCGAAATAGGGGCTCTTCCCTTTCTCTTCTTGTTGATCCCTGTTTTAGTACTAGTAGGTGATGAAGAGCTTGCAATTTGTGATTGGGGGGTAGGTGTTGGGTCCAGCTTAAAGCGAGAAGAGACCAAAAAATTCTCCCAGGAGATCTCTTTCTTTCCCAACTCTTCAGAGACAAGCATCCTGATAAGTCCAGAGTGGAAAAGGATGGAGTCCACATCCTTGGATTTGGCTTGCACCCTATCTGCCATTTTACCTATACTTCTCAACAGGTAATATGGAATATTCATCTGAACCTTACCAGTAAAATGCAACAAAAACCTTATGTGGTAATGGTACAGGGTGTTAAATATCCCTTCACAACTAAAATATCTCTGTATGATTTTCAACATTCTGTCAAACTGGTCAATCAACTGATTCCTTGACACATTCTTAGATAAATCATTGGCTTGGTATTCAGGCTTGAAAAGATATTTAACGAAAGGTGAACTCAATACCATGGCCTTGAACCAATTTTCTCCTGAAATGGGAAGCTCTGTTGCAGCTGAGATGGAGGCTTCAGACACCTCAAATTCCAAATCTCCAACTCTGGTTTTCTTGCCATCAAAATTTAGTGCAAATTGTTTTGCTACTTCTGAGTGGCCTCTCTGCATGTTTTGGCAGAAAGAGAGGCATCCTGCTCTTGGAAACATTTCCCTTTCCATGGGTTCTATGTCAAAAAGGCACATGTCCACAGGTTTTGTTCGAACTGTCTTGCCACTTTTTTGTGCTTTCTTCAACTGAGGGGTCTCCATGACTCAGAAAGAATGTTCTTAAGAGGTTGTAAGGGATGCTATTGACCAGAAAATTTCAATTTAAGTCTCAAAGGATGGCCCTCCAAATTAACAGTGCTTAGAAAATGAACTTGGCTCTGAGAAATGGACTTTCAAGCTCATACATGTTTTTAGAGTGTAGACTATGAGGAAGTAATTCCGAACTGACTCTTTGTATAGGATGAAAAGAAACAAAGGATAATCAAAGAGGTTTGAGCAATGCCTTTGCATAGCAAAACACATACATAGAGGATGGGCTATTTCAGGCCTGTGACTTTCAAAGGCTATGACTAAACAAAATAATCAAACTATGGATATGATTGAAGATGTTTATAGGAATGAAAATATGGCTCCTATACTACCCTGCAATCTTAGCAAACTGAAACCCAAGCACAAATATCCTATGAAAATTAATATGCGAAGGAGGTTGCACATGATACCTGTGAAGTCAACAACTGTTGAGCTCCTCAGCACGAACTTAGGATGAGAATGAGGAAACTTTGGCCCTGAAATCTCTCACAACATCGGATTTAGTGGGCATGTGATCGTCTAATCTGAAATGGAAAACTTACGCAGCGCATCACTGTTGAACTTTCAAATTTGGATAATAAATGCAATATCTTTTGAAAACATTTCAACCAACTTCAGGCACTGAAAAAAAGGGTTAAGGTATCAGTCGTGGCAATCATGACTTCGAGTGGGTGCATGATAATCGTGACAGGAGCTACGGAAATGCCTGTTGAGTGGGCAGTGTTCTCCAAATAAAAAAATATTGGACAGGTGAGTGGGGATGATGAGGTATGCATGCGAGGTCATGAGTGATGAAAGAGGTGTGTCACATCAGCCTGGGCATGGGAGGCATCAACCTAGGGATGAATCACGAGAGGGGACATAAAGAATAGACCATGAGATCATAATGGTTTAAGGACCAAAAACTGAATTGTGGATCAACACATGAGCTATGAATCAAATTTTTAGTCATCTTAAGGGGTCCTATCATAAATAACATTCAAAGGATCAGAAATTTATTTTAAAGAGAAAATAAGAATCTAAGGGTTTTTTTTTTTAATTTTCTTTTTAAACAAAAACAAACTCAGAGACCCAAGGCGACTTAGTGTGATAACAACCTGTGTGTATCTCTCAAATAGATTCAACATGTCACCATGACATCCATTACCTCACAATGCGTCTATACCTCATCATGTGCACCCTTGTGACTTCACATGCAATGCATCCAAGGCCTGTGGGTAGTTCTCAAATAACTACAACATGTCCCCAGGACATCCACTACCTTGCAATGCATTAGTACCTGATCATGTGCACCCTTGGGATAAGTTCCATCCCTTTTTCATTCTATATGAGATCCACCTATCTTAGTTCCAACCCTTTTTCATATTGGATGAGATCCACCTATCTCAGTTCCAGCCCTTTTTCATGATGGATGAGAACACTCAATGCCAACCCTTTTTCATGTTGGATGAGAACACTCAGTGCCAACCCTTTTTGATTCTGGATGCATTCCATCTATCTCAGTGCCATATATTTTTCATTTTGTATGAGAACACTCAATGCCAACCCTTTTTCATGATGGATGAGAACACTCAGTGCCAACCCTTTTTCATGATGTATGAGTTCCACCTGTCTCAGTTCCAACCCCTTTTTATGTTGGATAAGAGAATTCAGTGCCAACCCTTTTTCATGCTCGATGAGAACACTCACTGCCAACCCTTTTTCATGCTAGATGAGTTCCACCTGTCTCAATGCCAACATTTTTGCATGTTGGATGAGTTCCACCTGTTTCAATGCCAACCATTTTTCATGTTGCATGAGAACACCCAATGCCATCCCTTCTTCATGATGTATGAGTTCCACATGTCTTAGTTCCATCCCTTTTTCATGCTAGATGAGAACACTCAGTGCCAACCCTTTTTCATGTTGGATGAGTTCCACCTGTCTCAATGCCAACCCTTTTTCATTCTAGATGAATTCCACCTGTCTCAATGCCAACCCTTTTTCATGATGGATGAGAACACTCAATACCAACCCTTTTTCATGCTATATGAGTTCCACATGTCTCAGTGCCAGCCCTTTTTCATGTCATATGAGAACACTCCCTTTGAAGAGGGACCACACCAAGCTTGTCCCTGAAGTACTCAAAATTCATCCTCGACAACGGCTTGGTAAACACATATGCAACTTGATCCTCTATAGTCACAAAACTAGAGCCTCACTACTCCCTTCTTCTCTATATCACTGATATAGTAATATCTGACCTTGATATGCTTCAACCTATCATATACCAGAAGGTTCTCTAACAAATTCATGCAACTCTAGTTGTCACACCAAATTCAGGTCTCCTTCATTTCGAGACCAAATAACCTAGACAAAAGTTCTAGAATCCAAATTTCTACTACACACGCTACCAAATAATCATCTTCATTTGTATTGAGTGCCACACATGATTTCTTATTGCATCTAGTGGATCCTCTTACTCGTTACTGTAGTACCCATATCCCTCTAGAACTGATCGTCTGACTCACTCTCGAGCACAAAATATCAACTGAATATTCAACCTGCTGACTTCAACACTGGTCCTCCTGAAATTTTTTTGTCATCCTCTTCTTGTAGGTCTTACCTACAAGTCAAATTCAGTCCAATAGTCTTGAATTTATGAAGCCACATTATTTCATGACATGTTTCACATGTTTCCACATACTTAACTTCAACCATACTAAGCACCACACATGACTTCTTCCTGCATCCAATGGAGCCTCCTTCTCCTTACTATAGTACCCAACTCCCTCTAGAATTGATTGTTTGGATCCCTCTCGAGCACTGAATATCAAGTGGACCTTCAACCTGCTAACTTCATCACTTGTCCTCTAGAACAAGTCTCGTCATCCTCTTCTTGTAGGTATTACCTACAAGTCAAAATTCAGTCCAATAGTCAACAATTTCTGAATCCACATAGCTTTGTGGCTTGATGCACATGATGCCGCATACTATGCCTCATTTGTACTGAGTGCTACACACAACTTCTTCCTGCTACTCCATGAAACCATACTGGAGCCTAGACTGAAGCAATATGTCGAAGTACTTTTCCGATCAGGAATACTATTATCCCAATCTGAATTCAAATATCCATATAACCCAAATTCATGGTATGTCACATACTTGAGATCATAATCCAATGTACCCTTAAGGTACCTCATCACATGTTTCGATATGACCAAATTAACCTACCTATGTTCCTCCATATATTGACTTTGGGTGTTTACAGAAAAACATATATCCGGTCTTGTGTTCTTCAATTTCATCAATGAACCCACCATGTTCTTGTATAAAGTAACATCCACAGTCTCTAAAGTCGTATCCTGTAGCAACTTCACATTTGATACTATAGGTGTAGCCATTTCCTTGCAATCCAGCATACCGAACCTCTTCAGGATTTCTATTGTATGCTTCCCTTGATTTAGAAATATCTCATCTTGTCTATGTCATACCTTGGGACCCAAAAAGTAATGCATCATCATGATATCTTTCATCTCAAACTCATCATCTATTTTTTCTCTTACACTCTGAGATGAGATTTTCCACACCTGTTTAGAAATAAGTCATCCATATACAATAGTAGAATTACCAGACCATGCACTATTGTTTGTAAATCCTAAGCCCATCATAAAATTTTCGATCCTACCATACCATGCTCTGGGTGCCTGCTTTAATCCATATAAATCCTTCTTCATTCTTCACATTGAGTGTCCCACAATTGTCACATACTCAACGTAGTGTTCTATGACTACAAGGACCATTCTTCCTGATCAGGTTTCCATCTATGCCATAAGAAGAATTTTAGTCCTTTTGTATGTTGAAATCCAGAGAATTTGAGTCTTATGTCCTTAGAATAATATGCCAAGACCATTCTCCATTAGTCAAATTAACATAACCAATCCCGAGACAATGTTAGCTGGATGATGAAACATTAACACTTAAGAATAAATTTCAACATTACATAAAATCTCAACACTCCCTCTTAATAAGGAAGGTATTATATCCAGCACAAAATCTAATACTGTCGCCATCCACACGAGCTCATGACCATTGACTATTAGACACATGAATCTATACATCACAGGAAATCCATAGTGACTTCACAGCATGCATCCAGGGATGGTGGGTAGCTCTCTAATAGCTACAACATGTCATCCTGAGACTATCTAGTTTCCCACAGAAAACATATGAAGCCATCATTCCCTGTAAGTCTATAGAGTCTTCCAAGTCATCTATTCTAGTCTTTCGAGTCATATATTCCCTCTTCATGTGTTGACCTCCTCATTTTCTTCATTACATGGATGTGCACAACTATATTTCTGGATAGTATTGATTCATGTTTGTTATTGGATAAATCCGTAAGTGCGGACACAAATCGATCTCCCTAGATCCACCTGGATCTAGAACAAAGCAAGACAGAATAATACTCTTTCCCTAGATTTTGACTATTGAATGAACTAGGAGGCAAGAACAAGCTACATACCTTATAATCGCTTCCTATGGTCTTTGTTGCTCCTGCTTCACTCTAGTGCTCTTGTGCATCCAAGACCAAGACAACAAAAACCAACCAAATTGAAGAAAGAACAATCTATTCAACAGTCAATCTATGTATATGATCAAGGAGTTATACAATAAAGTGGAACTAGCTTTATGGGAAAGGGAAATATTACTATATCATATTAATGGAAAGTAAAGATTACAACCTGAGCCTTGATGTTGCAAACTTCCTTTCAATGGCCCTTGGCTCCGAAACACACACTTTCTCACTTGCATGAAGAAGATCAACCACCTTTGATAAACTTGTTGGAGTTCTTAGCTACTGTTGCATCAGTCCTTCACACAATATTTCACCAATTATCCAATGAATCTTGCTTAACCTTGTTTGCTTAACCTTTTCCATGAGAATTCACTCAATATATAGGAGAGAATGAAATGGTTACTTGGATAAGAATGATCCCAAAATATCAGGGAATCTAGTACTAGGATAACCATTTGAATGCCATCTCATCCTTCTAGAAGATTCCCTTCTAGAAGCATCAAGAATTCATCTTTTCCCCTTATTTAGAAAGAGTTCGCACCCTAGCAGTTCAACATAGTGTGAACTTATCACACCTTGGCTTAAGGCAGCCTGCGAGAATCATACATTCTCGCAGGCAAATATACTAGCAGTCTGCAAACAGTCCTCAAAAATGTGATTTCTGGAAAGAGATGAAGGTAACTTTTCTCAGAAGAAAGTTCCAATGAATATCTTGAGTACACCATCATCAATACATCATCATGATGACCAAAATCATGGGTAACATAATGCCCCCCAAAGTCTGAGGTTGGAACCAGTGACAGCCGATAGACTTTGTAAGCTGCATGTGTGTGTCGAGAACCAGGAGCACATCTAATTGGAAACCTGCGAACAACCAAGCATCTGCAGAATATCATATATACCAATTCTGAGGTAGGCATTCCCATACTCAGATCACAGACTGATGAAATTATGGGTCATGGCCACCAATCATACACTGTGGATCCATGATCAAAATATAGCATAGCCACCAGAATACACTGTGGATCTATGCAAGAAATTTCAAATCAAGACGACATAGCCATGAAACATACATAGTGGATCTATGTGTCACAAATGATACATACTCCATCGCAACCTGGATCACAAAGATAATATCTAGGGTCTTCAATATCATCGCCCAAAGTACAAATCTAACCATGTGATTACATCTGTTGAAGTCGACCATGGTAGAAACCACTTGATTACCGGTCAATGATGAAATCGTTAACAAGCGCGAGGGAAATCACCATTGATGTCAATGACTCCCAAGGTACCATAGTACAATCCATGGAGTGTGAATAAATGAATTGATGTCGAACATCCGATAGAATCTTTCGATCAGGGGTCAATGATGTAAACCCACTGTCGAAAGCGAGGAAACTTGCCATTGAGGCATGCAAGCTCCAAGGTACCAAATAATTTCTAAGTCTTGATTCCGGATAACGATCTGAAGTCGACGGAACAAAACTCATCACAGGAGGGCCTTGATGTATCCCATCAATGACACAAAATGAGTAACAGAGTTTGAAGGTAAAACATAGCATTTTGCAAATTGGACTGGACACAGGGAAGGCTGACACGGAGAGAATGGATAAGTGCAGATGGCCGACTCAATATAGGTTTTAGATGGACTTCTCTTGAACATATGAACAACATGACCAATGATTTGGCAGCATTGACTCAAAGACGACACAGGGAATGACCTTGTAGCAAATCGATGAGAGACAAAATGGATTTCCCAAACCGGCTTCAAATGCAATGAATAGGGGCTATCATGTTCAAGAGCGACACTTACTGCCAATCAATACGAAGATGAAACATATCCCTTTCCCAAATTTTCCCCCCACCATTTTTGGCGAATACCTCTTTATTTTTACGCAAGCTTGAGAAGGATAACATATGCTTGTTGATATAAGCTCATCCTTCGAACGAGTCCCTCGGAGTATATTTAACGAACCCTAGGAAGGAGTGGTTCGATCCCATCACGAGTCTATCAATGTTTGTTTAACGAGTCCAGAGATAGAAAACTCGAAGGTTTTTCAAGATTATAGAGTTTGGAAAAACACTTAAAAGAGAACTCTCTCAGTTCCTTTTTCATAAAATAGTTTGGATAAGACCGAAAAAGATATAAATTATTGCTCACCAGACCCTTACCTCAAATACTTTAGCGAGTGTGAAAATAGCAAGGTCGCTCGGCAATCTTTTCATGTTTAGAGAGTCTAAAAAAAGCTTAAAGAGGACTCCAGGGGGGTTCCTTTTTCGTATAACCTTGTTGAGACCGAAAAAGTGATAAAACTATGCTTGATCACATTCTCATGTATTTACGAGCGTAAGAACGGACAAAAACAATGCTCGAGGTTTTATGTAAAAACCATAAAAACAATCAAAAACACGTGATAACAAAGAAAAACACGTCCATAACCTTGTATTGAATCATCAAAGTCATCATGCCTGCAAGAAATACACTCAACATGACATTAGGGATTAGGATTTAGTCGATAAATAAACATAAAAAACCAAAATGGTATAGTAAAAGTAAATAAAATGAGTAAAAACTCTTTCTTACCACACCATTTTACATTTCCAGTATTGAGCTCCAAAAAACCCCTCTTTTACCCTCTGAGTTCGGCGTTATATTGTGGGATCTACGAGAGACCATTCAGCGAGCCGTTTGTGACATTGACGTAGGCTCTTCATCCTTAACATTTTCATGGTTTCATTTTGTCATTTTATTGGTTAAATTTCCATTTTTAAGATGTTTTTCTAGGCCCTATATGCGCGCTGTAATTCTTGCAGGCAACCCATACGGGGCCTGTGAGAATGATGCATTCTCGCAGGTGAGCCTTAAGCCACCTGCGAGGTTCTCGCACTGTGCAAATGGGGCACCTGTGAGAACCGCAAAGCCCAATTTTTTTTTAAATATTTAGCCAAATGAAAAAGATATAAAGCATGAAAAAGTTATTAATCCTCCTTTTATGTTCCTTGTGCAGGTAATTGGCCATAAACATGGTGCTTGAGTGGCGTAAAAGGGAACATAAAGAGGATAATGCAATGGCCGAGAATCATCCTCCTACCATAGATGCATTGAGAGATTGTGGGATCTTAAAATACTTTTGCATCCCGGGCATGAGGGCCCAAGTTAGACTACTAGAGTACCTAGTCCGTATGTGGGACCCAGATCAGCAGGTTTCTCAGGTGGGATCTCACACATTGTCCTTAGACATTGAGGAATTTTACTTTTTGACCGGATTGTCCTGACGGGGATACTATGTCAGCCTGACCGGTAGTAGAGGTGGTGGGCTAAATATGAGTGAGTACTGCAATCAATACTGTGTACCCGAGGCTGAAAGGAAAAAAGGAAAAGTGGCTATCTGGCGGGTACAAGACTTGACCCTTTGTACTATCCTTTTCACGATAGCTCGGATGGATGGGAGTTATGCTCCTCATATGGCATTACAGAGCTACTTCCAGTATGCAATCGAGTGTACTGAGCCTCGAGAATTCAACTGGGTAGATGCTATGCTTCGCAGTATCAAAAAACAATTGACCAAATGTAGGCGAGGTGACCTGAAGCAATTCGGGTATGGATCTTTGTTGGTGTCCTTCTTCCTTGAGAGGGTCCCCGTATTTAGACTACAGGTTGAGTGGAACATACCGAGTCCCCAGGATCCAAGGATGTTGAGATGGTGTCGGCTCATGGCCCGACACGTAGCAGGACCGATCGTCAAGTACGACGATATTTTCTTTGACTAGCTTCAAACCCAGATGTTAATGGTTGATGAATACACGTATGTCGGGTTGGATTTCCGAGGAGATCCAGATTTATCACCGCCAGAGGATACTCAGTGGGGTGACCTTGGTAATAAGTACATGCATTTTTTCTTTTCAAATGTTTTTGTGAATTTTTATCATATTCAAATGTTTTTGTTTTATATGTTCATCCAAAAACTAATACAAAATCGTTTGTTGATAACACAGATGTTGGACCATATAGACCTCCTCACACTTCTCCTATCTAGAGGCGAGGAGAGGCAGCAGTAGCAGCACCGCAGTATGCTGAATATTATCAGGTGGTGGAACAGAATTTAGAGGGCTTGACAACAAACATTCCAGATATGACTCTGGAAGAGGTTCCACGACGCGATAAACGTCACACTGTAGGGGTATCAGCAGCTATGAGTCGACTGCTCTGTAGGGTTGCTAGGGAAATCGTGTGTTACCGTGAACGTCATCCATGAAGTCACTTTGTAGAAGCTATAAGCTTCAATTTTTGATATTTTGGTCTTCGGACAAACTTTTTGTAAAAACTCTTTTGATCGTTATATATACAGATGGTTTCTACCAGTTTACTTTATATTGTGTGAATTTCAATGTGTTTGATTTATAAATGGTTCAAATGTCTGTCCAATACATAATTAGCCAATGCATCTGTTAATGTATTAAGACATCTAGGAATATGCTCATATTCAATGTGATCAAAATAACGTTCCAAGAGGCGAATTCGCAAATACACCCGTAACAAAGTAGGACTTAGAATAGAGTAGATATTACTTAGTTGTAGTACTACAAGCTGCGAGTCAAGTCACACGACCAAATGACGAATTCCAAGCGAGATTTCATCAACCAATAATTCAATAACGATGCTATACTATGCAATGTTGTTGGTCGCACGGCCGAGGCACACACCTTGTAAAGATACAAGTTCATTTGTTGGGGCATATATTGCCCACGTAGTGGAAGAAAGGTTCAGAGTACTACGGCTAGCACCATCAGCGAAGCCAATATAGGGTAGCGAAGACTCTGACATCTGGAAATCAAACACAATGTCACATAAGGTAAGAGACCAGATAATGACAAAAGAAAACTATAGTAACACACACAAAGTATGATACATAAAATACAAGTTCTTGTGCACAGATAATTTATGCATAGTACTTCTTTAAGTACAACCCATTCTTGGGTTCACTCAAAGGGATACCATCATAATCTACCAGCTCATATGCTCCTTTTTCCAAAACTCGACGAACAATATAAGGACCTCGCCACATTGGTTCGAATTTCCCAGCTCCTAACCCATCTCGATCATGTTCATAGAGAAGAACAAGATCACCTTCGGAGAAAACGCGAGGCTTGACATGCTTGTCATATTGTGCCTTGACACATTTTTTCTGGGCTTCTATTACTAGCATGGCGTCACGTCGAGTTTCGTCTAATCGCATTAAATACAATAGACGTTCTTTTTCAGCAGAAGTATTGGGTAAGAGTTCAAAAACTAGCTTTAGAGAGGGTATCTCGCATTCTATAGGAAGAATGGCTTCCACACCATAGACTAACCGAAAAGGTGTAAACCCAGTAGTGGATTTGACAGATGTCTGATATGCCCACAATGCCGAAAACAACATTGTGTGCCAACTTGTTTTATGAATTCCTATCATCCGTCGAAGCATAGTTATAAGAACTTTGTTGATCGCTTCGACTTGACCATTAGCTTGTGGATAATAGGGCATTGAGTTATCATGACGAAGACCCAACTTTTCCATAAGTTTCAACATCATAAAATTCCTAAAGTGA
Organism: Picea engelmannii; assembly: GCA_009831015.1. Taxonomy (NCBI): domain Eukaryota; kingdom Viridiplantae; phylum Streptophyta; class Pinopsida; order Pinales; family Pinaceae; genus Picea; species Picea engelmannii. Next base: position 729,896 of record ML777905.1, on the reverse strand, counting down.
CTACCGTGATCAGTTACGATAGCTTGGGGAACACCAAAACAAGCTATGAAGTGATTAAAAAGAAACATTGCTGTGGTCTTTCTAGTATTATCGAATTTCGGCATCACCTCGGCCCATTTTGTAAAGTAATCAACAGCGAAAATGATGTAACCATGCCCCTCGGTCGAGTGAGGGTGACATGTCATGAAATCGATGCCCCATTTTGCAAAAGGACCAACTGAGACCACAGGATGAAGAGGAGCAGGATGTGACCGAATTTTCTGATTGTAGGTCTAGTAGGCATGGCATTTATGAACGACAGTAATGCAGTCATTAAACAAAGAAGGCCAAAAATACCCTACGCGTAAGATCTTCTAGGAAGTAGCATACCTAGACATATGACCACCACATGCTCCGGAATGGTAGTCATTCAGAGCTTTCTCGGCTTCGTCAAATGTCAGACAACGTCAAAAAATAGAGTCAATTCCCTGACGGTAAAGAGTATCTCCGAGGATAATGTATTGACAAGCTTGATAACATATGCGACGTCGTTCAATACTAGACAAAGCAGACTGAAATGTCTGGGTTTGGAGATAGATAATGATATCCCCATACCAAATATCATCAGTGCTAATAAGGAAAAGATATTCATCGGGTAATGAATCTACTGCTACATTTTCCGTTACAGAGTGAGGAAAATCGCATATCAACTCAGCAAAAACTAAGGATTTCTTAGACTTGGCACGATCGAATTCCAAGTCAAAATCCTGGAGTATGACAATCCATTTGGAGTATTTCCCCCCTAGCAATTGACGTGTCAAAATATGTTGCATAGGGTTGCAATGAGAAATCACCGTAGTTTTCCATGAGAGGATATAGTGTTGGAAGCGTTGAACGGCTTGAACGGCAGCCAAGGCCAGTTTTTCAACATGTTGATACTTTATTTCAGTTGGAGTGAGACTTCGACTCAAGTAGTAAACAACATGTTCGTCGTGTGCATCATCCTCTTGAACGAGAATCATGCCAATAGTGTACTTTGAGGCAACAATATAAAGGAAATAATCGCGACTGTAATCTGGAGGAAAGAGAAGTGGAGCTCGCGTGAGGGACAACTTCAAAGCTTCAAAAGCATTGTTGGCAATGGAATCCCAGACGAATTCTGAATCTTTCTTTAGTAGCCATGTAAAACCACAAGTGATCTCGGCGTAATTCGGGATGAAACGACGAAGAAAGTTTGCTTTCCCCTGCAAACTTTGTAACTGGTACAGTGTAGAAGGAGGAGGAAGATTAAGAATCACCTCAACCTTAATAGGATCCACCTGGATCCCTTGATGGGAAATGATAAAACCTAGAAGACGATCGGATTCTATGCAAAAAACGCATTTATGAGGATTTAAACGTATACGATAGAATCAACAACGAACGAAAATAGCCCAAAGGTGGGTTGGGTGATCAACTCTGGACATAGAATGAGCTGGTAAATCGTCCAAATAGGGTTGAAAGATATGCATTATATCATGAAAGGCGTAAGACATGGCGCGTTGAAAAGTGGCATCCACATTCTTAAGTCCAAAAGGGATTTTTCTATAGGAAAAAGTACCCCAAGGACAAATAAAGGCAGTTTTATGTTGGTCCTCGGGAGCAATGTTAATTTGATTATAGCCGGAGAAACCATCCATGAGGGAGAAGATTTCACTTCCGACGCAGTCATCGACAATTTGATCAACGAAGGGGGTAGGAAAGTTTTCCTTCAGACAAGCTTTGTTAATATCCCTATAATCAACACATACACGAATACTGCCATCTTTCTTATCAATCGGGACAGGATTGGAAACCCATTCTGTAAGAGCCACCGGATAAATAAAGCCGGCTTTCAAAAGTTTTTCAACTTTGAGCTTGATAGCAGCCGCTTTACGGGGGTGAACTGGACGAAGGCGTTGCCGGACGGGTTTAGCGTCGGGATATGTCTTTATCTCATGTACAACAATTGCAGGGTCGATACCTGGCATCTCTTCGTAACTCCAGGCTAAGATATCACAAAATTCTTTGAATAGATAAGTATAGGTGAAAATTTCATCGGGAGAACATGAATCTCCAATGTGGACATTTTCAACAATCTCAGGTTTTATAGATATGTCAATGGGAATCGTGGGCGAGATGTTACTTAAGTTCCCTTCAGCAAACACATCGTGTGAAGTCGCGGGCACTGTCGAAATGACAACAATGGTCTACAGAGTCAAAATCCGTTGGTAGTTCTCAAGAGTGTGTTGTTCCAGAAAGATAATGGAACAATGATGTCCATCGTCCCAAGGGGTGTCCTCCATGACGGACCTGATCATGTCATCAGTGGGAAAAATAACACGAAAAGGATTAGGAGACAATGCATCAAGAGAAGGGGTAGAAGGTGTTGCCAATTGAATGGCTTGATAGGCAGATTCAACCGGACTTAACGGCATTGCATTGTCGAAACGAAGATGATCTCCAGGGTCAGGGACTACCCAAGGGTTAGAAGACACAGGAAGTTCGGGAGGCACGGTGGAAATCATATTGATAGAATAAATTGATGGGTGTGGAACATCGAGCGGTGGAATGGGGAAAGTACCCATTAATGAGGAGTCCTTTAAAAGGCCTACACCGACATTCTGATAACCCGGAGGGGTTTTAAGAAGTACACGCATTTTTTCTTTTCAAATGTTTTTGTGAATTTTTATCATATTCAAATGTTTTTGTTTTATATGTTCATCCAAAAACTAATACAAAATCGTTTGTTGATAACACAGATGTTGGACCATATAGACCTCCTGACACTTCTCCTATCTAGAGACGAGGAGAGGCAGCAACAACACCACCACAGTATGTTGAATATTATCAGGTGGTGGAATAGAATTTAGAGGGCCTGACAACAGACATTCCAGATATGACTCTGGAAGAGGTTCCATGACGCGATCAACATCACACTGTAGGGGTATCAGCAACTATGAGTCGACTGCTCCGTAGGGTTGCTAGGGCAATTGTGTGTTACCGTGAACGTCGTCCATGAAGTCACTTTGTAGAAGCTATAAGCTTCAATTTTTGATATTTTGGTCTTCGAACAAACGTTTTGTAAAAACTCTTTTGATCGTTATATATACAGATGGTTTCTACCAGTTTACTTTATATTGTGTGAATTTCAATGTGTTTGATTTATAAATGGTTCAAATGTCTGTCCAATACATAATTAGCCAATGCATCTGTTAATGTATTAAGACATCTAAAAATATGTTGATATTCAATGTGATCAAAATAACGTTCCAAGAGGCGAATTCGCAAATACACCTGTAACAAAGTAGGACTTCGAATATAGTATATATTACTTAGTTGTAGTACTACAAGCTGTGAGTCAAGTCGCACGACCAAATGACGAATTCCAAGCGATATTGCATCAACCAATATTCAATAACGGCGCTATACTCTGTAATGTTGTTGGTCACATGGCCAAGGCACACACCTTGTAAAGATACAAGTTCATTTGTTGGGGCATAGATTGCCCACGTAGTGGAAGCAAGGTTCAGAGTACTACGGCTAGCGCCATAAACAAAGCCAATATAGGGTAGCGAAGACTCCGACATCTAGAAATCAAACACAACATCACATAAGGGCAGACTCCAGATAACGACAAAAGCAAACTATAGTAACACACACAAAGTATGATACATAAAATACAAGTACTTGTGCACAGATAATTTATGCATAGTACTTCTTCAAGTACAACCCATTCCTGGGTCCACTCAAAGGGATACCATCATAATCTACCAGCTCATATGCTCCTTTTTCCAAAACTCGGCGAACAATATAAGTACCTCGCCACATTGGTTCGAATTTCCCAGCTCCTAACACATCTCGATCTTGTTCATAGAGAAGAACATGATCACCTTCGGAGAAAACGCGAGGCTTGACATGCTTTTCATATTGTGCCTTGACACATTTTTTCTGGGCTTCTATTACTAGCGTGGCGTCACGTCAAGTTTCGTCTAATCGCATTAGATACAATAGACGTTCTTCTTCAACAAAAGTATTGGGTAAGAGTTCGACCGCTAGCTTCAGAGAGGGTATCTCGCATTCTATAGGAAGAATGGATTCCACACCATAGACTAACCGAAAAGGTGTAAACCCAGTAGCAGATTTGACAGATGTCCGATATGCTCACAATGCCGAAAACAACATTGTGTGACAACTTGTTTTATGAAATCCTATCATCCGTCAAAGCATAGTTATAAGAACTTTGTTGATCGCTTTGACTTGACCATTAGCTTGTGGATAATACGGCGTTGAGATATCATGATGAAGACCCAACTTTTCCGTAAGTTTCGACGTCATAAAATTCCTAAAGTGACTACCGTGATCAGTTACGATAGCTTGGGGAACACCAAAATGAGCTATGACGTGATTAAAAAGAAACAACGCTACAGTCTTTCCAGTATTATCAAATGTCGGCATCACCTTGGCCCATTTTGTAAAGTAATCAACAACGACAATGATGTAACCATGCCCCCCGTCCGAGTGAGGGTGACATGTCATGAAATCGATGCCCCATTTTGCAAAAGGATCAACTGAGACCATAGGATGAAGAGGAGCAGGATGTGACCGAATTTTCTGATTGTAGGTCTAGCAGGCATGGCATTTCTGAACGACAGTAATGCAGTCATTAAACAAATAAGGCCAAAAATACCCTGCGCATAATATCTTCTGGGCAGTAGCATACCTAGACATATGACCACCACATGCTCCAGAATGGCAGTCATTCGGAGCTTTCCGGCTTCATCAAACATCAGACAACGTCGAAAAACGGAGTCAATTCCCTGATGGTAAAGAGTATCTCCAAGGATAATGTATTGACGAGCTTGATAACGTATGGACATCATTCAGTACTAGACAAAGCAGACTGGAAACTCTGGGTTTGGAGATAGATAATGATATCCCCATACCAAATACCATCAATGCTAATAAGGAAAATATATTCATCGGGTAATGAATCTACTGGTACATTTTCTGTTACAGAGTGAGGAAAATCGCATATCAACTCAGCAAAAACTAAGGATTTCTTAGACTTGGCACGATCGAATTCCAAGTCAAACTCCTGGAGTATGAAAATCCATTTGGAGTATTTTCCCCCTAGAAATTTATGTGTCAAATATATTGCATAGGGTTGCAATGAGAAATCACCGTAGTTTTCCATGAGAGGATATAGTGCAGGAAGCGTTGAACGGCTTGAATGGCAGCCAAGGCCAGTTTTTCAATATGTTGATACTTGATTTCAGTTTGAGTGAGACTTCGACTCAAGTAGTAAACAGCATGTTCGTCGTGCGCATCATCCTCTTGAACGAGAACCATGCCAATAGTGTACTCCGAGGCAGCAATATAAAGGAAATAATCGCGACTGTAATTGGGAGGAAAGAGAAGCGGAGCTCGCGTGAGGGACAACTTCAAAGCTTCAAAAGCATTGTTGGCAATGGAATCCCAGACGAATTCTGAATCTTTATTTAGTAGCCGTGTAAAACCACGAGTGATCTCGGCGTAAATCGGGATGAAATGACGAAGAAAGTTTGCTTTCCCCTGCAAACTTTGCAACTAGCGCAGTGTAGAAGGAGGAGGAATATTAAGAATTGCCTCAACCTTAATAGGATCCACCCAGATCCCTTGACGGGAAACGATAAAACTTAGAAGACGGTCGGATTCTACGCAAAAAACGCATTTATGAGTATTTAAACGTATACGATAGAATCGACAACGAATGAAAATAGCTCGGAGGTGGGTTGGGTGATCAAATCTGTGCATAGAATGAGCTGGTAATTTGTCCTAATAGGGTTGAACGATATGCTTTATATCATGAAAGGCGTAAGACATGGCGCGTTGAAAAGTGGAGTCCGCATTCTTAAGTCCAAAAGGGAGTTTTCTATAGGAAAAAGTACCCCAAGGACAAATAAAGGCAGTTTTATGTTGGTCCTCGGGAGCAATGTTAATTTGATTATAGCCGGAGAAACCATCCATGAGGGAGAAGATTTCACTTCCGGCGCAGTCATCGACAATCTGATCAACGAAGGGGGTAGGAAAGTTTTCCTTCGGACAAGCTTTGTTAATATTCCTATAATCAACACATACACGAACACTGCTACCTTTCTTATCAATCGGGACAGGATTGGAAACCCATTCTGTAAGAGCCACCGGATAAATAAAGTCGGCTTTCAAAAGTTTTTCAACTTCGAGCTTGATAGCAGCCACTTTATGGGGGTGAACTGGACGAAGGAATTTCCGGAGGGGTTTAGCGCTGGGATATGTCTTTATCTCATGTACAACAATTGCAGGGTCGATACCTAGCATCTCTTCGTAACTCCAGGCGAAGATATCACAAAATTCTTTGAATAGAGAAGTATAGGTGACAATTTCGTCGGGAGAACATGAAGCTCCAATGTGGACATTTTCAACAATCTCAGGTTTTATAGATATGTCAATGGGAATCGTGGGTGAGATGTTACTTAAGTTCCCTTCAGCAAACACATCGTGTGAAGTCGCGGGCACTGTCGAAATGACAACAATGGTCGACGGAGTCGAAATCCGTTGGTAGATCTCAGGATTGTTTTGTTCCAGAAAGAGAATGGAATGATGATGTCCATCGTCCCAAGGGGTTTCCTCCATGATGGACCTAATCATCTCATCAGTGGGAAAAATAAGACGAAAAGGATTAGGAGACAACGCATCAAGAGAAGGGGTAGAAGGTGTTGCCAATTGAATGGCCTGATAGGCGGATTCAACCGGACTTAACGACATTGCATTGCCGAAACGAAGATGATCTCCAGGGTCAGGGACTACCCAAGGGTTAGAAGACGCAGGAAGGTTGGGAGGCACGGTGGAAATCATATTGATAGAAGAAATTGACGGGCGTGGAACATCGGGCGGTGGAATGGGGAAAGTACACATTAACGAGGAGTCCTTTAAAAGGCCTACACCAACATTCTCATAACCCGGCGGGGTTTTAGCAATAAACGACACGTTTCTAGTACTTCAAGGGTGTTGACGGGCGAAAATGACCGTCCGTCAATTAAGAGAGTGGAACCGGTCCGGGGTTGTCTAATAACCCAAGCCGTTTGGAATGGACCACTCTGACGGGTTTAACGGCTCCGTTGGCCGCCCTAAGGTCTCCTAAGGAAGCCGAAGAGGAAAGTTGATCTAAGTTTAGTGATCTAATTAAACTAAATAAGAAAAACTAACTAAAATAAACAAACTAAAAGAAACTAAATTAAATACAACTAATGAGACAAGTTAGACTAAATATACTAATCTAACAATAAACTATTCGATAAACTAAAACTAACTTCAAACTATTCTAACTATTATATATATAC
>ML777905.1:672132-692913 GCA_009831015.1 Picea engelmannii | reverse complement strand
CCTTGTTTTCTTAACCTTTTCCATGAGAATTCACTCAATATATAGGAGAGAATGAATTGGTTACTTGGATAAGAATGATCCCAAAATATCAGGGAATCCAGTACTAGGATAACCATTTGAATGCCATCTCATCCTTCTAGAAGCATCGAGAATTCATCTTTTTCCCTTCTTCAGAAAGAGTTCGCACCCTAGCAATTCAACATAGTGAAAACTTCTCGCACGTTGGCTTAAGGCAGCCTGCGAGAATCATACATTCTCGCAGGCAAATATACTAGCAGCCTGTGAACAGTCCTCAAAAATGTGATTTCTGGAAAGAGATGAAGGTAACTTTTCTCAGGAGAAAGTTCCAATGAAGAGCCTGAGTACACCATCATCAATACATCATCATGATGACCAAAATCATGGGTAACAATGTCGCTTCCTACAACTATCATTATGGCTCTTTCTCAGAGCTATTACAAGTGACGTGCCCGGAACAAGAAACAAGAACAAAAAAAAAAAATCTCCTAGAGGAGATCAATTTGTATTTTGGACAACTATATATGGTGGCCCTTGAAATGATACGTCTTCTACTAATAAACATCCATCATATACTTCATGTCATACGACTAACCATGTTGATTTTCTAGAGTTAAATTAGACAAGAGCAATTTTTTGCAAGTGGTAATTACTTCCAAGGATATTACTTTAGTAAACTCTAGAACATCACTAAGTAATTACACTCAGAAAAATTTAACTACATAGAAACTTCGGCCTCTTCCTTAGATCACTTCCCATGTGTGAGAGAGAAAAATATGTGCATCTATTGTTGTGTATTTTTATATTAAATTCATCCAAAAAGACATGTCTCCTTGAAAAGTAAATTTAAATTTATTTCTTATAAATAGTTGGAGATTACCTCACGTAACTACCCAAAGATTAATTTGGTTATAATCCATCCACATAGTATTTGACTTTGTTAAATTTTTCCTCCATAATTGATGTGATTCTTTGCATAAATATAGGTAGAAGTAAATATGTAGTACATTCCTCATATTTAGGTAATTAGACATTTTTACTAGAAATTACTTCCCACCATAATTTATGGAATTCTTTCTATAATTTAGGTAGGAGTAAAAAGTAAATATGTTGTACATAAATATTGCAACAACCCCATAAATTTAACACCCCAAGATTTTACTCTACTCTCATTTCCCTGGGCCCTCCTGTGAGGCAGTCAAGCTAAGCCCGCTTTGATACCATGTTGAATTTTCAATATGAGAAGATATTGTATGTGAATGAATATGTTATTACAATGATGAGTGTTCTATATATAAAGAACATATGGTGACCATGGTGACCATCCATGAAGAGATGCATCCCTTGGGTAATAAATGTATTTTTACTTTATATTATATTATACATATAATATAAATATACTTTATATTTTATATTTTATTATATATATTTATACTTTATATTATAAATATATTATTACATTAATAATATTATAATTAATGATATTTCTTAATAATTAATAATCATATTATTAATTATCGATCTAGTAGAATGTATTTCCGATGTTGCCCAAACATCAACAACAACGTGTCTCAGGAGCCAAGTCTCCTTGCTTTTCCATATGTAGGTTATAGATAAATCGTTCAACACAATATTTGAGGCTCTCATATTCATGTTGCATCATTTTGAAGACTTCCTCTTTTCTTTCTTTAGATTTGTAGCAGTATTGGTACTTTTCTGAAAATTTCTTCATCTTTTGATCCCATGAGTGGATCCTATCCTTTCCAAGACCCATAAACCATAATAGTGCAATTCTCTTGAGTGTGGTGGGAAAAAGATTCAGTTTTTGGGTGTTTTTCATGTAGTCATATCTTCTACAAAGTACATCAAACTTTAAGAGGAAGGTATCGGGATCTTCTTTAGATAACCAATGAAAGTTTGGCAAGGCTGAATGAGAGATGTTATTCATCTTGGCCTCCTCATCTATTTCTCTGATTGGAAATATGAAAGTCGTAGTTTCCTCCTTGACAATATCCTCTTCCATTTATTTATGAGGGTTGTCCTTTGTTTCTAAAAGTTCCCCAGGAAAAATCAATTCTCTAGAGTGATATTGTTTGGTGATATGTTCTTCTAAGAGAAGATCTTCTTTCTATAGAGATCCTTGTATAGCCTCTGATTCCTGAGGAGATGCTCCAGGGTTCTTATTGGAAAGAAAACTTGTTCTAGGGGATAATTAATTTGGTTGGTTGAGCTCCTTCCCCTCTTGTAATTGACCTACACTCTTATCTTTTTGGAAGAGTTAATAAATTTTCCTTGTTGATCTCTAGATTTGGGCATAGAAAACATTAGAAAAATCATTCTACACATTTATGCAAATAAAACATGAAATTTAATCTATTGTAATGAAGGAAATCCACACATATAAGAAAAAACTACCTTCTTTTGATAGTTTCTCGGAAACGATGGAAAAAATGACAGAATTTTCAATTACTTTCTAATTATTTAGTGAGCAACTAAAAAGTGTACATTTAATTATAAATATGGGGTTATATCTTACTTACGAACTGTCATGCACCATATATGAAAGTTGTAGTGTTGTTTTAATAGTACTTTGAATGTCACAAATCAAGGGTTCAAGATGCTTAATTAAGTCACCAAACTAAAATATTCCCTATGTTGCAGGGAAGCAAATATTGCACTCGTAGGAAAAGAAGGTGACACTTGTGAAATTGAAATCACTCTTGCAGGAATTGAAATCATGCTTGTGGAAATTGAAATCACACTTGAAAGAATTGAAATCACACTTGCAAAAATTGAATTCACTCTTGAAGGAATTGAAATTATACTTGCAGGAATTGAAATCATTCTTGCAGGAATGAAATCACACTTATGGAAATTGAAATCGAACTTGTGGAAATTGAAATCAAACTTGTAGGAATTGAAATCACACTTGCAAAAATCAAAATTACATTTGAAAGAATTGAAATCACACTTATGGAAACTAAAATCTATACTATTATCTACTAGCGACTTTCTCAAGAATAATGAAGATCGTGTTTTGCTCAGACAATTAAGTGTTCATTCATCCAATATAACTCCACTAATACCAATCTCAAATTGTTGAAGACTAAAGTTATCACAAATTAGGAAGCAAAAAAATAAAGTGCAGTTGCAACACAAAAAGGAATAACAATCTGATTTGCAACATTGAAGTTGCAACACAAAAAGGAATCACAACGATGTAAGTTGCAACAACACGAGTTGTAGCAATGTAGACTACAACAACAAAGGTATAACAATGAGAGAACAATAGTGAGGTGAATGTCAACAATTAGGAGCTGCAGTGCATCTGCGATTATGACTTCGCAAAAATAAAACCAATGCAAAATTGTAGCTTAAGAGTGTTGATTATTAATAATAAAAAATTAAATATCGACCACACACGAATTGTAGTGACTGTTCTACCAGATTTTAGAATTGTAGGAGATTAAAAGGTAAAGTAGATATGGAAATAAATAAACAAAATTGAAAGACTAAATCCTACACTAGTATGGAGGAAGTACCTAACTAAGGATGGGGGACTACCCCCTTATACAAGGCACTGAGCTACAAAATCAGAACCACACGATCACCAACACATCAACAAGCAAATGAAAGAAGGAAAAATATATATTGCAGAACTTTGAAGTTACAATAATAGTCGAATTCTTATCCATAGAATAATGTCCTCCCTCTCATCTATGGGGAAGTTGAGTTTTTTTTATAAAACATGACTGATGTCTGGAATTATACAAAGTGACGGATGGACAACTTTCAGAATCCAATAGTTCATCTGGTTACATTGATTTTGTCAAACTTTAGTGATAATCGACAGGGATAATTTCAAGGATGGAAATTTAATTTGAAATGTGGAAACCTTGGTGAATATTACTGGTCCTTTATATGTCAACTATAAATGTTTGGCAATATTTTTGTTAAAATATTCAAATTTCTAAAGATTTTATATAGTTTTTATAATTTTTTCATGAATTTTAAGGTAAAATAATTTTGTCCTATAGAATTTGGTCGAATAATTTTTAGAATGGCGAATCATTTTTTGGGAAAAATCATGGAAAATTATCCCATGGGAAAAATTTATCCCCTAAAAATTTCCTTGATTAATCGGGTGTGTGTTGACTCAATAGGAAAACTGATTTCTTCTTTTAGTTGCCTACTCTCCTTTTGCTTTCCTATATGGATACCACTTCCCAATTTCTGGCTGTAGTGTTGATTGTTGTGTTGGAGGGTTATGTACTCATAATTGTACCAATGTTAGACTTGGTGTTGTAACAACAAAGAGTATACTTGGAGTTGCATCCATTGTCGAGAGTCATAGCAACATAGAGTATACTTGGAGTTGCAATATTTATCTGTATATTTGTCTGGAGTCACAACAACAAAGAGTTCACTTGGAGTTGCAGTGGTTGGTTTTTTCCTGGCTACTTGGAGTTGCAACACGAAGAGTGCACTTGAGGTTTCAACAATTGGATCATGCTCGGAATTGCAGAAACATCAAGTGCACTTGGAGTTACAATAGATAGGTATTGTAGTCACTATGAGGATTTTCATATGTTGTATTACTCTTGTGTAGTAGTATTAGTACATGAAATTAACATGTTTCTTTAAGAAATATACAAGAATATCGTATTAATGGCATATGGGGAAAGATTTGGACCTTGATGATAAATGAGGAAAAACTAGATAAGGAGAGTATTAAAACAAAGTGATTAATGGAAAATGGTTAAAAAAAAAAAGGTATTAGATGCTACTGAAAGTATGTCAATTTAGGCACCCGTCACTTATTATACTTAGTCAACAACATAGGTTGAAGCTATCAATCATGTAATCAAAACCATGTTCCAATGGATGATATAGAAACACAATAATAACTGGAATCTTATGCTAGTTTCATCATTGTGGGCTTAACGAACCTCAACCAAGATTGTCACTAGGTTCACATCGTTTCAACTTGTTTATGGAGTGGAGGAATTCCCAACAACTGAATGAGAAATTCCATTGTTAAATCTAGTTGTAGAAATCTTTCCTGGTACTTACATTGAAAAATAACATCTCTTATAATTGGCTCATATTAATGAACACCATCAGGATGTTGCATTGGCTAATCAAACTCATAATAAGTGTGTAAAACCCCAATATGACAAATTGGTTCAAACTCGTGCCTTTTCATAGGGTGACTTGTTTTTGGTCTACGACCAAGACCATGCTAATTTAGGAGAAGATAAGTTTGAATCCCTTTGGAATGGTTTTTACATTTGTAAATGTGTCTTTCACAGAGAGGCCTATGAGTTAGTTGATTATGATGAAATCCCACTTTCATATCCTCACAATGGAATCTACTTCAAAAAGTATTATTCCTAGGCCACCTAGATGCATGATGCATTGTACATAATGTATTTTTGTATTTTGGAGTGGTGTTATTTTTATTTTATTTGTATGTTTTGTCTCGGTTCAATTGTTATCATGCTTCCTTCTTGATTTGTAAATTTCAACATCCACCTTGGTCTATGAAGGCTTTAAAGATGGCATCAGTCATAGTACCCAGAGCATGGATTCCACTACTTGGGTGATTTTCTTTCCCACATATGAATTGTTGAATTCAAGGGGCATATGCCTTGGTGCCGCAACCAATAAATTTATGGAATATAGTTTAGTCATTGATCTCTTATCCAAGGCTCTTTCTCTCCACATTCACATGTTAGTTGTCAAGTTTGATTCCCAGCTAGTGGTATCTCATTTGAATCACTCTTATCTCATACAAAGTCTTATGCTTCTTCACAAGTATCTGAAGGTTCATATTCTTGAAATTTAATTTTATTATATTGATTAACATCATATTCCAAGAGGTTCTAATTCATTGGTTGATTCATATTATGTCTTATATTGGAATTTATTACATTAATTATGCATTTAGAAAACATACATGTACATACACATGGGTATCATTCACATCAATAGACAACCGTAAGTATGAGACAAAACACACATAGACACACACATATGTCCATTGGATGTAGATTTAGTGGTTGGGAGATATGATTGTTACCCTCCCCACCCAGGTTCAAATAATTGGAGTGACATTTTGTGCCCTTTAATGGGTCTATAATATGCTTTTGTTGTGGAGCCCCCAATACTATGAAAATTCTCTACCACCCCATGTTCTCATCCATATGCATTGGAGGAACACCCATAGTTAGTCCTTCCAGGTTTCGTTGTACCTCATTGAGGTCACCAACATCATCTGTCTCCTCCTTGTATGAATCCTCATCAAGCTCTTGCAGTAGGTTCAATCCCATCTAGTCGGTCATGTCAATCCCAGATTTGTGTTAGAACAATACTTTATATTATTTATGCTACATTAACAAAAACAATTACATATTAAAAACCCAAAAACATTATAAAAATTGAAAACTTCAAAAAATAATTTCACAAGTCTCACCAAGAGGTTCACATTGTTCTCGAGAGGGTAGTGTGAGATTTGGATCTTGATTAAATAATTTCCCTCATATGGGAAGTCCTTGATGGACATGATTTTTTGGTTTCACCATCCGACCTAGACAGGATCGTAATCACTTTCCACTCTGCCACCCAAGACTCAAATCATGTAGTCGGTCCACCATAGAATCTTAGGGTCCCTAGGCCTTGAAGGTGGTGCGGTCACTTGAGGCATCATCATTGGGATCATCTCTAGAAAAAATGTGACTAAAATAGTAGCATACCTGAACTGTTTATGTCTCCTAGTATTGTATCACGTCAATTGTCACTTCAAATTAGTTATAAACTTCCATGGATATTCTACTGGAACATTTCATCACAACACATCTAATAAAATACTAAAATATTTTCTATTGAGTTTGTTTTTCCTTATATTTAGTTATTGGTTTTCTTCTTATGCATGAGATAGATAAAATATGTAAAATAGAGAAAAATAAAATAAAATCACACCATCCACAAACAAACACAAGATATGACCTAGGAAACCCAATACAGGAGAAAACCAAGATAGAAGGTGAGGTTTCTTTGTTCTCTTTTCTTTGATATAGAAAGGTTGCAAGTACAAAGAAAGAGGCACTCTCTATGGAGTTTCCTTTGAAGAATGGCCTATATGTCTGCTACAAAATATCTCCTCCCATATTATTCTCATAGAATACATGTTAGGTAGAAATATTGTCGTTTAATTCCGTTGTAGTACTTGCCCAACTATTTAATTTGTCAATCCGAGATTCATATGCTTATGAAGAACATGCACTATATATGCAGGATTGAAGTAGAAGTAATATAATCTAAATTGCTGAAATGAAATTAATCTAGGAAAGCATTGAAAGACTAACTAGAAAAGTAGGAAATTAATCTAGGAAAGCAATACAACATGTAAAGAGTTGAATGAAAAAATACATATGTGAGCTCACACAATGTGTAATGACCCTTTACTTATTAATATGAATAATTTCATAACTAATCCTAAAGATTAGCTAAATTATAATTAATTATTATATAACCTTAATTAATTATATGTTGTTAATTAATTATTATTTTTTTTACTATGATTAGCTTAAGTATGATTAACTCTTTGATTAAGGGTTAATGTATGATTAATTATTAAGTGAGTCATTAATTGATTAAGTGTTAAATTAAAGGTTAAAAAAATGAAATATAATGTTAAATGGGTTACGTATCCCATAAGGGATAACGTAACCCATACGTAAAAGGGAAATATTTAATAAAGGATAAGACCATTAAATAGAAATAAATGGATGGATAAGGCATTAATTAAGGGATAAGGTGTTTGGTGGAGGAGGGGATGTGCGAGGGCGGTGAAGGAGGCATAAGGGAGGAGAAGGATTATGGAGAGGGGGAGGATTTTTGGATTCATTCATGCATTCTACGGGAGAGGAGATTTTGGGGAGCATTGGGACAGAGTTAGTTAACAGTGGGATTTACCGTGCACCGTGGCTGAGGGGTTTTGGGCTCGGAGGGCTAGGACGTCCATAGATGTCCTAGGGCTAGGCGTACTAGTCGGTAGGGTGGCTGGTTTTGGGGTGTCTTAAGGAGCAAGCTTCTACGGATAGGTTTAAGTGAAGGGAGCGACAGCATCAGAGTGAGGTATTTAAATTGTCATGTAAATTATGCAAATTGTTATGTAAATTTTTATTTTTTTTTTATGAAATATGAGAGTGAATATGCTAGATTAAGTAAATTTTGAGTAAATTTCAAATTTACTGTTCCGTTTTAATTCAATGGTAGTTTAAATTTAATGATGGTCTTTACACAATAAATCAATCTCAAATTATATTACAAGAATCAAATGACAAAGCATGAGAGAATAACAATGAAAGAATCAAAACTAAGAATCCCCTTCTCCTAATTACAAGACTAAATTATGAATTACATGCCTCCCTCGTGAAGAAATAACACTCTCTTATATACATGAGTGTCATAATGACAGATCCACTATTCTCTCAACCACTTTCAACGACTTTCCCATTATTACAAGATATGATCCCTTCAAATCCTCCACACATCTCTCACATATCTTAGATAAGATATGCCAAACAAATCTTCCATGATCTTCTATGTTTCAAATCTTCAAGTTTGAAGATGTAATTCGAATTTGATGATAGGTGGTGAATTTTGACTTTGTTGAAATCTTCAAATATGCCTGCACACATCATCAAACTCATCCAACTTTGATATATAATGAAAATATGTTAATTTCTAATATTTAATCACAAATTCACTTATAATACTAAAATGAATACAATGGAAAATAATAAGGAGAAACCCAAATATCATTGTGGAAATGGTATGATAAAAGGTTTATTAGGACCATGAAATGTAAGGAATGGTGAAGGGAAAAGAGGATATAAATGTGACATTTCTGATTCCTAACATCGCCACCAACTGAACTTGTTGCATGTCCTCATGCAACTATGCATGGATTTTCTTAGGAACTTTTGGCATTCAAACTTTGGCTTTGCTTGATGATGTCTTTTTAATAAGGAATATTTCCAAGATTTGAAATACAAGAGAAGCAGCATGTAAAATACATGTGTAACAACATGTAATACATGTGTAACAAGATGTGAAATATTCTTATGGTTTGTTCTTGTGTGTCAACCATGAGTACAAAGAATGTTGGTTCTTCTATTAACAACGTTCATTCACTTATTTTCTTTCTTGCTGCAATAATTTAGTCATATACTCACTGGAAATAATAATAAGCTATCAATGTGCATAGGAAAACATCATTGTGTATAAGAAATCCGTTTCTTTATCTTTATGAATCATGCCAATATGTATATCAATTGAAATGCAACAAAGTGTCATTGGAAAAGAAATGTTAGTGAATCATAAATTGAATGATGATATGGTAAAATGGAAGAATCGTAATGAATATGTGGTGAAATAGTTGCCCTCCCCCCCCAACTGAATCGGTTGCACATCCTCATGCAACTTAGTGTAGGTCATGGAAGGAAAGAGAGCATGGCGAGGAAATTTTCCAAAATATTCAAGTCAACATAAAAGGAATTATGTGATTAAATCTTAGAAAACAACATACATCCACTCACCCAAAAAGTAGATGAATTATGCAATAGAAATGTAGTTGTTGTGGCTGCTAAATCAGGAAAAACGTGATTGGTGTTGTAGTTACAACTATTGTAACTGTTGGAGCAAAGAATATGTGACTGTGACTGTTGGAAGATGGAAGGTGTCACTACTGCAAGATCATGAAAATGTAACTGCAGCTATAGTTGCATTGTTGTACTGTAACTGTTGCAACTACTGTAACTGTTGAATTAGAGAATGTGAAGTGGAGGGATTTGAACTGCTGCTGATGAATCATGGAAAAGAAGAAGTATGAAAGTGGACGGTAGTACTCTCATATAGCATAATTCATGTTGTTGTTACTACTGAGTAAGCCATAAAAAACCATATAGTCTTCACCTTCTACAAACCTGATGGTACAATTCTAATCATCAGAAAGGATGTGTCGATGTCGAGCAAGAAGAGAAATCATTGGATTACCGACCATTGATGAATGTCGTTAACCAATGTGAGACAACTCACCATTGATGTCAATGAGAGCCAAGGTACCCGAGTACATCTTGTGAAGTGTGAATGGATGTGATGAGGTCGATCCACTTGCAAGATCTGATGATCAAGGGACATTGATGTATTCCCATGATCGTCAGCGAGAGAAATTTCCATTAAAGCATGCAAGCCTCTAGGTACTCAAAATGGACTCTATTCTATTTCCCAGATAAGGTTTTGAGGTCGATGGGGCAAGACTGTTGAAAGGTGGGCCTTAAGGAATCCCACATCAGTCAACGCGAGTTTGTATAAAAAGATTGGTAGGACTAAAATATAGATCTCAATAGAAACAATGTTTATGGAAAGGAAATGTCATCATGGAAAGGGAGTTTTGTTTATTCAAAAGGAAAACTAGAAAGGAAAAAATGAACTGAAAAAGATAAAGGAAATGATGTATGCATCTCAGAAAGATAGGGATGTGCGAAGTCATGATGGATAAGGCAATGGAAGATGGTTTCAACATAGGGATGATCAATGTACTAACAAGGAGTAATTTAGGTAAGCATATCATGACGCAAAATGGTTTATGAATAGGTGTAGTAACAACATGTTACAAATACAAGAGTAACAACATGTAAAATACATGTGTAACAACATGTAACACATGTGTAACAACATGTAAAATACATGTGTAACAACATTGTCATGAAATGTGTAATGAAGATCAACTCCTTCAAACTGTTTATCAAAGCATGTTTTTCTAAAAAAAGATGTTGCTATTCATGGAAAAATCTCTTCAGCAACAAAATGACATCGTCTCTAGACCTGAAAAATCTTAGTACAAATCCTGCAGCAAAATTGTGAGATTTGCGAAGAATATATCATTCAAAACATAAATAAGTACGAATGCGAGAAACTCAAAGAAATAAACTTTTTTTTATACCTGTTGTCGTGGTTGTTGCACACACATTTGTTTCATTATTGATTGCTTGCTTAGCATAAAATCGCAAAAACATGTGTTCGTATTGTTTTCAGGAATTTATAAAAAAAAGTCCATTTGCAATTTATTTGTCTTTGTTTGGTTTTATTTTTTTAATTAAACAAAAGAAATAAAAAAAATGTTTATAATAAACAAACAATATATGTTTTTTGTTATTATAAAAAAAAGGAAATTCTTTATAATAAAATGATTTTTTTTTTGTTATTATAATTGTTTTATAATAAAACAATCACAAATATATATATTGTAATCATTTT
Source organism: Picea engelmannii (assembly GCA_009831015.1). Classification (NCBI taxonomy): domain Eukaryota; kingdom Viridiplantae; phylum Streptophyta; class Pinopsida; order Pinales; family Pinaceae; genus Picea; species Picea engelmannii. The sequence goes on along the minus strand of ML777905.1, from coordinate 681,570 downwards.
ATAATAAAACAACATATAATTTTATGATGAAATTTTATTATAACACAAAACAAAGAATGGTTAATTTGTTGACTTTCATATACCTGTTCCACCAGACCACCATGAATGTTGTTGTCAAGCGCTGATCTATTCCTTGGCCCGAAGGGAAAACAAATTTGTGAGACAAAAATGCATCAAATAACAATTTACTCATTCTTATGCATCTCCATTGTCTATCAGTGGGCTCAATCACGTGAACACTGTCATCAGTCAATCCTACAACAAACTGATTAGGCTCAAGTGGATGTGCAACAATTATAACTGGATAGATACTGCCACACAATGACTTGATCCCTCAGCGGCCTATAGCCTCTGTAAACACTGGGCGAAGGAACTGGCGATGGGAAGTTGGAACCGAGAGAAGAAATCAACATGAAACAGTGGGGGTTGTGAAAAATTAGTTGTGTTCACACGAAGAGGGATATCCTTCCTTATCGATCTCTGCTCTGGCTGGATTTTAATTCCTTAGATGCAAATATCATCTCATAAACCAACATCACCATAATCATGAAAAATCGCCTTATATATAAAAAAATATATATCTTGGATGAATGATCTTAGCACCATTTAATATATCCGACTACATTTTATTATCAGGATGCCATCACAATTTGCATTTCTAACTTCTCAAATCTATGTGCAACATGCGCAAAGAATCGACGAGGTAAGGCGATCCAATTATTACCACTTTGGCAGTGCACATGTCATCTGAGAATGATATAGCCCTGTGGAAAATTCTTGGTTAGTTAAATAGGTATCGGGGTAATATCATAGTAGGATAGCGGTATAGGTTCCAGTTAACAAGAGAGGTCTCAGGATAATTGTAAGTCCAGGGATAACCATAAAGTATTGACCTCACTATAATCATGGGACCATTTCCAGGAAGACCCGCGGGTGGAGTTGTGTAAGTAACTTAAACTGCTCAGTTTCCTAACACTATACCCTATTAGGGCCGGTAGTTGGAAGGTTGGTTGATCCACCCACCAATCTTTCATATTCGGAAATCACTTGGATTAGAATGGGATTTTCCACCTATGGAAAGAAAATTCGCCCATTTACTTATCTAATACTCAAATTTCATATGAGGTTTCACCACCAACAAAAACCTTCATATCGAATAATGATTTCGGTGAATTCCCTATCAGTGAACTCCCATTGATTCTCTTGTCTGGTTCCGTAGTTTTGGCTAGCTAAGGATGGATTTTTCTTAGATAGATGGTAGCTTACCTAGAGCTACGCTTCCAGATGACTCAAATTAGAATTGGGTTAACCGTAGATAGATTTCTTCTTGTCTTTGACTCGAGTGAACCTTGCCTTTGCTAGCGAATCCATAGTTTTAACGGAAAAATCATTCCACTCTCCATCCCAATAATACATAAGCCTCTTAGGAACAATACTGCTCCATTGTGAATTGGTATCTGTTGACTACTCCGTTCTCATACTGGTTTCCGCTGCATAGCTCATATTTGTACTGTTTTATTTTTTTATTTATAGATTGAGATCTAAGTCTCGTCATGGCATCTCTTTGTAATTGTAGGTGGCAGCAGGACTCATGGTTGTACTACACTTAGTGTATATCCATGGCAACCATATCCCAATCAATCAACATTAATAACACTCGTTCCCTCCAACTACTATGCGTTCGTACACAATATTCTCTTTCTTGGGTATAGTTTTTATGAGCTCTAGAATTCATGCCACCGCCTCTTCCACCAGACAAGAAAGAAACTGATACATCTGCTCTTCAATTTGAAATTCTCCCATTGACCACGTGTCTCAATTAACCGGGCATTCATAACAGTGGATCTGCATGCCCTCGTGGAAAACTCCTAACCCATTCCAATCGCAATCCCTGCATTTCATTAGAAATACACTCAAAATTTACTGTTAGCATATCGTTTTCGATTTTGGGGAGTCCAACAAACTTGATTTTAGATATAGCATGAAGGCTGACAGTCTTGAGATAATACCACCAAAAACAATCTTCATTGATTGCCAAAAAATGCCAGATAAATGAAAACGCCAACCATTATAATTATCCCATCTAAATATGTTGTCTTGGAACTATAGACGTGGGATGCTTCAGATATAAATGAGAATTGCAATCTTTGGCAGAAGAAAATCTTTGTATTGGGTTGGATATAAACGGATACGAGGAGATAAACATGAATCAAAAAATGGATTTCAGGGGGCTTGAGGTGGGATCCATAGATATGTGTAAGGTCCACCATGTAAACAGATCATGTGATGCTAAAACAGATCCTATACCAGCTATCCCTCCCACACTGTATCCCAAGAAAATAGCATTAGAGTTTTAGGTACAATGGTGGAAGAAACCGTGTGGATGACAGACATTGATAATGGAAAAGGTTAAATCCATTCAGGAAGTGGGGAGGATATTTCCTTCTGCTTTACTAGTGCATGGAAAGGAAACTACTGTAACATCTCATGGAAATATCTGGACACTTTCCCACTCTTCCTTCTCTTAAAATAGTTGCTCAGCACTTCAAAAGAAGATTTCCATAGCATCAACTACCTAGTGAACAATCTCTTCTCTTTCTAGAGAAGCCTTCATAAATTCATTTCAGTGTATCGGGGAATAGGCTTTAGTCTCCCAGAAGAAGATAAATGTGGCCACTTTAATCAGGAAGTATTAAATGCTACAAAACCTATCAACTATGCAAGTCATCATCTTCTTTAGTATCTTATGTTGTAAATGGTTTGAAACCCCATCCCTCACTGTAGTAGCTGGCCTATATGAAAATTGGAATTCGAAACCAAAACCTCGAGACTATTGCAGTGTTTGTGAAAATACTTGATATTTTCGTATATCAGCATTACTGACACTTCTTCGAGCATATTTCATGGACTCCTCAAAGTGAGCATCTTTTATTTCAGATACCTCCTTACTATAATCCTCATCCATAGCTTCAGGATTATCTTTTCTCTTCCTTTCACGTTCAGTATCCTTCTCGATGTTTTCTCGAATGGCATATTTGCAAGCCCGTTAACAAATTTATGTAATATCAGCTCCACTAAATCCTTGGGTATAACAGGCTAAAGAAGTCATATCAACGTCCTTGGAAACCAGTGACTTTCTCAAGCAAGATTTAAAAATTTGGAGGCGTGAACTCTCATCAGGTAATGGTATGTAAATTAACTAGTCAAGCCGACCAGGCCTTAGCAATGCAGGATCAATGATATCGGGCCTATTTGTAGCCCCAATGATGAAAATAGTTTTCTTGGATTTCATCCCATCCATCTCTGTTAACAACTGATTGAGAACTATGTCTGCAACACCACTTGCATCACCGACACTACTCCCTCACTGTGTAGCAACAGAATCAAGCTCATCAAAGAACAAGACACATGGCACTGACTATTGGGCTTTGTTGAAAATCTCTCCAACACTATTTATTATTTTTATTTTTGTAAAGATTTTGTTTTTATTTGCATTCCTAAATAAAAAATAAAACAAAATTAGAAGACTAGTTTAACACAAAGAAAGAAGTTTTTTTTTTTTTTTTTTTAGTTTTTGATTTAATTTTGTATTCCTTCTAGATTTAAAAGAGAAATTTAAACCATTAAAGAAATTTGTTTGTTTAGCAAATGGAGATATATAATTTGAAATTGAAGCAGAACAATTGGATTGAGATTTTTTTTGATTGTCAACAATTTATCATTCGTGAAACTTCATAATCATTCTACTTTTTGATCCTCGCGATCGCATGAAGTGCGAAGGAGAGCATACTTATTCTAAAAAAATGAAAATAAATTCCTACCTACACTACGCTAATTGAAATTTAGAGATTAGTTATGTGTAATCAAATAACCAATGTAGCCAAGCACGTAAAAGTAATAAGAATATATTATCTTTCAATTTCACAACTAAGGGTCGGAAATATGTATAAGCATGCAAAATTTGTTGTTGAAACTCTAAATTAACAAAATTAAAAGAAAAATTAAAAGAATCTAACCTGGTAGTCGCTTGAAACCATCATTCGATATAGATTTTGTAGGCGTAGTTTCCCTCGCTCAGATCATGCTGTAGTTCCTCATTGTCCTCCTCATTTTCCTCAGACGTTGATTCCTTGTTTGTTTCTAGAGGAGTATTTAAGCTCTGGGCTGTTGTCAAGATCTCCTCTTCCTAAGAAGAAGAAATCCCAGATTTTGCAAGGATCTGAGCGAGTTGTTCGAAGCTGACACTCATAGTTAAATCATATTGCAAAAGGGGTTCTTACAACACCCAAATCAAAATAAAAAAACTGAAAATCACACTTGTTGAAACACATGAAAACCTCTTCACAATTGCAAACATTGAAATTGTAGAAATTGAAATTGCAGAAATTGAAACACTCCCTACATGTCCTTACCAATATGTCACCTCAGAGTTAGGAGCATGAATAATCATAGTTGCATGAAAATTCAAACTAAACTTCAATCCACCATGCTTCCTCGACAACAACGCCAAAATGTTAGGCGAAAATATTGTTTTTTAATTCCATTGTAGTACTTGCCCAACTATTTAATTTGTTAATCCTAGGTTCGTAGGCTTACAAAGTACACACACTATATATGAAGGACCGAAGTAGAAGTAATCTAATCTAAATTGATGAAATGAAATTAATCTAGGAAAGAATTGAAAGACTAACTAGGAAAGCAATACAACATGTAAAGAGTTGAATGACAAAAGACATCTATGATATCACACAATAAATCAATCTCAAATTATATTATAAGAATCAAATGACAAAACATGAAAGAATAATAATGAAAGAATCAAAACTAAGAATCCCCTTCTCCTAATTACAAGACTAAATTATGAATTACATGCCTCCCTCATGAAGGGAGAAGACTCTCTTATATAGATGAGTGTCATAATGACAGATCCACTATTCTCTCAACCAACCTCAACTACTTTCCCATTATTACAAGATATGATCCCTTCAAATCCTCCACACATATATCACATATCTTAGATAAGATATGCCAACCAAATCTTCCATGATCTTCTCTCTTTCAAATCTTCAAGTTTGAAGATGTAATTCGAATTTGATGATATGTGGTGAATTTTGACTTTGTTGAAATATTCAATTATGCTTGCACACATCATCAAACTCATCTAACTTTGATATATAATGAAAATATGTTAATTAATAATATTTAATCACAAATTCACTTATAATACTAAAATGAATACAATGGAAAATAATAAGGAGAAACCCAAATATCATTATGGAAATGGTATGATAAAAGGTTTATTAGGACCATGAAATGTAAGGAATGGTGAAGGGAAAAGAGGATATAAATGTGACATTTCTGAGTCCTAACAATACCACTCTCATATGTTTTTTTTATCTATGGAACAAGATAAAATGCAAAAGAATGGAACACCTTCTCCTCCTAGTGGCACAGTATTTAACATAGCTCAATATCCATCTAGGGATAGGTTTTTAACTTCCTCAACCCTCAATTGTAATATCATTTTGAACCTTATAGAATATTATTGATATCCCTCACATGGCTAGCCCCATATGTATGAGTAACAAAGGTTTATGTGGCATCCTCTCGTACCATGGTGGTCAACATGATAGTTCAACTTGCATGAGACATAGCTTTTGCATATGAGCTCCGATTGATGTGATTTTTGCACCTTTAGAAAGGTCTTGAATTGCAAAATAACGTCATGGGATCTAGGCTATTTGAGGAAATTGTTAACCACAAAAACTGTCATTTGATGCCCCAAAATGGCCCCAGATGGTTCTGAACCCCAATTTTCCAAACTGGGACCTACCACTAAAATGGGCGTTCAAGCTTATTCTTCCAATTTTTTCCACTTTGAAAGGATCAATATAGATGAAAAACAATATAATGATCCAATCCATATCATACCTCCCTATTTAAGGAGGATTTTGGTCCCAAAACCTATACTAAATGAGGTGAGGAAAATTTTCCTCTACCTTCTACCTAGGGTACCACTTTTCTTTTCTTGGAAGTTGTCCTTTCAACCTAATCTTCCAAAATTCATGTTGCCCCTATCTTGTAGTTATAGACTGATTTTGCAAAATTGCATCTTCTTCTAACTCTACCTAAGCATATGATTATAATTCCTATATGGAAGGTAGTACCTACTCCTCCTCTTGATCCTACATGGACGACCCATAGAGTTTGAGATTCTCCACATTCACTACAGAGTAAATGCACATGTATGGGGGTAAACTGGATCTGTAGGAATTATCTCCTACCTTTTCGAATACCTCAAAATTCCCATACCACAAAGCCTTGATATTCTTACCAAGACCCTGTATCCTTTACTTATTCAATTGTAACCATAGTATGTCTCCCATAGTGTAGTCCAAAATGCACTGAGAAATTCAGTATCCCTATCTAATATGATGCTCCTTGGTATCCCAATGTTCATCCAGACCTATTCAAAGAATTTTTTTGCTTATTATTGTCCATTGATGGTCCTTTTACAAGGCATGAGAATGAACATTTTTTTGAAGCTGTCGATTACCACAAATATATAGTCATGTCACTTCCTGGTTTTTGGTAAACCTCCCACAAAATCCATGAAAATAATTTCATCTAAGAGGATCTCCACAGAAATAATTAAATTCATGGAGAAAAATCATTAACTTTGCACACCATGGAGAAAAATCCATTAAAATTATAATTAATGATAAGTGGAAAAGAACAATTAATTAATCATGAAGGATTTAATTGTAATAAATTATTAATACTCGAAGTGAGTTGGAAAATCTCATGTATTATTCATTTCATTGTAAAAACGGGAAATTAGTTGTGAGAATCCAACTCATAAATTAGTTTCCTAATTTTAAGGGGAACGAAGAGGAATACTTCGAGTTAGTGGAAATATCAAGTATTATTTGTAAAAATTGGAAATTAGTTTTATGTGAGAATCCAACTCACAAATTAGTTTCCTAATTCTAAGAGGAAATTAGTTTCCTAGTCTTAAGGAGGAAGTTAAGGGTCTCATTAATTGGTTTGGACTCTTCCTCACTCTATTATAAGTGGATTCCTGGTCTTAAGGAGGAATTTAAGGGTATCATTTGGACTTTTCCTCACTTTTATCCTTACATCCTATTCTTATGGATCTTGTCTTTTTGAATTATTGAGCTAGGAAAAATTATTTAAGCTCCTCATTTGAGAAATTGGGGGAGAATGTAGGAGACCACTTTGGGAATATTTTGGGAGGCCCTTTGGAGACTCTTTGGAGAGATATTTTATGAGAGAAACATGAAATCATTCTTTTGGTTTGTATGTAATCCCTTTTTGGGAGAATTATGCCCCTTCATGGGAGAATCTAGTCCCTTTTGTGTTGGTTGTGGAGCCTGATTATCTTCTTGATTTAGAGGTATTTTACTTTGAGCCGTGTTTATACCCCATGAAGTATTTACACCCCAGAAGTATGTACACTCTTCCACACAGGGGAGTGCAGAGGGGGGGTACCCCCTCTGCAGGGTTCGAGGGGGCTATCCGCCCAGCTGGGGGCAAGCGGGGGTTCGGGGGCGAAGCCCCCGAAGAAAAAATTTCCTTGTAAAAGTATATTGTAATTTCATTGTAAATCTCGACCGTTCATTATAAGGTCGCAGATCTAACGATAGAGATTATGTTAGGGTTTTTTTCCCTAGAAGGCAACCCTCTTTTATGAGGGAAATGTAATGCGGCTATGTATGTTGGTGAGTATTGTATTCTGTGAGAAGAGACTATGAGAGAAAGAAGAGGAAGTTACAGCGGGTATTGTTGTAGGTTGTATCCCTCCATTTTGTTGGATAATAATAAAGAAAGGACCTGACAATTTATCTAGTGGACATAGCCCACACTGTGTGAACCATGTAAATATGTGTCTCTCTTGTATTGTGTATCTTCGGTGTTTTGTTTCCGCATTTTGTTTTATTTTATTTCTCCGCGGTCCTGTTTTTCTAACAACTGGTATCAGATCATAAGGTAACTCGTAGGAAAAGAGGGTTCTTGGTTCGAGTGGGAGCAATGTCAGAATATAGAAAGTTTAGGGTCGAGTGCAAGATACCAGATATATAAAATATGCAGAACAGAAATGAAATTCTAGAAATGACAGAATAACAGTAAAATATCCAGCATAATCTTCACAATACACATAAACGATATACGAAATAGCAACAAAAATAGCACTTTGAATCAGATAGCAATGTTCACATGCCTCTTCGAGGGGGCAACCTCCAGTCGAGAAGTGATTTGTTACAATAATATCCAAGCTAGGGTTCTCATACCCTCGACTCCTATTTATACTAAAAAGAAGCATCTAGAGGAAGACCCTTCTAGAAGTAGAAGCTTCTATTATGTCTTCTTACATCTGCCTTATTCTATTTTATTGAAAGGTGTTATTAATATTGACCTTTATTACATCCGAATACATTGATCTACCTATGTGCGGGTTAGTTCCTTAACATGTCCGCCCCCTTAAAAACAGCCTTGTCCTCAAGGCTTGAGATGTGGAAACTGCTGCAGAATGGTAGTTGGTTCCCAAGTGGCATCTGTTGGAGTCATATATTTCCACTATACTAGCACTTCCTTGATGGTTCTCTGACGTAGGCGACGCTCCCTCTAGTCCAAAACTTCTTCTGGTTGTAGCCAAATGGATCCTTCTTCAGCTAAATCTGGAAGGTTGGTTTGAAGTTGGCACCTGGTTCCAATCACCTTCTTCAAGCAGGAAACATGAAAAACAGGATGTAGCTTCGACTGACTGGGCAGAGCTAACTGATATGCGACTTGTCCCACATGCTTTAGAACTATGTAAGGGTCATAAAATTTGGGTGCTAGCTTCTGACACCGCTCAGCCTTGAGGGAAGTTTTCTTATATGGTTGCAGCCGCAGAAACACCTGATCCCCTTCTACAAATTGACGTTTCGAGCGACCTTGATCTGCTTGCTACTTCATTCTGTTATGGGCATGACCAAGTTCTCTTTAAGGGTACGAAGGATATCCTCTCGGACTGTAAGTTTTTGGTCGACCGCCTGGACCTTCGAGGTACCCCGGAAGTATGAGAGAACTGACGGTGGCTTCTGTCCATACACTACTTCAAAAGGAGTCATGCGAGTGGCTGTATGGTATGTAGTGTTGTACCACCATTCGGAAAGGGGTAACCATTGAGCCCACTGGTGTTGTTTTTCTGATGCAAAGCACCTCAGATAGGTTTCCAAAAACTTGTTGATGACTTCCGTTTGACCATCTATCTGGGGATGTTAAGCTGAGATGAGATGCAATTGTGTGCCTTGTAGCTTAAACAGTTCTTGCCAAAAATTGCTTGTGAAAGTTGGGTCTCGATCAGAAACAATAGAGTTTGGAATGCCATGAAGCTTGAAGACCTGATCCATGAAAATTTGGGCCACCGTGGAT
>ML777905.1:625785-663837 GCA_009831015.1 Picea engelmannii | reverse complement strand
ACTTTCAACAACAGAGGCAGAGTATGTTGCTGCTACAGAGGCTAGTAAAGAGATGATTTGGTTACAAAGGTTTATGGAGGAATTGGGAAAGAAGTAGGAGAACAACAAGTTGTACTGTGACAGTTAGAGTGTCATTCACCTTGAAAAGAAATCATCCTTCCATTCAAAGACTAAGCATATATAGTTGAGGTACCACTTCATATGATCTGCCTTGGAAGATGGACAATTGAAGTTGGAAAAGATACACACTAGCCAGAATCCTGCAGACATGTTAACAAAGGGAGTAACTAGGGAGAAACTGAGTTCCTGCTCAGTTTTAGTTGGTCTTCAAGAATGAACATGAAGATGAGAAATTTTCTAGGTCCAAGAAGGTTTAGATTCCAACATATACAACAGTGGTGGAGTTGTTGAGATCAGTCTCCAAGTGGGATATTGTTGGTTGTGGAGCCTGATTATCTTCCTGATTTAGAGGTCTTTTACTTTCAGCCATGTTTATACCCCATGAAGTATTTACACCCCAAAAGTATGTACACTCTTCCACGCGGGGGAGTGCAGATGGGGGGTACCCCCTTTGCAGGGTCCGGGGGGGATATCCCCCCGGCTGGGGAGTCTGGGGGCAAGCTAGCCCCCAGAGGGGCTTTGGGGGCGAAGCCCCCAAAGAAAAAATTGCCTTGTAAAAGTATATTGTAATTTCATTGTAAATCTGGACCGTTCATTATAAGGTCGCAGATCTAACGATAGAGATTATGTTAGGGTTTTTTTCCCTAGAAGGAAACCCTCTTTTATGAGGGAAATGTAATGCGACTATGTATGTTGGTGAGTATTGTATTCTGTGAGAAGATACTGTGAGAGAAAGAAGAGGAAGTTACAGCGGGTATTGTTGTAGGTTGTATCCCTTCATTTTTCTGGATAATAATAAAGAAAGGACCTAGCAATTTCTCTGGTGGACATAGCCCACACTGGGTGAACCACGTAAATCTGTGTCTCTCTTGTATTGTGTATCTTCTGTGTTTTGTTTCCGCATTTTGTTTTATTTTATTGCTCTACGGTCCTGTTTTTCTAACATTTTGCAAAGGAGAATCAACGCCACATTGGAAGAATCAATGACATCGATTCGTATTCCAAGCGGATTTAGAGACATAGCCATACTGGTGAACTCCGTTATCAATGGTGATTTTTTGTCATGTGTTGTTATTTCATCTCATGTTTCCTTATGCATTCTTTATTTCCATAATTATGTTTTATTAAATTCATTAAGTAATGGATTATGAGACAAAAAACATATTTTATCAAGTTATATTCAATTTGGATTCAAGTCTTCATAAGCACTTCAATTTCACCTTTAATGAAATGAAGTTCAATTAAAATGATATTAAATATGACCTTATCAAGTGTCCTAGAACCAAGTAAATATTGGTATAAACGTCACCCCAGAGCCATATCAAGTGGTATCAAAGAAATATTGATAGGAATTGCAGGTGTTGAATGCAATATGGAAAATACACCAAAGAAGGAATGGGTCAACAAGCTACAAGAAATCAACTAGAGCATTCAAGAAGAGAATGTTGAGTTGAAGAAGATGTTGTGAGATGAAAAATAAGAGAATCAGATATTTGTGAACTCAATTACAAAGAACAAAGAGGATTTTACAAAGTTACAAAGTGATGAAGGGTTTGTAAAGACATCCCCCACACCTGATCCAAAATTGGTAACTGAGGTAAACAATACTTCTTCAGTTTCATGTTATTCTCATTATGATGATGAATTTGGTGCTTTTGAGCAAAACACTACATGCATTGGATTGAATCTAATGAAGAAAATAGGGTATGAAGGAAGAGGCCTTGGAACCAATGGACAAGTCATTTTGAATCCCATCAAAGTGGTGGAATTACCTCAATATGCAGAACTAGGCTATGTCAGAAAGGAAGTTGGGGAGTGCTCCAAAGCCATAGAAGAAAGAGAGTCCTCAAGTGAAGAATTAGTGTAGGATGAGAGAACAACATCCCATTCTGATGATATTGATTATGAGTCATCTCCTAAGGGAGGTGAGTAGTTCGAGGAAAGAGCTAAGGAAAATTCTCCTCGCCAGGCCTGCACTAGAGACCACCAAACAAGGTATAAAAAGTCACATTATTCAAACATTCATTTTGATTATAAGGAAACTAGAAATCATTATCAAAGTCTATGGCATAGAAAACCATGTATGTTTTTTTGTATGAATAACCATGTTGTTTCTAAGTGTTGGAAAATAATGTCTTTGTACATGAAGGTTATGGGAACCAGGATGAAGCCATGACATGAAGACCTTTCTCCACGTTAGAAGAAAAAGAAGGGCATGAAAAAATGGATCAAGAAGAACCATCGTGCCCATTGCAACAAGGGTGGACATCATGAAGCCACATGTTGGACACTCCATCTAGAGTTGCATCCAAAGAATGAAAAGAAATCCAACGAAGCAACTTTCAAAGGAAGCCAACTATAGGAAGAAGATTACCTACTGGAAATGAAACAATTCATAAAAGAGGATATATTCATCATGATGACTGAAAGGATGAATCAAATCTTTGAGTTATTTGAAAAGGGTTGACTATTTTGAGTAACTAAGTCATGGGGCTAAAAAATAGCTAAAAAATCAAAGTGCCTAGAATTTTATGAAACCAACACCATGTAAAATAGATCGCCGCAAGATTTCCAATGGCACAAATGGCTCAAAAAATGGAGTCACGGATCAAAAGATATCACGATATGAAGCTTTTTGAAAACAAATGACTCACAAAATCCATATAGTGTTGATGTCAGCATGTTGACGTGGAAACATGAAAGGATGCCACATGTCATCCATACAAATGACATGGAAGGTTGTATGATGATGTCAAAAACTGGTTGAGAAATATGTGGCAGATAATGTCATCATGTTGACGTGGCATCACGAAATGCTGCCACATGTCATCCATATGGATGGCATGGAATGTCATTTGATGACATTAACAAATGACTAGGAAACATGTGTTATATGATGTTAGAACAATGACGTGGAAACACTAGATCCCACCTCGTGGTTTCCATATAGTTGAATAAGCATGACATGGAAGATGATGTCAACATGACATCAGTACAACTTACTGGGCATGATGTGGCAGATGATGTCATAATGAAATTTGTATAAATGATGTGGTATCTAACTAGGTATATGACATGGAATCTTTAAAGATTGTTGGGCTTACGATGTGGCATCTGCACAACTGATGTGACAACATACTAGGCCGATGATGTGTCATACATGTAGGCTGACATGGAAGGTCGTACATGATGATGTGGCATGTCATAAAAGATGATGTGGGACATCATACATGATGACATGGCATGTTTTGCATGATGACATGGAAGTATGTATAGCATGACATGACATGTCATACAGGTTGACATGGCAGGTCATATAGGTCGACATGGCAGGTCGTATAGGTCGACGTGGAAGGTCGTGCATGATGACTTGGCATATGAAATCAACATCTGCCATGGAAGGTGACATCAACATGACATCATCATCCGATGTGGCATTTGACTTTGCTGTTGACCATATAGGTGACCGAGAGCCACATGGAACAATCATATGTTTCCATTCAAAAACCAAAGTTTGAGTGCTGGGCACGAATTTTGAGACTATGTAGGTGCATTGATTAGAGGCTCAGTGGCATGCAAATTGAGGCAAAAATCCCAAGGCATTCTAGAGGTCACAGTGACGGAATTGGATGAAAGAAAAGTCATTTTTGCATGATTTTTCACCAGAATTCCAATGTCATTGTCTATTTTGTGATCACAGTAGAAAAATTTGAGGGATATGGTAGAATCCCAAGTTTATCATTAACTCTTTGGCATGCATTTCGAGGTAGGGAGCTCGGAAGTGACAGTGACAAAATTTGACAAAGTTATAGTCATATTTACACTATTTTTCTCCACGAATCCAATGGTACAGTCCTTTTTTTTATCTGAGCAGTGGATTTGTAGTACTTATGGATAAATCCAATTCTTTCCAATAATGCATGACACATTTTTCAAGGCAGAGTTTCATCTTTCAGAATAGTTCTAGTCTAAATTCAAAAGTTGCAGAATGATGAGACGAACCTTTTGGTGTTATGTATGCTTTAGTATGAGTAGTAGATTCAAAGAGGAAATTTTCCATTGGATGTGAGAGATTCCATCTTATGCCACATGTGTGTGAGAGAGATTATCCATCATCTAAAGAGATCACTGTTTGTCATAAGAGATCATCATTTTCAAAAAGAGATAGTGTTTTTGTAGGAGAGACATTGCCACATGTTAGTGAGAACTCAACCCTTGTATTGTCTGAGGATATCGTCTCTTTGAAGGAGAGACATTACCAAATTCTTGTGAGAATCTAGTTCCTTTGTATTATAAAAGGTTTTGTAACCATTGTTGAGTGAGAGGCATTTGTCTTATGCCTAAACATTGTAATGGGTCTTATAGACATTGTTGAGTAAGAAGAAATTGTTGACAAGTATGGTATTTCTTTGAAGTTATGATCATGTATTGTCAACGACCGATTTGCATTGATTTAAGTGTTGGCATAGACATCCCCATTCTGAAGTACAAAGGTGAAGTAGAAGAAGGGTGTGGCCTTTCAAAGACATTTTTTTATTGAGATCATTGAATCGAATGCAAAATTTGCATTGATACAAGTGTTGGCATCGACATCCTCATTCTAAAGTACAAAGGTGAAGGAGAATAAGGGTGCAACTTGTCAAAGGAGAAGTGGGTAAGTGCATCATGGAGTGTAAGACTCTTCCTAGAAGTTGGTTGCAGAGATTAAAGTCACATTTTCTCTCTATACTTTTGGAGGACCAAAAGTGCTTTTTGTGGGGAGATATAATCTAGGAGGATCTCCACAAAAAGAATTAACTTCATGGAGAAAAATCAGTAAATTTGCATAGCATGGAGAAAAATCCATTAAAATTATAATTAATGATAAGTGGAGAAGAACAATTAATTAATCATGAATGTTTTAGTTTTAATAAATGATTAATACTTGAAGCGAGTTGGAAAATCTCATGTATTATTCATTTATTTGTAAAAATGGGAAATTAGTTGTGAGAATCCAACTCATAAATTAATTTCCTATTTTTAAGGGGAAAGAAGAGAAATACTTGGAGTGAGTGGAAATATCACGTATTATTTTTAAGAATGGGAAATTAGTTTTATGTGAGAGTCCAACTCACATATTAGTTTCCTAATTTTAAGAGGAAATTAGTTTCCTAGTCTTAAGGAGGAAGTTTAGGGTCTCACTAATTGGTTTGGACTCTTCGTCACTTTATTACAAGTGGATTCCTAGTCTTAAGGAGGAAGTTGAGGGTTTCATTTGGAATTTTCCTCACTTTTGTCCTTATATCCTATTCTTATGGATCTTGTCTTTTTGGATTATTGAGCTAGGAAAAATTATTTAAGCTCCTCATTTGAGAAATTGGGGGAGTATATAGGAGACCACTTTGGGAAGTTTTTTTGAGGCCATTGTGGAGGCCGTTTGGAGACTATTTGGAGAGATATTTTAGGAAAGAAACAAGAACTCATGCTTATGGTTTGTATGTAATCCCCTTTTGGGAGAAATATTTTTCTTTATGAGAGAATGTATCCCTTGTGCAAAGGATAATCAACCCCACATTGGGCGAAGCAATGACAATGATTCGTATTCCAAGCCGATTTGGAGACGTAGCCATACTAGTGAAATATATGATCAATGGTGATCTCTTTTCATGTGTTTTTATTTCATCTTATGTTTCCTTATGAATGCTTCATTTCCACAATTCTGTTTTATTAAGCATTAAGTAATGGATTATGAGACAAATAACATATTTCACCAAGTTATATTCAATTTGGATTCAAGTATTCATAAGAACTTCAATTTCACCTTTAATGGAATCAATTTCAATTTAAACGATCTTAAATATGGCCTTATCAAGTGGCCTAGAAACAGGTAAATATTGGTATCAATGTCAACCCGGAGCCAGATAATTCTTTCCCAAGGTCAAGTGGGTACAGGTAAGGGATGGTATAGACCTTCTTTCTTGTTACTAGGCTTATTGGTACACCAAAGTATACATCCTCTAATATATTGTGCTATGTCTTCTTGCATTATGGGCCAATACACATACCTTTATAAGTTGGAAATTGTCTTCCCAACACCAAGATGTCTTGCAACCTTGGAGGTTTGAGCCTCTTTGTTCAAATGCAATTGTTCACCTTTAGGAACAAAGAGCTTGTTGATATTCTAGAGTAAACCATTCTATAAATAATAGTCAACCTTTCCATCACCATATTCTATATGAATTTGGCCTTGTAGTTCCTAAAGCACCTCCTTGAAGTACTCATCTTCTATGTATGCCTCTTTATATCTATTATGGGTAAAAGAATCCATGTGCATCAAATTTCCCAAAGGTGTAATATGTTATGTGGATGGCCATGAAAGCATGTTTTCCAACTTATTTGTGCTACCCTTATTATACTTGAACAAATGAAGTTTTTGTAAAAACCCCATCCACTTGTAATTCCTAGTTTGTTGTAGCTTACTCCAAGCCTACAAATACTGTAGTGGCTAGTGATTTGTGTGGATTATGGTACCCTTTCCCATAAGATAATGCTTCCAATTTTTGACAACTTGTACCAAGGAATAGAGATCCTTTTCGTAGGTAGGGTATTTGAGAAACACCCCATGAAATACTTCAAAATGATAGTAGAAAGGCCTTCCTCCCTACATCAATACTTCTCCCATGGCATACCCACTTGCATCTATCTCCACTTTGAAGGAATTGTGTAAGTTTGGTTTTGAAATCACTAGTGCTTGAACGATATTTATTTTCATATCATCAAAGGCCTTCTATTGATTCTCCTCCCACTGGAAACTCTTACCACTAGCTATTATAGCATGGAGTGGTGCAACTACCGCTAAAAATGAAGCTATGAACTTCCACAAGTATTGTGCTACTCCAACAAAAATCATAACTTTAGTTACATTTGTAGGAAATGGCCATTTTATGATGGTCTCCATATTTGCGGGATTTAACTTGAGCTCCCTTCTTCTGATCACATACCCCAGATACACCAAGTATTATTGATAAAACTCACATATATTGAGATTGACCAGTAGTTCTTTCTTTTTCAAAGTCTCTAACACCTGCATAACATTGATATGTGCTCATCCCAGGTATCACTATAAACCAATATATCATCCAAATAGAAAATAACAAATGAATCTAGATAAGGGCATAAAACATCATTCACTAGTCTCATAAATGAACTTGGTGCATTGCATAAACGGAATGGCATAACCAACCACTTATAAAAAAAAATCATAGTCTTGAAGACAATATTATAGGTATCTTCTTCTTTGAATCGTACCTGGTGATATCCTTATTTCAAGTATATCTTAGTGAAGTACTTGGAATATTGTAGTTGGTCGAAAAGATAATCGATCCTTGGAAGAGGGTATTGATTATTCAGTGTAATCTTATTCAATGCCCTGTAATCAATATGGATTCTCCAATTCCCATCCTTCCAGGGAATGATTATGATGGGAGACCCATAAGGTGATGTACTTGGTCGAATCACACCCTACTCCAACAACTGATGTAATTACTTCTTCACTTCATTTTCTTCCAAAATGGAATGTTTATATATACCAAAATTTGGCAATGGGGAGTTTGGAAATAATTGTATTTTATGCTCTACATACCTCTTGGGTGGTATCCCTTTAGGCTCCTTGAACACTCTTTGTTCTTGTATAAAATCCTCCAAATAATATTTTTTCTCCTTAATACACCCCTCTAGGGATTACTTCACTCTCATTGACTCATCATCATACTTATTTTCTATTAAGAAAATAAAAAACGTATTTCTTATCATAACTAATCAACTTCTTGGCTTGGTTGGAACTTACCAGTGAAATCTTTGACTTTCCTTTATGTGTGTTGATGATGTAGGACTTCCCATCCTTGATCACTCAGTGTGGTTCGACTCTCCACATGAATATGGAATCCCTCATATACATGTAAGGGATTCCAAACACTAATCCACATACATCAAGAGGTACTCCGTCTAATTCCACTTCAACAATAAAATCAACAGTTATAGAAAATTTAATCTTACACTATTCGTTACCTTTATATATGCATCATTGTTTACCCAACCAAATGGATAGGGGATAGGACGTGTTATCACTCTGTAATTTTCCTTGGATATAAGAGGAAAACCCATAGGTAACCACAAACCAGCTTTAGGACCGGAAGCTAGCCCTGCCAATATAGAGAGGGCTCTCTCTTATAACTCAGTCAATCAATGACCGGTTATTGAATTAGGAATAATGGCTAAATCTTGTGTAGGTGAAAAGATTTTTAAAATTATTTTGGTAGGGTTAGAAGTGTTGAGATTTTATGTAATTTTGGAAGTTATTCCTAAATGTAATTGTATTGGTTATTCCTAAGTGTAATTGTTAAAGGGTTTATTGATAATTCATGTCTTTTAGGTATTTTAGAGTATAAATAGAGGTTATATTGAGTCATTTTGATCACTCATTGAATATAAGTATAATAAAGTAGTATGCACTTATCTAGGAGGCTATTATTGGTTTGTTTCTGGGTCTCTTTGGTCTTGATTTTGTGAAAGAGCATTGTATGAAATTGTACATGTTGGAAGAATCTATACAGAGGAAAGTTTTCATGGTTTTCTCTCCCTTGAGGGTTTCCCTGAGGATATATCATATTGTTCTGTGGATATATATCTTTCATTTGTGATCTATTTGCATATTAAATAATAATAAAATAATATAACACTTTAACTGTTGGAAAAACAAAAAAAAAAATCAACATGGTATCAGAGCATGCCCAAAAAAGAAGATTTTTCCTCAAAATTTTGGAAGTGTTTTGGAAAAATAACTTCATTTTCCTAGGTAGGATGACTACTGGCATCAAAATTGATGATAATATGGAAGGATCATAAAACTTCAGAGCATGGAAGTATAGAGTAGGCCTCCTTCTGGAAGAACATGATTTAGAAATATTTGTTGAGGAGGAAGTTCCAGAACCAGAGGAATATGAGGCCAAGGCAAAGAATAAAAAGAACCAGGCCATGGCTAAGAGGATTATTGAAGAATCAATCAAGGATCATCTGATCCATCATGTTTATCCATTAAAATATTTGAAGAATATGATGGGTACATTGACTCAGCTATTTGAAGGAAGAAAAAAATCAACAAAAGGGTGACATTGAAGACCCAGATGAAGAATGTGAAGCTTCAAGATTCAGATTCCATTCACTCTTACTTATCAAGAGTGAACCATATCAAGGAAAAAATTGAATCTATTGGAGACATTTTTGATGAAGATAAAATGGTGATGACCACCTTGAATGGTCTCCCAAATTCATGGGACTCATTCATTCAAAGAATATGCTCAAGGAGGAAGCTAATCAACTTTAGCATATTATGGGAATATTGCACTCAAGAGTAAGAAAGGATGGTAGCAAGAGAAAATAAATTGAGGGATGATGATCAATATTTAGGTGCTCATGCAAGGAAAGGAAAGAGTAAGAAAGAACCTTCATCCCCAAATAAACCTCAAAAGTCAAAGAAGACTCAAAGACACTATTAAAATGTGATGTGTTTATGTTGCGAAAAATTGAGACACGTTGTAAATTTTTTTTCCCTTATTCTTAAACTAAAAGAAAAGGAAAAGGGAAAGAGGCATCATGCTCATGCCACTGAAGATGATGAACCACCAAAGAAAATTGCAAGAGAAGATGATTCAAATGATGATCACTATGTCCTAATATCAACTCTCACAAGAACAATGACCCCTAGAAATGATACTTGGTTGGTGTATAGCGGTGCTTCTAATCACATGACAGGGTATAAAGGATCTTTGTCAAACTTAATTCATAAAGAATTTGGGTGATGATTATCAGTATCTAATCAAAGAATTAGGAGAGGCCTCCTACAAACTATATTCTGGGAAGGAAATGAGTATGAAGTACATGCTTTATGTACCATGTTTGAAGAAGAACCTTCTATCGATTTTAGCTTTGTATGAGAAGGGTTTCATGGTTGAATTTGTAGATTGATAATTTCTCATGTGGCCAAAAGGAAATACATTTGATGATGTAGTTGTTATAGGTGTCCAAGAAGGAGGATTGTATAAATTAAAGGGACACTTAGATTCAACATTGATTCACGACATTGTGAATTCAAGTGAGATATGGAATAGGATATTTTCCCACCTACACTACATAGCTTTACAAATCGTGAGAAACATGGTAACATGACTATGAAATATTCAGGTGAATCCATATGGAGTGTGAAAATATTTTCCACAATGAAAGAATGCGAAGAACCCCTTTCCAGACAGTGATAGTAGAGCCAAAGGAGTCTTGGATATTGTACACTCAGACATATGTAGACCTATGTCAACACCATAGCTCAATGGGTACACATATTATGTATCTTTTTTATATGATTACTCACAAAAAAATTGGATTTACTTCTTGAATTAAAGAGGTGAAGTATTTGGTAAGTTCAAGGAATTAAAGGCACTAGTAGAAAACCTAACAGAAAGTAAGATAAAGACGTTGAGATCATACAATCGAGGAGAATCCACCTTAGATGAATTATTATATTTCTGCAAATAAGTGGGGATTAAGAGGGAGCTCTATACTCCCTATAATTTGCAACAAAATGGAGTGGAAGAGAGAAATAATTATATTATTATGGAAGCAATGAAGGCCATGATCAAGATTTACTTATGTATATATGGGAAAAATCTATGATGATAGTTGTGTACATACATAAAAGAATTTCCCATCGAGTTCTTGAAAACAAGACACTGGAGGAAATGTTTTCAAGAGATAAGCCAAAGGTCAGCGACCTGAGGATATTTTGTTGTCTTGTATATGTGCATTTCCCCAAGGAAAATAGAAAAAAATTGGACCCATATGGAAAGAAAGGTACATTTATTGGGTACAGAGACACATTGAAGGCCTACATAGTATACATTCTTGGTCACCAAAAGATAAATATTAGCAGGGATGTCACCTTAGATGAGGATGTATATTTTCACAATTTAAAGTAGGGTTGTGTAGAGTAATCTCATGACGAAGAGAATGGAGTTCCTAGAGTTGCGGAGACAAGAGAAGTGGAAGCAGAGGAATCCATTCTTGAGGATCAATATATGGACAAACCACATAGTCCTATGGAGAAACCTACAAAGAAATGAATACCATATTGGGCACAAGAGGCCATCAAAGATGCAGAGAGATATGGTGCCTAAGATGGATCATCTAGGAAATTCAAGAAACCAAAACCGTATCTCGACTATGTGGCATTATTGTGTGATATAATTGATGTAGATCCTACTAGCTATGAAGAAGCTACAATAAATAAATAATGGAAGGATTCCATGGTCAAGGAATACCAATCAATAGTGAAATATGACATTTGGGATGTTGTTCTCAGACCCAAAGAAAAATCAATTGTGAGATCCAAGTGGATATTCAAGACGAATCATGTCGTAGATGGAAGTATTGAGAAATACAAGGCTATATTTTTAGCATGAGGATTTTCTCAAAAGGAAGGAATTGACTACAAGGATATGTTTTCTCTTATGGAAAGATATACTTCAATAAGGGATTTCATTTTTTTAGCTACTGTGATGAAATGGAATTTTCATCAGATGGATGTGAAGATGGAATTTTTGAATGGGGTAATATAAGAAGAGGTTTACATCGAACAACCATAAGGATTCAAGACACATGATAGGGAGGTGCATGTGTGTAGGTTAAATAAGGAATTATATGGATTTAAGTAGGCACCGAGAGAATGGTATGGTCATATTGATGGTTTATCGATGAGCTTGTGGTTTACCAAGAGCAGTGTAGATCCTAACCTTTACTTCAAGGTTGGGGATGATGGACCAGTGATATTACTCTGATATGTGGATGACCAATTCTTTACAGGAGTGGAGAATCTCATCATTGAGTGTAAGATAAAACTGGCTACAAAGTTCGAAATGAAATACCTAGGTTTGATGCACTACATTTTGGTTCTAGAGGTATGGAAGAGGAAGAATGAGATCTTCCTAAATCAGGAAAAATATGTTGTGGAGATCCTGAAGAGGTTCGGTAAGTTGGACTATAAATCGATGGATACACTAATGGCATCAAATATGAAGTTGTTGGATGATATGACTTCAAAGGTTGTGGATTCTACATTATACAAGAATATCATTGGATCATTGATGTATTTGAAAAATACATGACCATATATATGTTTTGTTGTGAACATACTGAGTCAGTGCATGGTTGACCCCAAACGTGTTCACTTGATTGCAATAAAACATGTGATGAGGTACCTTAAATTCCATTAGATTATGGGCTCAAGTATGTTGCAGACAGTGAGATCAATCTACTTGGATATTTGGAATTAGATTGGGTAGGTAGTGTTTCAAACCGGAAAATTACATTCGGATGTTGCTTTACTTTGGGATCTGGTATGATTTCATGGATCAGTGAGAAGTAGTCATGTGTAGCATTTAGTATGATTGAGGTAGAGTATGTGGAAGCAAGACACAAAGTAGTGTGGCTTCAGAAATTGTTGAATGGATTATTCGATATTGTGTTGGAGGCGTGACGCAACCACCCTCCTCAACCCGCAGGTCGGAAGGTCCACACCAACAAGATCTTTCTTTCTTCACTGGCCCGAAGAGCTCTCCACAATCGCTCTTCGATTTTCCTTTCGGAAAATATGCACCCACAGTGAAACTTCGTGAGATTTCTCCCTCACGCTTCGGGGGATCGTACTTTGCGGTATCACGAATCCTGAAGTCGAGCACCTGCTCACTATGACCCCCGAAACCCGAATTCCAAACTTCCCATATCAGCTTCGGCTTTTCGTCTTTCGCTAGTTCATGAGTTGCGATGACATGAAATTCCTCTCCATGAACCCCAATATCCCAATACTATATTCCCCGAAATCTTGAAGTGTCAGACTCTGACACGTTTTCTCGGTGATGGCGCCACAACTAATCTTTCCGCCGTTTCGGGACTTCGCACTTCGCGAGTTCGCGAGTCCTGATGCAAGGTTTTCAGGACTTTGACTCACGAAACTCCAAAATGGTCAACACGATTGACTCCCACGTCAATAGTGTGCCACCTTTTTTCCTCGTTGGCTCCTATGGTCCCACACCATCCTTTTAACCTTTAGGACTTTGCGTTTTGTGATATCGCGATTCCAGTTGCAAAGTTTACGAGACTTCCACCTACGAAATTCTGAAATAGGAATCCACTTGCGAATCCAACAACCTCTTGTGGATTGGATCTACGGTCCTAATCCTCCTGAGATTAGAACCTTTTGAAGCACTCATTGTAAATTCTCTTCTCCTCCGTGATATCTAACGACTCACAGGACTTCGCGGATTCTCCACAGAGAATTCTGACCGTCTGTCTTTCTTCATTGAGAATTTGTCCTCCTGAAATCGATGTCGCTACGCCTTCCTTTCTAAATTTCTAAGGTGCTTGGACACCTTCCTTCCTTTAACCCCTTCGAAGGTCCAAACCCTTCTGAACTTTCTATGACTCCAAGTCTTTCAGAAGACTCTTGAATGCACTCAATGCAGTAGATTTTCAACACCTCCAAGTGTCAAAACCCTTCGACTCTGCGCACACCTGCAACAACAGTCTCTCAATGCTTCTCTCATATTCGAAACTCTGAGACTTTGCTTGGCCTGCACACTCCTTGCATGACTCCTGTACCTAACTTCACTCCTATGGGAATGATAACAACAACTATCTCTCCTGATCTTTCAGAGACAAACCTCTGAATCCCTTGTCAACGCACTCCTTGCGGACAATTCAACTGCACTCCTTGCAGGAACTCTTCCTCAGATACAGAGCCAATTGAAACTCATTTCCCTCTCTCTCTCTCTCTCTCTCTCTCTCTCTCTCTCTCTCTCAAATTTCAAACATTCAAACAAAAATCATTCATACATAACATAAAATCAATTGCATGACAGAAAGAGTAAATCATTCATGAGCATAACATTCAAACATGCATACATAGAGAATATATGAACGCCATGAGTCTGAATCACAACTTTCTTGTATTAATTCAAAAATTTTGTACATGGAGTCTGCTACACAACTCTCTACTTCTCCCCTATGCTCTCAACATGCTAATCTTCATTCTAAAATTACAATACACAATGAGGGTGTCTATATCTCGTTTCCCTCTTGCGCTCTAAAACTGTCTAATCTACACATTCAATTTTACCTACCTGCATTAACTACCATAATTGCCTTCTATCTACTAAGGATGAGAGCGGATCACTCAAGGCCCGTTTACATTATACAAGTGTGCCTTCATTTAATTGTTTCATTTAAGGTTCTAAAGCATTCTCAAAATTTGTGTTCGGAGCTTGTCCAACTGCCTTTTTCTTCCATGCTGGCTCGCTTGAGATGCTCCTGCATCATACTCCCTCGCTTGAAAATTTTCATGGGCTCCTGTCCATGAACTCGTGCATGGTCTATCCATGCTTTTGGTTCTCTGCTTTGTTCTCCCAGCTGGCATCTTCAGCTGGGTGGTTCTTCCATTTGACCAGATACTCAAAGTATTGCTTTCGCCTGGTCGTCTTTCTCACTCTTTTGTCCAGTATGCATTCCATCTATGGCTTATCTGCAACTGGAATTTGTTTTTTCCACTGGACCACTGGCTGTTCATTTTTTGTCCCTACTTCCTCAGCTTTATATGGGTATAAATCTGAGATATTGAGTATCGGAGAAATTTCGATCCCATCGGGTAATTCAATCTCGTAAGCATTTGCCCCAAATTTCTTCAAGACCCTACATGGTCTGATTTTTTTCATCTTTAGTTTATTGTATGTTCCTCTCGGGAACCTTTCCTTTCTCAAATGTGCCATAATTAAATCACCAACCTTAAATTGAATTTGTCTCCTATGCTGATCTGCTCTGTGTTTATACTCTTGGCTTGAATTCTGCAAACGCTCCTTCACCTCGCTATGAATTTCCTTCATCGCCTCTGCGAAATCTCCTGCACTAGCGCTCCTAGTTGTATTCTATTCTGAATCCCTCAAATCATAAATTCCTCTCGGCTGGATGCCATAGACAACCTGAAATGGACTCTGCCCTGTGCTGTTGTTAACTGAATCATTATAAGCAAACTCTGCCTGTGGTAATATGTTGTCCCACTGGTTGTGGTGTTCTATCACCAAGCTTCTCAGCAAGTCTCCCAGACTTCTGTTCACCACTTCTGTCTGTCCATCCATCTGAGGATGATAAGATGAACTAAATGACAAGTTAGTTCCAAACTTCTTCCATAATGTCCTCCAAAAGTGCCCTATGAACTTAGTGTCTCGATCCGAAACTATACTCCTTGGTAAGCCATGAAGTCGAATGACTTCTTTGAAAATCAGGCTCGCAATGTGAGTTGCGTCACTGGTTTTCTGACATGGAATGAAGTGTTCCATCTTGGAAAATATATCCACCACCACAAAGATCGAGTCAAATCCTCTTTGTGTTCTCGACAACCCCAATATGAAATCCATGTTGATTGCGTCCCATGGCCTCTCTGGTATTGGCAATGGTTGATAAAACCCCGCATTCTGCCTCTTTCCTTTCGAATGCTGACAAATTCTACATCTGTCCACGAATCTCTTGACGTCTTCTCGCATTCCCGACCAAAAATATGATTCATTCAATTTTGCGAACATCTTGTCATGACCAAAGTGCCCGGCCAATCCTCCACTGTGTTTCTCCTTCAACAAATTCTCTCTCATGGAGCATTTCGGAATACACAATTGATTACCTTTAAACAGTAATCCTTCCTGGATCATGTATTCTATCCATTGGCTTCTATCCCTAAGAATTTGATTCTCAGCTACTTCGTACGCCTCCTGAAAATATGGATCATCACTGTACATGTCCCTGAGATCATCAAAACCCAACTCTTTGACTCTGAACTCCTGCAATAGCAAACACTTCATGCTCAAAGCATCAACAACTTTCTTAGTAGTACCAAAAATATGTTTAACCACAAAAGTGAAATTCTACATATACTCAACCCATTTGACATGTCTATGATTCAACTTCTCTTGTTGAGTCACAAACTGCAGCGCATGATTGTCACTGTATAAGACAAGCTCTTTTGGGATCAAGTAGTGTCTCCATTTCTTCAATGCCTGAATGATAGCATAAAACTCCTTATCATAAGTGGAGTATTTCACTTTCTCTTCATTCATATTCTCACTGAAGTATGCTAACGGCTTGTCTTCTTGACTCAAGATTGCCCCTATTGCAAACCCACTTGCATCGCATTTCACTTGAAATGTCTTTTGGAAATCCGGCAACACCAAAACTGGTTGTTCCGTAATCTTCCTCTTCAACAGATTAAAACTCTTCTCAGCTTCTTCTGTCCAGTGAAAAGATTTATGTTTTTTCTTCACTATATCCATCATCGGTGCACTAATTCCACTAAAATTTTTGATGAACTTTCGGTAGAAACTAGCCAATCCGTGAAAACTTCTCACCTCAAAGGTATTCTTCTGTGATGGCCAATTTTTTATTACCTCCACCTTATCTGGATCCATTCTTAATTTATCTGCAGAAATAACAAACCCCAAATAAATGAGCTCTGTCTTCATGAATGAGGATTTCTTCATATTTATCAACAACTTCTCTTGCTATAACCTCTCCATCACTATAGCCAAATGCTTCAGATGCTCGACCACTGTTTTATTGAAAATCAGTATGTCATCCAAATAAACAATGACAAATTTTCCGATGAACTCCCTCAGGACTTCGTTCATCAAACTCATGAAGGTACTCGGTGCATTTGTTAAGCCAAATGACATAACAAGCCATTCATACAACCCTTCGTTGGTTTTGAAGGCTGTCTTCCACTCATCACCTTCTCTCATGCGGATTTGATGATAACCGCTTTTCAAATTGATATTTGAAAAATACTTTGCCCCACTCAAGCAATCCATCAAATCATCCATCCTTCGCAATGAAAATATGTACCTGATGCTTATCTTGTTAATCACCCTCGAGTCAGTACACATCCTCCAACCTCCGTCTTTCTTCGGACTGAGTACTATTGGAACAACACACAGACTCAAGCTTTCCCTGACTAAACCGTTGTCCAACAACTCCTGGACTTGTCTTTTGACTTCTTCATTCTCTTGCGGTGTCAATCTGTACGCGACTTTGTTTGGAAAGCTGGCTCATGGTATGAGATCAATATGATGACTCACACTTCTGATTGGTGGCAACGAACGAGGTAATTCGTCCACTACTATATCAACAAATTCTTCCAACAGTTCCTGAATCTCTTCTGGTAAATCATCCACTCTTGTGCTGGTCAAAACAATCTTCGGTTTCCTGAACACAATGAATTGTGGATCCTCCTTCTTATTAACCTATGTAAGAAGTTCCTTCCCACTCATGAGAAGTACAGTGTTTCTTACTTCCAGTTTCACCTCTTGGTCCTTAATTGGAAGCAACATGTGAGTCCTCCCATTCTTCTCTAGGGTGTATGTGTTCATTCTACCATCATGAATCACATTCTTGTCATATTTCCATGGTCTACCCAGCAATAGATGAAAAACATCCATAGGAATGACATCACATAATATCTTATCATTATATCCTCCTATCTTAAATTCAATTAAACATTGTTTAGTGATAGTTACCTGATGTCCTTTTTGTAGCCACAAAACTCTGTATGGGCTTGTATGATCAATCGTCTCCAACTCCATATTTTCTGCCATCTCTGTAGAAACGAGATTATCCATGATACCACTATCCACAATGACCTTTCATACCCAATATTTGGTTTTGCAAGCAGTCCGAAAAAGTCTGGTTCTTTGGACTGAACTCTCCACCTCCTTCTCTGGTGTCAAAAGAGCTTTCTGCATCATCAACGATCTTCTGCCTTTAGCATATTCCACCTCAACTCCCCGCCTCTGTGCTTCGGCGATGTGAGATTCTCCTCCTTATTTCTTTTTATCTGGACACTCGTAATAATTGTACCCATTCTTTCCACATGTGAAGCATGTTATTACGCCACCTCTTCTTCTTCCTCTACCTCTAGTACGAGGAAAAATATTATTATCATCATAATCTCCTCTCTAATCAGTATGCTTCCTATTTTTGTTCATCATATTTCCCTCGCTGTGAGCTTCCACCTCTCTCAGTTCGAGTCTGAGGTTTCTTCCAGTCCTCCTTGGGCTTCTGATATTTATCCTGCGCAACTGATTTTCCTTTGGGTTGACTTCTGCCTTGGCCTCTCTGACCCTGCTTTCGGCTCAACTTCTCTTCAGCTTTTAGAGCCATCTGATAAGCATCTTCCACCATTCGAATGGTTACCATGCTCATCTCATCCTGAATGTCATATCTCAGGCCATTCATGTATCTGGAAACCTTTTGATCATCGCTTTCCCGATGACCTGCCCTGATGTTCAGTTTGTAGAATTCTTCAGTGTATTCTTTCACTGTCATCAGCTTCTGTCTCAGGTTCTGCATTCTCCTGAACAAAGTGATCTGGTAATCTCTGGGGATGAATTTCGCCTTCATCTTCACGATCATTATGTCCTAGATTTTGATCTTCTTCTAGACCTTGCAGTGTATGTCAGCTTGTAGTTCATCCCACCACAATGTTGCATGTCCTTTCAATCTTGTGACATCATGCTTGACCTTCTTGTCCTCTTCGACATCTTCATAGTCAAAGTATGTGTCCAGAGCTCTAATCAAGTCTATAAGTTCCTCTGCATCCAGATTCCCCTCATAAACTGGAATGCCAATTTTCTCTCTTGCACCCATTCTTGCAATAGCTTTGATCAAACGTTTGTTTGTTGCATCTTCAACTGCAACTTCTTCTTCATGTTCAGCCTCAATTTCACTTTCAGAATCACTAAGATCCCCAGCACTGACTCTACGCCTTTGTGTTGTCTCCATGTCTTCGAGTCTGGCTTGTAGATCATGCATCTCTCTCTCCATGGCTAGATCAGTCATCTGCCTACCTCTTCTTCTCAGCATTTCCCTATCCTCTAGTGGATCGGGTGTTTTCCGGTCCCTTCTCCTTGGCAGCATGGTGAATTCTTCTTTTTCTCTACTACATAAAGAAAAGAACCTTTCCGTGCTCTGATACCAAACTTTGATGAAACCACCCTCCTCAACCCACAGGTCGGAAGGTCCATGCCAACATGATCTTTCTTTCTTCACTGGCTCGAAGAGCTCTCCACAACCGCTCTTCGATTTTCCTTTCAGAAAATCTGCACCCACAGTGAAACTTCATGAGATTCCTCCCTCACGCTTCGGGGGATCGAACTTCACGGTATCGTGAATCCTGAATTCGAGCACCTGCTCACTATGACCCCCAAATCCCGAATTTCGAACTTCCGATATCAGCTCCGGCTTTTCGGCTTTCATGAGTTCGTGAGTTGCGATGACATGCAACTCCACTCCATGAACCTCGATATCCCAATACTATATTCCCCGAAATCATGAAGTGTCAGACTGCAACACGTTTTCTCGGCGCTGGCCCCACAACAAATCTTTCCTTCGTTTCGGGACTTCGCACTTCACGAGTTTGCGAGTCCTGATGCAAGGTTTTCGGGACTTCGACTCACGAAACTCCAAAATGGTCAACACGGTTGACTCCCACGTCTATAGTGTGCCACCTGTCTACCTCACTGGCTCCTATGGTCCCACACTGTCCTTTTATCCTTCGGGACTTCGCATTTTGTGATATCACGATTCTCGTTGCAAATTTTATGGGACTTCCACCTACGAAATCCCGAAATATGAATCCACTTGCGAATCCAACGACCCCTTGTGGCTTGGATCTACGGTCCTACTCCTCCTGAGCTTAGAAACTTTCGAAGCACTCGTTGTAACTTCTCTGCTCCTCCATGAGATCTAATGACTCACGAGACTTCGCGGATTCTCCACAGAGAATTCCGACTGTCCGTCTTTCTTCATTGATAATTTGTCCTCCTGAAATCAACGTCTCTACGCCTTCCTTTATAAATTTCTAAGGTGCTTGGATGCCTTCCTTCCTTCGACCCCTTCGAAGGTCCAAAACCTTCTAAACTTTCTACAACTCCAAGTCTTTCAGAAGACTCTTGCATGCACTCCTTGCGGAATATTTTCAACACTTCCAAGTGTCGAAACCCTTCGACTCTGCGCACACCTGCAACAACAGTCTCTCAATGCTTCTCTCAGATTTGAAACTTTGAGACTTTTCTCGGCCTACGCACTCCTTGCATGGCTCCTATACCTAAATGCACTCCTATGGGAATGTGAAAAACAACTATCTCTCCTGATCTTTCAAAGACAAACCTCTGAACCCCTTTTCAACGCACTCCTTGTGGACAATTCAACTGCAGTTCTTGCAGGAACTCTTCCTCAGATAGAGATCAAATGAAACTCATTTCCCTTACTCTCTCTCTCTCTCTCAGATTTCAAACATTCAACCAGAAATAATTCATACATAGCATAAAAGAAATTGCATGACAGAAAGAGTAAATCATTCATGAGCATAACATTCAAAGATGCATACACAGAGAATATATGAACACCATGAGTCTGAATGACAACTTTCTTGTATTAATTTAGAACTTCTATACATGGATTCTGCTAGACAGCTCTCTGCTTCTCCCCTATGCTCTCAACATGCTAATCTTCATGCTAAAATTACAATACACAATGAGGGTGTCTATATCTCGTTTCCCTCTTACACTCTAAAACTGTCTAATCTACACATTCAATTTTACCTACCTGTATTAACTACCATAATTGCCTTCTATCTACTAAGGATAAGAGCAGATCACTCAAGGCCCATTTACATTATAAAAGTGTGCCTTCATTTAATTTTTTCATTTAAGGTTCTAAAACATTCTCAAAATTTGTGTTGGGCGCTTGTCCAACTATCTTTTGCTTCCGCGTTGGCTCGCTTGATATGCTCCTGCATCAAGGCGACTTGTATCTTGTGCGATAACCAGAGTTGTATAAATTTTTCATAGAACCCAGTGTTTCATGATAGGTTGAAGCATATCGAAATCAGGTATCACTATATCAGGGATATGGTGCAAAAGGGAGTAGTGAGGCTCCAATATGTGGCTACTGATAAGTAGGTTGCAGATGTGATGACAAAGCCATTGTCAAGGATGAAGTTCAAGTACTTCAATGATAAGATCAGTGGGAGTGATGGATTCAGATGTTATCGTAGGGTAGTGGATGTCATGATGACATGTTGTAGATATTGGGGAGCTACCCACTGACCCCGGATGCATGATGAAGAGATGAGGTACAAATGTTTTCATAGGGTACTGGATGTCATGCATAATATATCTGAGCTTTCTGTGGAAAAATGGATAGTCTCATGATGAAATGTTGTAGCGATTGGAGAGCTACCCACTGGCCTTAGATGCATGCTCTAAAGTCACTATGGATTTCATGTGATGTATATATTCATGTGTCTGACAATCAATATTCATGATCTCATGTAGATGGTGACAATGTTATAGTTTGTGCCGGATATAATACCTTCCTCATTAAGAGGGAGTGTTCAGATTTTCTGTAATTTTGGAAGTTATTCCTAAATGTAATTGTATTGGTTATTCCTAAGTGTAATTGTGAAAGGGTTTATTGATAAGTCATATCTTTTAGGTATTTTAGAGTATAAATAGAGGTTATATCGAGTCATTTCCATCCCTCATTGAATATAATTATAATAAATTAGTAAGCACTTATCTAGGTGTTACACATAAAAAATACTCACTTTGATAGTGTCACAAGTGTCATCATTACAAAGGTCGCAAGTGTCGCATTTTTCTCACAAGTGTCGCAAGTGTCAGGGAAGCATACTGCCATGATGCCTATGTCATGCCTGTAAAAAACATGAGAAGGACACTTGAAACACCTCAAACATTTGATTTGGAAGAGGAGAAATGCGTCAGCAGGCTTATAAACCTTTTGCCATCTGAAAGCACCCCAAAAATTGATTTTTTGGAGGGGAGCGCTCCCCTATACCTCTTCTGGGAGTGTTGGCGCTCCCCCTTACACTGTCTGGGAGCATTATAAAGATTCTTTGGCCCTTCTGGGGGAGCGCTAGTGATTTTAGGAGTGTTGGCGCCCCCCTTAAGCTTACTAGGGAGCGCTACAGCGCTCTGATGGCCCTTTTGAGGGAGTGCTGCCTATTCTGGGTAGTAGTTAAGTTGTTGAGATGAATGGGGGAAGGATCCTTTCATTCTTGGAAGGCAGCTGGATTCAAATTCCTAGTCCAGCCATGATCTTAGGGCAAATCCTCAATTGAAGGAGGAAAATCCTCAACTTCCCCAAAGATACCTCAAGTGGTTAAAGCCTCTCCAAGGCTATATAAGCAAGCTTTCTCATGGTGAAAGGGGACTGAAAAGGGAGAATCACACCAAAATTATGATCCTATAAGTGGTGCTGGAACATAGATATTTTGGAAGCAAGAGACCTATTATCTCATAGGGAGCAATTGGTGAAGCTATCATTATTCGGATCGTGGATCTTTTAAGCAAGGGGTAGA
Source organism: Picea engelmannii (assembly GCA_009831015.1). NCBI lineage: Eukaryota > Viridiplantae > Streptophyta > Pinopsida > Pinales > Pinaceae > Picea > Picea engelmannii. The sequence goes on along the minus strand of ML777905.1, from coordinate 641,216 downwards.
CAAGGAGGACTTGACGAAACTGCTGCAATTCATCTATGGCTGTAAGCAATGTTTTGTCCTCATTAATATAATTTGCTTGGCCTGTTTCTTTCTAATTCATGTTCAATATCACATGAATTTGTCTCTTTAGTATATAGACCTATTTTGGACTAATCTTGATAGAGTAGGAAGTAGTCGTACTTTGTTTTTCTACAGGGCTTATCGAGGAGCGAAAGATCGGAGCTCAACTCGGAGCGTGCAGGGACAAACACCGGTAAAAGGTACTTATTTTATCCTTCCTCCTCACACACTAGTCCACTTATATCTAAAAGGAAGTTAGTGACCATGATAAGCACTTTCTGTCTTAGAGTTAAGAGTCTATCTCTTTGAGGAGATCTACCTGTCCGCAGGGAGATTTTCCTTTAACAAAAATTGGCGACTCCACGGGGGATCGAATCAAACTTTTAGTTTTGATATTCCTCATAGACCTTGTCTTACCCTTTGTTGTTTTCATACCTTTTTCACCTCATATGTTTGATTTCACTTGCTGATTGACTCTTTACCCCATCACACTCAGCTTGACTGTCAAAATTTGATTGAAATTTTGGGCTTTTGGACTTTTTTATGATCTTTTTAAGCCTGGCGCCCCCGTGGCCACATTAACAGAGCACCAAAACTCCATGGAAGTGTTAGAAAAATCTTTATAATGCTCTGGTGTCCCTTATACCAGAACGCCAGCTCTTTTTTGCCCAAAATCTCTTAAAAAATTGTATTTTTTGGAGGTCCAAACCCTATTTTTTCACTTGCTAAGTTGCTTTGTGATTAAATGATTCTTCCTTTGACCTTTGACATGCTTCCTCCTAAGAAGTAAACACCTTTTTGTTCAGATTTTATGCCCTTCTTCATTATTTTTGAGATTTTGTTGTTGAGAGCTTGAAATCGATCCCCTGATTTCTTCTCTCCTATCCAATTGAGTGGGAACTCTAGTGAAGGACATTAGAAGTCTATGAATCTTCTCATTTGGTTCTTTGAGGTCATATGATACAATTTATTTCTCCTTCCTTTTGCGTTTTTTATTTTCTTTCTCTTGTTTGATTGCAAAAGGGTGTGTTGTTTGTGCGAAATCTGCGTTTTCTTGTCCGAATCTCCTTGATCTGAAAGAGTAGTTGGAAGGACAAGTTTTTCATTGAATTGATCATCATTCACATGAAAATGACACAAGTAAATCTTAATGATTAGTTTTCATATTAATTTGCATTTCTTAAATGTTGTAGCATCATATTGGAATTGATTGAGAACAAAATTGATTGAGGGCATTCCTTATCCAGTGTTTGATAGTGAAAACGACTCTTCCTCTTTCCCTTAAATAGGTATTCATTGAAAAGAAATGATTGCTTATCATACTTCATGCATATTTTTTGGAATTGAGTCATCATTCCATCAGTTTCACTTTCGTACACCCTCTGAGTAAACAACAGCCGTTAAAATCAACGCTTAACTAAAATTTATCAGACTTTTTACATCTTTGTTAGCAAACCTACATTAGTTTAAGGTATAGGGATTTGGAATAGGTTGAAAGGATAGCTTTCCAAATCTATCAAACAAAATTAGTATCTTGCGGTAGGGAGAGTCAAATCCAATTGTCATATTGGCTTGATGGGATCCCCCTCTCACACAGGGGTTATGCACGAGGTCGCATTCGGGTGAGTTACAGGGATTATCCCTCCGTGGCCCAACTGTTTGTAGTGGTCGGATCGTATATTGGGGGTCACTGGAAGGTATACCCATGATTATGTGTGGGAGGATTTCAGGTTCATTTCAAACTTGTTATCCTTCCCATACGTTTCGACTGGACTATCAACTGTACTCGCCCAAGGGTTGAATATGAGTTGGTGACCTTATTAGCCACAATCTTTAGGGTCTCACACAAGGTGACGGTGAAGGGAAATCTCACTGTACCTGGAACAGATGTTGGTCAAACTCACTCGAGCTCCTTGGAGGGTAAATCCACAATTACTATGTGGAAGCTTTCACCAAGGCGTAAGTCCATTAAGCAGGTCGCCAACGTAACTGATCCACCCGCTCTATCCCCACCCCTTCCTATTTTGATCTAGCGACATTGGATTTCATCACCAACTAGTGGTTTCATCATAGGAAGGTTTGTTTGATTGTTTGATTCTCAGATTCTTAGCGTGTGTTGTTTGTTTTACTTAGTGGACCTTAGGTCGAGTCAATGTTAATGGCATCGAATCCTGGGAGTACCAATGGAGGAACCCATTCTCCTGGGGAACCTTATAATTTTCCTTCATTTGGAAACTTTGGTCCTCCATATGTTTCCACACTGAGTCTTCCAGGACTCACTATTGGATTACCAGTGTGGTTTTTCCCCACTCCGGTGATCCCGAATCCTCCCAATGTTTCAGTTGCACCTAATACTTTGGATTCCAATACACCACCCACACATCAACCTCATGTCAACTTTTCACCTTCTTCGCCCATCAAGTCTCCTTCCATTTCTCCTTCTTCACCTAGTGAAAGCTCTAAAGAAAGTAGCCAGGTTGATCATAAGAAGAAGAAATGGAAAGAGAATAAGAAGAAAAAATCGAAAAGGAAAAAGGCCCCAACAACATCAGATGTTGGCTCTAAGAAACTAGTTACTGTTAATAGTATTGGGAGTGTTGATGAGGTCAACAATATTAAAAGGAAGAATACAAAACCCAAATTCCCTTGCAGCCTTTGCAAGGGTGACCACTTTCTGAGGGATTGCCCCGGTCTTACCCAGGTCTTAGAAATGTGGTCCTCCACGTCATCAACCTCTGTCGGTCATGTCGATGATACCCTGTCAACTAGTGATGTTCAGGTTGGTAAGAAGAATCAAACTGTCAAGTTCCCTTGCATGTTATGTAAAGGTAATCATTACTCTCACATTTTTCCTCACATGGATGAGGCTTCTTCTCTTTTGGAAAAACTTCAACTTCCAAAAGGTTATCGTAAGATTTCCTTTGACCCATCATTGGTTGATGGACTAGTCAATCCGGTTCGATCCCCAGTCAGTTCGATTTATTAGGTGGTAAATCTAGTTTCCTCCTCGATTGAACCACAAACCCAAGTAGCTGATCTAGTTCCATCATCGATCAGCCCCGCTCTTCATCAAAAGAGTGACACCAAAGTGGTCGATCTTTTTTCATCCTCGGTCGATCCCACTCTCCCGTTAGAGAGTGACCCCAAAGCGGTCGATTTGTTTCCACCCGTCGACCCCATTCTTCCCTTGGAGAATGAAACTCAAGTGGTTGATCCAGTTTCACCATCGGTTGATCCCATTCCTCCATTGACGAATGTCAAAGTGACTGATCCAGTCCCTTCCTCGGTCAGTCCCACTCTTCCTCTGAAGAGTGCCAAAGTGGTCGATCCCATTTCACCATCGGTCGATCCTATTCCTCCATTGAGGGATGTCAAAGTGACTGATCCAGTCCCTTCCTCGGTCAGTCCCACTCTTCCTCTAAAGAGTGCCAAAGTGGTCGATCCATTTTTTCCATCGATCGATCCCATTCCTCTATTGAGGAATTCCAAAGTGACTAATCCAGTCCCTTCCTCGGTCAGTCCCACTCTTCCTATGAAGAGTGCTAAATTGGTCTATCCAAGTCCACCATTGGTTGATCCGATCCAATCATCGGTCGATCCTACTCCCCTTCTAGAGAGTAAACCCAATACTGCCCATGTTTTTCTCATTAATACAGACTCTACTATGCTGGGGAGCATTCCTCCTTCTCCTGTGAAACCCCCTCCAAGTACTGAAGCCATCCTTTTTTATTGGGGTGCGCTAACTGGACCTTGTCTTCCATCTCACATTCCTTTCCAGATTACAGTACAGGTTCATGGTCAGGACATTCCTCAAACACTGATAATGAAGGTGCATCTGTTAGTATTTTGTCTTATGTTGCTTGGTACGCTTTGGGTTGTCCGCAGCTTGCACCGGTTACACAGAATCTATTAGCTTTTAACAGAAGAACTAGTCAACCTTTAGGGATCCTTCCTCAGTTTCCTGTAACTTTGGGAGGGAAAACTATCTTTATCGATGTCATGGTAGTCCGAGACCCCTTGGATTTATCTTTACTCCTTGGGTGGGATTATGTCTATGCCATGAAAGATATTGTATCCACTCTTTTCCGTGTGATATCTTTCCCTCACAATGGAAGAATTGTGACTATTGATCAACTTTCATTCATCGTCCGTGACTGGGTTACCTCCCTAAGTGGTTTTTATATGCAAACAGTATTGCCCCCGCCGCATGTCAATTATGTGGCGTTGTCTCCCATGACCTCAACTTCCGATGATTTGGATCCGGTAGTGGACATGGTGATTTCTTCGGTAGGGTTATTGGAGCATGATCTCCTTACCCTTGTCATGACCCTTGACATGTGTTCCTTCCCGAGTGATTATCTTCCATCCAGTGAAGATCTCCTAGAAGCCATGAACGAGTTTTTTCCCTTGACATGGTATCCTTCCAGAGCGTTATCCTCTCGGAAGACATGATCCAGACAAAGCCACGAGCATAGTTTCTTTTCTCTGTGGCAATCTCGTTAAAAAATGAAATAGAGGCCTTGAGCATAGTTCTTTTCCTGTGTCAAGATCGTTAAAAAATGAAACAGTCACCTCTCTTGAACCTTCTTTTCATCCACCCTTCTCCTTTTTCTCCTATCCTAGAGAAATTGGTGATGACCTTAGAGTCGGTGAATGAATTGAAGCTTGGAGAGCATGTCTCCAGCCTTTCCCGATCATTCTGGAGCTAAGTCACCAGCTTTTAAGCTGGGGGCATAACAAGCTTAGTCTTTGTTCTTTCTCGTGCTCGTAAATACATGAGAATGCATCCAGGTAGACTTTTATCTCTTTTTCGAACCTTTATGGATACATGAAAAAGGAACCCCCTGGAGTCTCCTTTAAGCTCTTTTCAGACTCTCTAAACATGAAAAAATTGTCGAGTGATCTTGCTTCCTTTTCCACTCGTTAAACGGTTTGAAAGGGCATCTTTCGAGTGATAATTTATCTCTTTTTCGGCCTTGCGAGACTAACATTATGAAAAAGGACAACATTGGACTCATCTTTAAGTTCTTTTTGGATTCTCTAAAGATGAAAAGATTACCGAGGGACCTTTTTCTTTTCACGCTTATTAAAGTATTTGAAGAAAACGTCTATTGAGCGATAGTTTATCTCTTTTTTGGTCTCGTTAGACTACTTTACGAAAAAGGAACCTTTGATATTTCTCTTTTAAGTGTTTTTCCAGACTCTATAATCATGAAAAACCTTTGAGTTTTCTGTCTTTGGACTCGCTAAACAAAACATCGACAGGCCCATATGGGATTGAACCCTTACTTCTTCCAGTTCGTTAAACAAAGGAAGAGGAACTTACCGAAGGTGAGTTTTATCGAGCATGTGTTATCCTCCTCGAGCTCGTTAAATTAAAAAGAGGTACTCATCTATCTGGATGGGGGAAAATTGAAAGAAACAAGCCAAGTAGTTTTTTGTGAACATTACCAAGTATCTCTTAGTGTCTCCCTTGAACACGACACTTTGTCTTTGCATGCATTCTAATCCGCTGAACCTCTATACTGAGTCAATCCTTTGAGTTTCTTTCACTCCTTTATGTCACCTGACGTAAGTCATAACATCCACTGCATCATCAAGTTTTGGTCCATGTCATGTGTCTGTTGTTGTGCCTCAGTGTTCAAGGGAAGTATCCACCTTGAGATTTAGCCATCACAAATATCTTGTCTCAATACCCGTGTCATTCCATGTTCATTTGATCTACCAATTACATCTCTGTGTTCATTTCATGTCGTTGATGGGGGATACATCAAGGCCCTCCTTCGATGAGTCTATTCCTGTCGAATCCAACACATTATCCAGGAACTATACTTAGAAACCAATTAGTACTTTGGGACCTGCATGCCTCAATGGAAGGATTCCTCACATTCAACAGTGGTTTTACATCATTGACCTATAATCGGATGGTTCCACGGATGTTCGACTTCAGCTCATACATTCACATTCGTTGGAATGTACTAGAGTACCTTGGGAATCATTGACATTAATGGTGATCTACCTCGTGGTTGTTAACGGTTTACATCATTGACTGGTAATCAAGTGGTTTCTGCCATGTTCGACATCGAGACATCTATTCACATGGTTAGATTCGTACTACATTGGGATCGGTAAGAAGACCCTGGGTTGAGTAATACACTTTGATATATACTTTGCCCAGGTTGTGATGGAGTTTTTCTTGAACAATGACACATATACTATGACATAGATCCACTTTGTATTGGTCATGGCTATGTCTTGTCATCTCGTAGATCCACTGTCCATTCTTTGTGGCTACGATCAGTTCATGTCATAAGAGTATAGATCCACAGTGTATTTTCAATGGCTATACCTTTTTATCAATACAATTATGGATCCGCAGTGCATTTGATGTTGGCCATACCTTGCAAGTCTTTATCACCCAAGCATAGGTATGCCTGCCTTAGGTTTGAAACATGTCATAATATTTGTTGGATGTTTGTGTGTAGCTTTTGTCAGGTTCTCTGCGTCTATACCCTTGCCTGAAATTCTACAAATCATTTCAGTTATCAGTTCCTGTCTTCTAACTTCATACTTTGGGGGGCAATCTGTTACACATGAAAAATACTCACTTTGATAGTGTCGCAAGTGTCGTCATTACAAAGGTCGCAAGTGTCGCATTTTGCTCACAAGTGTTGCAAGTGTCAGGGAAGCATACTTCCATGATGCCTATGTCATGCCTGTAAACGACATGAGAAGGACACTTGAAACACCTCAGACATTTGATTTGGAAGAGGAGAAATGAGTCAGCAGGCTTATAAACCTTTTTCCATCTGAAAGCACCCCAAAAACTGAGTTTTTGGAGGGGAGCGCTCCCCTATACCTCTTCTGGGAGTGATGGTGCTCCCCCTTACACTTTCTGGGAGTGTTATAAAGTTTTTTTGGCCCTTCTGGAGGATCGCTATTGATTTTAGGAGTGTTGGTGCCCCCCCTTAAGCTTACTAGGGAGCGCTATAGTGCTCTGATGGCCCTTTTGAAGGAGCGCTGCCTATTATGGGTAGTAGTTAAGTTGTTGAGATGAATGGGGGAAGGATCCTTTCATTATTGGAAGGTAGTTGGATTCAAATTCCTAGTCTAGCCATGATCTTAGGGAAAATCCTCAATTGAAGGAGGAAAATCCTCAACTTCCCCAAAGATACCTCAAGTGGTTAAAGCCTCTCCAAGGCTATATAAGCAAGCTTTCTCATGGTGAAAGGGGACTGAAAAGGGAGAATCACACCAAACTTATGATCTTATAAGTGGTGATGGAATAGAGATATTTTGGAAGCAAGAGACCTATGATCTCATAGGGAGCAATCGGTGAAGCTATCATCATTCAGATCATGGATCTTTTGAGCAAGGGGTAGACAAGGAGGACTTGACGAAATTGTTGCAATTCATCTATGGCCGTAAACAATGTTTTGTCCTCATTAATATAATTTGCTTGGCCTATTTCTTTCTAATTCGTGTTCAATCTCACATGAATTTGTCTCTTTAGTAGATAGTCCTATTTCGGACTAATCTTGATAGAGTAGGAAGTAGTCGTACTTTGTTTGTCTACAGGTCTTATCGAGGAGCGAAAGATTGGAGCTCAACTCGGAATGTGCAGGGACAAACACCGGTAAAAGGTACTTCTTTTCTCCTTCCTCCTCACACATTAGTCCTCTTAGATCTAAAATGATGTCAGTGACCATGATAATCACTTTCTATCTTAGAGTTAAGAGTCTCTCTCTTTGAGGAGATCTACCTATCCATAGGGAGATTTTCCTTCAACACTAGGAGGCTATTCTTGGTTCATTTCTGGGTCTATTTGGTCTTTATTTCATGAAAGAGTATTGTATGACATTGTACATGTTGGAGGAATCTATACCAAGGAAAGTTTGCCAGGTTTTCTCCCCCTTGAGGGTTTCCCTGAGAGTATACCTTATTGTTCTGTGGATATCTATCTTTCAGTTGTGATCCTTTTTCATATTAAATAATAATAAAAGAATATAATACTTTAAATCTTGGAAAAACAAAAAGAAATCAAGAAGAATAAAGTCACCATTGGATATGGAGTTATAAATAGAAATAGGAATCTAGGGGATCAATCACTGGTGGTTGAGAAAATCTGTGGTAGAGGCAAGATAGACAATATCTTCAAATAATTAATTTCATTGCAGTATGGTGGCATAATGGGGATTAACAATTTATTACATCAAAACATCTATCCATGGATGAATTCCTATGAAATTCATAAGAAAGAGATGAAAGTGATTAATTGTTGTAACATAGAGCATACATATATGAATTATGAATCATTCCTTTCAATTAAACAATGAAAAACAACATTTATATGAAAAAAATAATAACAAAAATCATTCTCTTATGAGAAAACACACATCTGAATCTATTGACACATGAATCTTTGTCAATAAAAAGTCTATACTTATGAATTTATTCTCATAAAAAACAATTCAGAAAATACAAGTACAAATAGTATTTTTCCTCAAATCCCAAAACCCTTTTTACATAAGAAATGATCTATTATATAACTCCAAGAGGTAGAACCTCTCTTTATAAGTCTAGTTACTAACTAATTACAAAAAATAAAATTTTCCCAATATAGAAATAAGTGTATGATTACTCGTATCATAAATCTTGGGAAAGTCGCAACAAAACCCTAAAAAATAGGATATGCTTTAACTTTCTTTAATAAACCCTATCTAATCCTATTTGAAGGTGGTTGAAGAAACTTGATGAAGTGTCATAGTTGTATGATTTCTCTGGAAGCCTTCTTTTATGATCCAAAATTAATCTAAAGCAATTTAAGGATATTTTCATGATTTCTGTTAATAACAAAATTTTTGGTAGCTAACAAGGTCAAAACAGAGTGCACTTAGCTACCGATTTTCTAGGAATAACATTATGGAAGCTAAGAATAAAATATGAATTGCGTTTTATCTACCAAAACATGTAACTACTTCTAAACTTGTCAAAAATGTTGATGATATATCTTTAACCCTGCTCCATATATATAATAAGCATCTCATTGCACCCTGAGTGCCACTTCTGCTAAGGTATTGAGAATGTGATGAGCTTTAGGTTTTACTCTTTTAGAGGTGAGTTGAAACCTCAAAACCTTATTGATATTATGCAGTGTATTTTTATTCTCCCAAATAATCTTATTCTTGTTCTTCAAAGTCTCATATTTGATGGCTAACTTGTCCAATGCAGTACCAACTTTGAAAGATGTTTATCTTAGATATGTGTTCTTTGATTTAAGATACCTTTCTAATTATTCCAGCTCTGTAAGATTCATTTTCAATTTATATACCTTATATTATTTACTAACCTTATTCTTTGGTGATATTTCAGGTATCCCGTGTTCTGGAACCTCTACTTTTGTAGCAGGTTGCTTTGAGTCCGAATCTGAATAGAGAAAGTTGAGAATGTTTGTGTGATTAGTTTTTCTTTTAACTTTTGTCCCTTTTCCAAATTCAACATTTCTTTTAGTTCTCTTTGGATTTGATGATGAATCTTATGTTACAGGTTTCATAGGTGACAATTCTCTCATATTCCTCTTACTTGTCTTTGGAGTCTTTACCTATTGTGAGGAAGTGCCCTCTCCTTGTGGTTGAGATTCTTGCTCAAATTCACCCCAAAACAACATATAAATCTAGGTATTATTTATTCTTCCTATATCCTCTAACACTATTATTTTAATAATTACATGATGGAACAAGCTATGACTAGCTTCCTGGGGATTATCATGGAATTTGGAAGCCATTTTGGTAAGACTTCTAAGTAAATAATAAGGCATGTTTAGAGGTTTCTTACCAATGAAGTGAAGGAGTAGTATGAAATGGTAAATCATAGTTCTTCCATATCTTCCTTATCATGTGATATAAACATGAATAATCTTCCACAAGTATTGCCACTTTTCCTCCAAATAACTTATGGGAATTTTGTGTTTCCATTTCATGTTTTGATGCTCCCTTTTTAGAAATGATCTAAAATATATTTTTGTAGATTATGTGGTCTTGAACCATTTTTCACCCTCTACAGGAATATCTTTAGTTTCTTCTATACTAGCCTCATCTATATGCATTAGAATAGGCCCAAGTTGAACTTTAATCCCATCAAACATCTTTTCAAATTCTGCCATGACACCCTGATGGTACCCCTGGAGTTTTTCACAAAACCTGTAGAATCCAACATTCTTAAACAACTCACAAAATTTAGGATACACCTCAAGATATGCAACGTCCTGCAATTCCTTTCTAAGGATAACACCTCCTTTGGAAATCTTCATATTAAACAAAAAAAAACTTAAGAACTGGTAGCTAATTCTTAGATTGCCTATATCTAGACTGATGATGCAAGGATACAAGAAATATGTAGGGAGAGGATTGACTTATATAAGCATGCAGACTTGAATAAGAAAAAAATCTTAAGGCTAGAGAATGAGAGATGAAGGCGTTTTGGGAAGCTAAGGCAATATTTCAAAAGAAATTGAGGAAGTGATCCACTGACTTCAATATCACGTAGGAGATGATGACCATTAAATCAAATCAACAAAAACTTATTTGCATAATCTAGAGTCGTAAAAAACATGATTTAGTGACCAAGTATGGAGGAAAAAACTTAAAATCCAATAAAATTGGTCTAATGATGGATGGAGGTGATATAGGTAGCATGCAGGTGGATTATAACCAATTATGCCAATAATATAATCAGTGGTTAAGAGTTTGATTAGAACATTTTAGTTTTTTATTATACTCTTCACATTTGGTAGATTATGATGGGTGTCAATAAGTTGTTTAACTATCGAATTCTTTAACTTTTAGTAGCTAATGGCTATGAAATTTTGATTTTTAGCCACCAAAAATCTCATTTGTTTCCAAAATTAAAATATGAGTTTTAATATGAAATATCTCATTATTCTACTTAAAAAACCCATATGGATGCATCATAAGCCCAAAATTCCAAGTTTATTGGTTGGTTTTCCAACACTAGCTCCATGAGGAAAATAATTGGGATGAAATTTATGAAGTGCCAACATTGGCTACATCCGGGGATGGCGTCCTCCCTGCGAGGAACCAAAGAACCTATAGAAATGTTCCTGATCTATTAGGATGTCCCCAACCAGAAGACTGCAACCTATACCAATCCTCACCTGAACCAAATCTATTCTTCAAACTAAAACCAAAATTGTACATTGCTAGAAAAATATGTTCAAACTACAATTTGAAAACACACATTCTGAAAGGGATGCTCAAATTTGTGAGCTTATTAGAAAAACTCCTACCTACTAAACTAAACCATATGTTTCTCGATTAAGTGAAATAAAAAATGCAGTGCAACCATGTAAGCATATCATACACTGGGTGAATTCCTTGCATGTCTTTCTTCAGGGGTGAAAGGAAAACCATGCTTAATGGAAACTCAAATAAAAGATGGGAAACAAATTTATCTTTGAAAAAAATTGAAATCTTAGGACCACTTACTCACTCCTAGCATGCTACAAAAGGATCTTCAAAATAATGCACAAGACTATCATCCTGTATCAACCCTCCAACTGCATTCCTGCTTCCATGTATTTTAACCTTATAGTTATCACAAAGAGACATAACATTTTCATAAGAGTGTTGCAATGAAATTCCTTCTAGAAACAAAACCATATCTTGTTTTGACACTATCTCATAATCACCTTCATTATCAGACTCATAGTTGATCAAAGGATGAAAATTTTGATTGCAGAGATCCTCCAAATAACAAGCTATAGGGTCATAAGAGACATAAAAAAATTGTTGTTGATTCATAATATTTTCATTCTACTCCAGAAAGCCTATGTGACTTTGTGTCAACTCACACTCTTTTTCTTCATTGATTATTTTAAAATTCTCTTTGATAAATTTGAATGAAGAAACACATAATGGCAAAGAGTTAACTTCATCTAACTCACAATTTTATTCATGGTCCATGTAATTACAAAAATATATAGGTTGAATGATTTCATTAGACTGCTAAAAAGAATCATTTCCTGATGAAAAACATACAAATGGTTTCTCTATATAATCCATATCATATTGATCATATTTAGGTAAACCAAAAACCTCTGTAGTATCATCAACTAGGAAAATTGGACAACAACTTGCTCTTCAAACAACTGACTTTTATCCTCTACAAAAACATCATCATTGAAAACTTCAAAAGAAATTATGGCAAAGTCATCTTTATGCTCATGTTGAAAAGGTTCAGGATGTAAATCAACTCATTCTTGTTCATGCACAGTCTCATGTTCTACAATATTCCACTCATCATTCTAAATCTGATCAGATAACTTACCACAAGATAGAATGTTATCTTCTAATTCCTCATCATCAAAAAACATTTGTTTCAAGGTAACAAACCTCCTCTCCATCAAAAGAAAAGATAAATCTGAATGAAATGTTGTCACATAACATAGCCTAGCAGTAGCGTCAGAGGGTTGGATATTTTTAGGCATGTTATAGTAAAAATTATGAAATATTGTATTGAACATGGAGACAGTCTCATATTTTTGTCTTTTCATGGCATGAAACTATGAAATACACAAATCCCAAGACTTCCTCTCACCCCAAAACCTCATAAAAACATCACTCATTTCCTCCCATGAACTGATGGATTCATGTTGTAAATGCCTAAACCATTCCCTGGAATTCCCCTATAGTGACTGAGAAAAGGATATCATAAAAACATCATCATGCTCAACTTCAAATAGGTCAATGAAATAATCAAAATCCTGAAGGTGTTTTTCGACTGTAAGGTTTTCAAATTCTCCATCAAATTTGGGAATGTATTTGCAATGCTTTGTAGGAAAGTCATGAAGGACATGTGGTAATTTTAGTGGCCTATATATCTGTTGAATCTTGCATGATTTAAGATCATATACAATATGTCTAATATCATCCTTGGTCTCTTGACACTTGCAAGATTGACCATAGTCATCATATGGCTCAGGGAAAGGATCTTGGTCAATATCAATTATGTAAGAAGAAGGTACATTTACAAATTTTAAGTGAGGATATACAAGTGGAGGTGTATAATCTCCATTTGAATACAGTAAGCAAAGAAATATTATTTTTATACATTCAGGAAAGGACAAAATGTAATTGATGAAAATGACTAAGACATCTTGAAAACAATTTGTACGCAAAAATTTTCGAATAATCCATAGTATTTGTGATTGTTTGTCGACGTTTCAGATCCAGATCAGGATCCATCTTTAGGATGTAAAGCCAAGGATAATAGTAGAAAGGAGAAGCAATAAATATCATCTTTTTTGGAGGGAGAAAGCTAAGTCAGCTTAAAACCCTAAAATTAGTTATTTAATAAAAGAAAACTTTTGAATTTATTAAGTTTTGGATGGAGAAAGCTTAAGAAGTCAGCTTAAACCCTAGAATTAGTTATTTAGTAAAATAATTAGTCTTAAAAAATTTGTACATTGATACCTATATCTTTTTCCTTTCATATTTCTGTTGATAGGTCTCAGTCAATAAAGCTCGTCCTCCAATGGATACATTGAAATTACTTGAAGCATGATTAGAGTCAGCAGGTGAATGGTGCAAACTTCTTGTATCTGACTTCTTTTCACCATTTGAAGTCAATTTTGATCTTTTTTATTATTTCCCAAGGAAATTTCACCTTTGCTCCCCTACAATGACGCAAAAATTTTAGTACTCTGTAAATTTCCTTGGCTGCAGAAGAAAATCCCAGAGGTGATGACAAACCAACTTAAGGTTGGAAATTGGCCTTTCCAACTAGAGAGGGATCTCTCAATGAATTTTTTGTCTAATGATAACTCAACTATATCTCATGTTCTTAGGAAAACGACCAGATCTATAAATAAAGATAGGGTTTTTTAAATATGGTTGGTAGGGATGAAGAAATGACCATTGGGCATGGAGTCAAAACTAAAAAATAGAACAGGTAATCAATAACTGGTAGGTTCATGATCAAGTAACTGAGGAGAGGTAGACATTATTTTTCAGTAACAAAATATTGTTGTAGGATGGTAGAATAATAAATTAAAACAACCCACTGCATTAGAGAATTTATCTATGAACGAAATCCAATGCAATTTTAGAAGAAACAGATGAAAAGTTTAATTGTTCTAACACAGAGGACCATAATATGAATTCTGCATTACTCTTTTCCAATTAAACACTGAGAATAATTTTATTTAAATTATAAATGATGCAAGAGAATATAACAAAAGATAAGAAACAAACTCAAAGACACTAACACATGAATCTAAATTACTAAGAATCCTATACTTTTGTATTAATTACCTTCAAAATTCAAGAAATAGTTGCAGGCACAATAGTTTCCCCTCATACTCAAACCCTCTTACAATCCACTTCCTGATAATATATAGAATTACATTTCAATCTAACTCAATCAGGTCGAAATCATTAGGGTTTCACATTCAGGAAGGAGTTACAAACTAACTCCTATTTTTTAGGGTTTAGTTTTTAAATAATTAAATTTTGTGGGAATCTAGAAAAACAGTATGTAAATATCCCTTTGAATATCCAAAACCATGACACCTGTGAAAAAATTGAGATAATTTTTTGTATATGAATTCGTTATTAAGAAAAACCTCTTTCCATTTTTTTAGATAAATCACCATCTGGTGTAATATGATCTTGAATTTGATTTCAAAAACAATCAGCTATGCGAAATTTCACAGCAAAATTTCGCAACAAATATGGTAATTTCACCTTTTCTGCCAAATGGAGAACTGGGTTTAGCTTAATTTTGGTCATAAAATTAATGACACTATTATTCCTCTGCAATAAGAATTTGGAAAAAACCCAATTTTTCTTTTTCAAATTTATGATGAAAACAAAATTTCACAACAACTAGGAAATTTGCTATGAAATCTATGTTTCAACAATTTCGCAGCAAAAGTTGTGAAATATTTGTTCTTTCTTGTTGATGCTGAAAAAATGATCCAAGAATAATTCCATTTATTGGTATGCTATGTAAATTCCCCCTTTTAGCTGTTAGTTTCTTCCCAAAGTAAATTCAATGGTTGGATCATGGTCAAACTGCAATTTAATCAAATTAGGAATTTGGTAATGACAACCAAGTTGTTGATGGTTGATGTGTGTTAAGCCCTAATATTGGCTCATTACCACTTAATTGGGGCATATTAGATTAGTAATGTTATTTTATTTATGTCGTCTTTAGGCCATTAGTTGTAATTTAGATTAGTAATGTCATTTTATTTATGTCGGCTTTAGGCCATTAAACCTCCTAGTCTCCTATATATACCAAGGAGACATTTTCATTTTGAATCATCTTGTACTTGAACATTTAAGTGGGGT